>JAJEJO010004363.1:75638-235995 GCA_020662805.1 Glaucomys volans
GCAGCCTTTAAAATTCTATCTTTGTTTTGTATGTTAGGTATTTTCATTATAACGTGCCTTGGTGTGGATCTGTTGAAATTCTGTGCGTTTGGTGTCCTGTAGGCCTCTTGTAATTGATTTTCCATCTCATTCATCATATTTGGGAAATTTTCTGATATTATTTCATTGAACAGATTGTTCATACCCTTGGTTTGTATCTCTGTGCCTTCCTCAATCCCAATAACTCTTAAATTTGGTCTTTTCATGATGTCCCATATTTCTTGGAGGTTTCGTTCATGATTCCTAACCATCTTCTCTGTTTGTTCCACTTTGTTTTCAAGATTAAATATTTTGTCTTCATTGTCTGAGGTTCTGTCTTCCAAGTGATCTATTCTATTAATTATGCTTTCTATTGAGTTTTTAACTTGGTTGATTGTTTCCTTCATTTCCTTGTTTTCTTCAAGGATTTCTGTTTGCTTTTTTCTCAGAACTTCTATCTCTTTATTGAAATGATTTTTTGCTTCCTGAAATTGCTCTAATAGCTGATTATTCATAGCCTGAATCTGCTCTCTCGTCACCTCATTCTCTTCTCGGATCATTTTAATTATGAACATTCTGAACTCCATTTCTGTCATTCCCTCTACCGTGCTGTCCTTAGGATCTCCTGATGCACCATCCAGGTTTGTTTGGGACACTTTCTTCCCGTGTCTTCCCATGCTGCTCATATATCCTCCCCTCTAGTAGTGCAAATCAGAGGGATTGCAACTTTCCTGTAAAGACCCAGAGCGTCCCTGCAGATTTCCAGCAACTCACCAGATGTTTGAGAGGTGCTTGATCAAGTGGTGAACCAAGATAGCCGCTATCTCACCACCTCCAGGTTGGGAATGATCAATGTTTCTGGGCAGAGGCAACCAGGAGATGCCGCACTGTGTCCCTGGAGCCGCAGCGCCGTGTCCCTGGAGCCGCAACACCGTGTCCCCGCGAAAGGGGTGGGCTTAGGTCCGAGGGCTCAGAGGTCAAAATGGAGTCTCTCCGCCAGGCAATCTGTAGAATGGCGCCGACCGGGCCCAAATTCCCAGCTGGGGCCGGCAAACAGCTCCACTCCCAGGTAAATCTCAGCTGAAGCCGCAGCGCTGAAGCCGCAGCGCTGTGTCCCCGGGGAAAGGGGTGGGCTTAGGTCCGGGGGCTCAGCGAGGTCAAAATGGAGACTCTCCGCCAGGGAATCTGTAGAATGGCACCTACCGGGCCCAAATTCCCCGCTGGGGCCGGCAAACAGCTCTGCTCCCGGGTAAATCTCAGCTGAAGCCCAAGAAGTAGAATTTATTTATTTTTTTAAAGAAACACAGAAAACAAAAGACTGAAAGATTAAGAGTATTAGAACTCAGGAAATCGTCTTGCAACCCCACCCACCCAGAATGAGCTTCCAAACACATATAAAAGAAAAAAATGGAGGGGAAAAACCATAAGCAAAAGACCTAAGTATATCTTAGTGTTAATGGCATGACTTTTCAGGTTTAAAAATGCCTACGCTGCAAAGGATTCAAAAGGATCAATCATTTTGTAAATTACAATGAAACTGTGTTAGCACTGAGGTAAAATGAATAACAAAATCTCCCAGGGAGGGAAAAATAAAAAGTCACATGACAAGAATGAGAAATGAGGGTGGACTTGTCATTCTCTTGATGGCATTAGGGAAGATAGAAAACAATGAAACAGGCACTTTGAAAATCCTGCAGGCGACTGGTTTCTGACCTGGAATTCTATACTCCGGCAAACTGGTCACAAATTATAGGACAAATAATACATGCAAAGTCTCAATAATTTCCTTTGTATAACCCCCTTCTGAATAAACCAGTAGGACGTGCACCCTATCCACATGGAAGAACTGCATCCAGACAAGGAGGCAGGGCAGTGGGGTGAAGGAGGCCTGAGGTGGAATTATTGTACTCCTTGCTTTATAAAAGATTGGGGTCAGTTGCTGGACCTACATAAACTTAGATTTCCATCTCTGTAAAGATAATAATAACACAGCATGGTTGTTGGGAAGATAAGTTGAGAGAGTGCATGGCACTCCTTAGGCTTGATAATATTTTGTTGATCTATTTTGCTTTTTATCTTATTTTTATTGGTGCATTATATGTAGTAATTGGGTTCATTCACCCGTATTTGTACTTGGATGTAACAAAATTTGCTCAGTTTCCTTTCTCACTCTCTTCTTTCCTTCTCTGTTCTCCCATGATCTACTTCTACTTCCATGATCTCCTCTGTTCTCCCATGATCTCCCAGCTCTACTCTGTGATTATTATTTTATTAGAAAAGTTCTCTAACAAGCTTTTCCATATTTGTATCTCCTCCCCTTAAAACCTGGTTTTGAAATGAAATCACATCTCAATCTATCATGCAGATAGTATCTAAAAAATGTCCCATATCAGGGGATCTCTTGAAAGTATGTTTCTCATGTGAGAAGGGCCATTTTATGTTTTGAAAATAATATATATGAATTTTTTTATTTTTGCCATTTTTTTGGCAGCAGTAGTCAAACCCATCTTGTTTTCAAAGACAAAATTCCCTGTATATATTGCATACCATACACTCATACCAGCTTAAATGTTTTTCAATTTAGTTTATTTACTGAAGATATTATAAAACAACATCATGCTCAGAGCTGAATACATGTTTTCGTTATCCTTCTTTCCTTTTTAATTTTTTTCTGGAGCCTACTTCAGGATATTGGAAATGAAAATTTAATAAAAAATATACAAAAGCCAATGTGTTTTTCAAGGAAATTTAATCTATATGTTCTGATTCATTTCCATTTAAATCATCAAAATGTTACTTTACAGGAACCATTTTAAATCTAAGGAGACTCCGGTGCCAATAAGCTTTATTTTATTTTGATTAGAAAGTGCACTCTGTTGCTTAATATAAATGTGCCCTGAAGTTTGGGACAAGTCCCATTCTGCTGTCCAAATGGGTTTGGTTTTCAGGCTGGTACAAACTTCCCTTCCTGACTGGTTTCATCTGGCTTGACAGGTGAATGCTTCTTCCTCCCCACACAGGAATGAGGAGCTAATCCTTGAACTCCTTTTGTCTTCCTTTAGCCAGACAGGTGGACACAGATGCATCCTTCATTCTCTGATAAACACTCCAGGTTCCTCACTTCCTGTGGGAGGCCACACCCGCAGGTGCTGGTGCCCAGAGCAGCTCCGAGCTCTTGAGACTCCTGCAAGGCTGCCTCCCCACATAACTTCTAAGGGGCCCTGGTCTGAGCCAACAAGCACCGACCTCCATTTATCACAAGCGTGTCTTAGAAGGACAAACTCCTCCACGTTTTCTTCCCCTACCATCCCGCGGTTTGGCAAGAGGGATTGGTTTCTCCAAAGTGATTTGCAAGTAAAGCAAAAGTCAGAATCATATCATCCAGTGGTCAACCTCATCCTACCCCTGAATGAGGTGGCATTCAAAGCACACAATGGGAACTAATGTTGGGAGTAGAGAGGGCCATGGGCACGGGGTTCTTGGGGTCAACATTAACTAGAGTCATTTCCCCACATCAGTTCTCCTCTTAGTAAAAGAGCAACTTATTCCTTTTTATTTTTTATTTTTAGTGGTGCTGGGAATTGAACCCAGGCTTTTGTACTTACGAGGTAATCACTCTACCAACTGAGCTATATCCCCAGCCCCCACTTTATTCTTTTTATTTCATTTGAAATTATTATTTGTTTAAGTTTCTGTATTTGTTATGACCCTATACTTTGAGGGGATCTGAAAAAATGTATTTCTGCTATAAATTGACCCATATTATCTCATTATTGTTAGTATCTAATAGCTATAATATGTAATATTTTAATAGCTTGGTTGTGTCACTGAGTGTATCCTATTGTATGGTGATTCTTTGCAAAATGGAAACCAACAATGCTGTATGTCATAACTGCCTTATCAAAGAGAATTTTGATCGGGCAGGGTTTTCTATTTCACTATTTTTGGAGTCGTTGTGTTGCCTTAATAGTAACACTGCTGATGTATGTGGAGTCCCAGGCACATGCTTCATCTCATCTGACCCTCACTGCAGGCTGTGAATTGGTTACTATTTGGACTTTCACAGATGACAAAAACATGTCTCCAACAGTTAAGCAACAGGCGAATCAATCAACAAATTTTCTCACCCCCCACCTGTGACGGACCGAATGTGTTTCCCAGTGTGTTGACATTCAACTTGGCCTGAGAACCTGCTTGGAGCAGGGGAAGCTAGGCTTGAGAAGTTCTGGCAGGGAGAGTTTGTCCTTTTGGCTGTCTGCCTCCACAGCAGAACTGAATTTAGACCCAGATGTGTGTGTGCTCTCCTTTCTCATGTGCTTACCAGGTGCCATGCTCTGAGACTGAGTTCTCAGCACTCTGCATCTCTGCACTTATTCCAGCTTCACCTCACCCCATTGTACAGATGAGAAAATGGAGGCACAGGTATTAGTAACCTGTCAGGTTGCTCAGCTCTTAATTGGAGGTTGCCAGAGACTCCGGCTCTACATCCTTATACTTAACCACTATAGCATTGCCCTCAGCTTGCTCTCTCCACATACAGAAAGGCCTCAGAGAAGACCATGGGCTAGTTTAAAACAACAGAGTACATAAGTACTCCCTGACCCACAGTTTTCCTTTCTGAGTCAACCATGGTCCAACAATATTAAATGGAAAATTCCAGAAATGAAAAATGTATAAGTTTTAAGGGACTTTTATCATATTATGTTGTTATAACTGTTCTCTGTAGTTTGCTGAATGTCCCCCAAAGGCACATTTGTTGAAGACTTGGTTCTTAGCTTGGTGCTGGTGGGAGGTGTTGGAATCTTTAAGAGGTGGGGCTTAGTGAAAGGGAGTTAGGTCTTTGGGGCGGGCTTTTGAAGGGGATATTGGGATACCAGTCCCTTCCTCTCTCCCTGTTTGCTTCTGGATCACCATGAGGTGAAGGAATGTCCTCCACCAAGTACTCCCACAGTGATCTACTGTGCTGCCCCAGGCCCAAACCAACAGGACCAAGCAAACATGAACCAAAACCTCTGAAACTGTGAACCAAATAAACCTGCCCCCCTTTAAAGTTGATTTTCACAGGTGTTTCCTCACAGTGGCAGAAAGTAGACTAGCACACTTTCATTTTATTATTAGTTATTGTTAACCTCTTACTTTGTTTGTAGGTTAACCTTTACCATGGGTATGAATGTACAGGAAAAAACCTAGTGCATATCGAGTTTGGTAGAGTCAAGGATTTCAGGCATCCACTGGGAATCCTGGAACATGATAAAGGGAGACTTGCAGGGTGCAATCTTGGAACATATCCCATGGACAAGAGGAGAACTACATGGTATTATGGGTCCAAAGCTGAAATTGACCTTTTAAAATCAGTGTAACAGTGAACCTCAGCTGATATGAATGGTACCTCGCACCGATGTTTGTTTTGGAAAACAGGAAAGCATGCAAAAAATTATAAATACTCAGCAACTCTTAGCTATTATTATGCATTTGCAATTTCATAGAGCAAATTCCTAGTGCAAAATGCTCTGTGGTGTGGGCTGGGGATATAGCTCAGTTGGTAGAGTGCTTGTTGGCCCTGGGTTCAACCCCCATCACCGCAAAAAAAAAAAAAAAAAAAAAAAAAAAAAAAAATGCTCTGTGATTTTCTATACTAGATCCCCTCCCCCCTCGATAGCTGGAACCAAATGAATGAAACAGGCATCATTTTGTACCCCAGAGTTAGAATTGTATCAGGGCAAAGTTCTATTAAAAACCAATGTGAGATCCTACTGCAAATTTGTATTTGGTTTGCTTGGACATCCAGAAACTCCGCCGCTCCCTGGGCTGTCTTATCTGTGCTCTCAGCAACCCGTTAAAGACCAGCGAGTGCATCTGAAAGTTCGGCTGCTCCATCAATGGGCTTGTTGCCATGGCAGGCTAACACGAGGTGCCACTGTGATGACTCGATTTCCTCTCGCATCTGAACTGGAAAGGGAGAAGACAGACTAAATGAAATCCCATCCATCTTAATGAAATACAATTATATTCTCCTTATTAATCATTTAAGAATCAATATGTCTCTTCTTGGTGAACCTCACCAGAATTTGTCATTCCATGCCAGGCCTCAATACATCTTGTCTTGTAGTGATTTTTATAAGTTCAGTCACCTGTGTCCCAGGGTAAATAACAGTGTTTTCTCCTCCTGCAGAACCACGGCAAGAATGGCAGGGTGGATCACAGAAATCCCCTCTGAATGTTAAGCAGCCTGCTGAATATCGCCTTGATGGACATAATTTAAAAATGCACTGTGTTTTATTTTTAAATAGCATGAAGGAAAATGGATTACCTTGGAGAGGGGCTTATTCTAGTACCATTAAGTGGGAAAACCTCGGAAGTATTGAATGCTATAACCTTGCACACACTTATCAACATAACTCCACACACACACACACACACACACACACACACAGAGAGAGAGAGAGAAAGAGAAAAGAAGGATTTCTTAGAACACAATTCAGAGTGTACTATATACTTTTCATATAAGGAACCAGTTTAGCATTTTAACTTATGGTATCCATCTGTAAAAAATGACTATTATTTATATCTTTTTAACATGGACTGCTTTGCTAGAATTGGATTTCATGAGTTCTGTGATTGCCATGTAGTTATTGTTTAATTAATGAGGACAAAGGAAAAAAAGAACTGAAAATAGATATAAAGAGAAAGAAGCAAAGGTAGAAATCCAGGCATGCATGAAGGAGAAGTAAATGCAGAAAGATACATTTTTTAAAGGTTAAATTGACTTTTTGAGTGGGAAATAAGTGGGTATGTGGTTTGTTGCATATCACCAGGGGATTTTTGTCATTCATGCTGATTTTAACAGGTTTGATTTTTAAGTAATGAATTAGGAGTTAAATAACCTGAACAAATTTAAGAATACCTAGGGCACACTCTGATATATGTATGTTTATACACACACACATATTAATATATATGTGTATATATATATAGAGAGAGAGAAAGGATTAACACAGATAGATTTGATATCCTTCACATTTAATATAGTATATGTTAAATATGCCTTAATATATAATACATATACATATATATACACACCATATATATGTGTAGCATATATGTGTGTGTGTGTGTGTGTGTGTGTGTGTGAACAGTCTTAACAGGACTATATTGCTTTCCTTTTATGATCAAAAAAGATTCAGGAGTAAAATAATTTTTTGTGTATGTTTTCAAACTTGGTCCTTCACATGCAAAAGGCCCCTTTGAAATAAAAGAAAATTAACACCTCATGAAGAAGCATCCTTTTGTGTGGCTGGCATCACCTCAGAATCAGCCTCCCTGAGCAACATGAACGTGGCCACTGAAGCACGACTCCAGTGCACCCCAAAGTCAGTAAACTTCAAGGTCAGTGATTTTAAAGGATAGCTGGAAAAGCCAAAAGGATTGGTGAAGTTAGTTCAGTTACAGCCATCGCTCTGAGTGGGCGACTTTTATAGTTCCCATGCCAGCGATTGTTAAGGGTCTGCAAAACTTCCCCTCCTTCCCCCTCCTCAGCAACTATTCCTTCCCCTAATACTCCAACTGGCTTCGCACTGACTCTAAGCTGCAGAACACAAAGTTCGGTAAGCATGAATTAATTTAATTACATGATGGGTTCACTAGAGAGTCAGCCAAGGGTGAAATCTGAGAAATGTATAAATCAAACAGCACGGACACCTTTGACCGGCTAGTCACTCAGTGTGCCACCTGCCTGCTTCTGTACACAAGGGGACAGTTCGGGGCATTCTTCCCTCTGTCCTTCCTGATCACAGCCCCTAGTCCTCTAAAGGTAGCTTTCTAGGGCTTTCTCTTAAATCCATGATTGTAATAGAAAATCCAGACACATATAGGTAGGTAAGATTTCAGCAAGAAAGAAAGAAGGAAAGAAGAAAGAAAGAAGGAAAAAGAAAGAAAGAAAGAAAGAAAGAAAGAAAGAAAGAAAGAAAGAAAGAAAGGAAGGAAGGGAGGGAGGGAGGGAGGGAAGGAGGGAGGGAGGACAAGAAGGAAGGAAAGGAAAAGAGAGGAAAGGAGGAAGAAGGAAGGAAGAAGAATGAATTATAGGAGAAAATGTCTTAGAAGTGGCACTTTAAAATCGGTGTCCTTGCCCTGATTTTTACTGAATACCCACAGCGCTCCTCCAGGAAGTTTTCCTGGATTTCTTTGAACAACAGCAACAAAAGATATAAAACTCCTGAGTTTGCTATAGCCTTTCTATTGGTAATCTGCAGGGGTCTTTACAAAAGTGTTCTTGAAGAAATTAAAAAGGAGGAAGAATTGTCTTAACCTTTTGCAAATATGTGCTCTGCAAATATTTACAGTTGAGTAAGATCCCACTGGTGGAGACTGAACTACAACATCATCAATAAAATGAAACATTTTCACAATATTTATCTTTGAAAGAAAAATACTTCCCATTTCATTTTAGTGTCTTTAGTGAGTAATTTATCCTGTCTTATATATGAATCTTCCATATATTGTACCACCTTCAGAGAAACATCATGCTTGGAGGGAAGGACATTCTCCCTACTTCCTCCTACTCCATATGACAATCTATTTTATGTGTGAGTGTGTGTGTGTGTGTGTTGTTCGTGATGGTGGCTAGTTTATTTTCTCCAAAAAGCTCTAGCAGTTCAGAGACTGGGGTTTGTGTATCTCAGCACCCCGAGAACATATTATCCTACCTGGTTAATAGTAGATGCAGTTAAATTAATGTAAACAAATACATACTAGATTGCTTGGCACAAGACATTAATAGACTACTCCCTGCAGAATGGACATATCTGCAATCAGCAATGCTCGAAGGTGAGACATTCCACATATCACATTTTTTTAAGTATACACTCAGAACTAATCATAAGTATTAAGACAATCTTAGTCACTATCCTCAATTAAAAACTGATATTCCCCAAATCCAGCATGCACAAAAGATTCAAGAGGTTTCTCAATCTTCATCATTCCCAACCTTTGAACTATTTCTCTGCAGTCACATAAATAACTACAGTTGAGATCACTTTGCCTTCCAGAGGGTACCTGCCATCATGGCCACAGAACTTGAGTTTCATCTGTAAACATATGTGGTGCTGTTTTCCAATTGTCCCAAACAATAAAAGACGTTTTACAATCGCAAATGATTTAATTTGTTCAAACAGTTCCTTGCTCATTCTCTGTTCCCTCTACTCTCATGTTTCAGTTCACATGCAAGTCTTCTTAATCCAGAGTTCCCAAATCAAGATTGGAGGGAAGAAAATCCAATTGTTTGGGGTCAAAATAAAGATGTTTTTCAAATGCCAAAGAAAGAGCAGGGTTATTCCACTTTGATGTTAATACCATGTCTTTTGTAGTTTTCCTGCTTGTTTGTTTCCATCCTCCACTGTCAACAGGGCACTAGATTTTATAGGCAACTTAACACGGAGCAGATGTTGATTAAAAGAAATGTGGTTTTGAGTGTGACATTAAAAAAATATTCTCTCTTGTCTAAATGCTATATTCTTAATGGGTTTAATTTTTTATTAACTGATATATAAAGGAATAATAAGCATGCATTTTATCTCAACTGAATCATAAACAGCTCACCAGCTGGACCATGAATAAGGCAAGAAAGGTTCGCATCTTTATATTTTAAAAAAGAAGAAACATTTTTTTACTTTGTGCAAATGGCATATGGTTACTGGCTAGGTCTCTTAGCATTTGCATTTATTTTATAATAAATATGACCAGTTTAACCATGGTGAAAGTAGCCGTGAATGCATGCTTTAAGAGTCATCTCTGAATATACTCCAAATTGGGTATTTCTTCCATTTTAATCAATGATAGCATACCTACACAAAGGTTGGGACCAATAAATCCAAAATAAATGACAAAGATGAAAGTGGAGTTGAGACCTTGAAAGACACACACACACACACACACACACACACACAGAGCTACAGTGACTTGATAGATACCTTCATGCAGGAATTATATAGAGGCTGCTTGGGGCACAATTGGCCACTCAGATGCTAGAGGCATTTCCAACCTACTGAGCCAGGAAAACAATGCATTTCTACTTATGCTGATGCAAGCTTGAAAGCTTCCATGAGAAGAGGAGCCGGGGTATCTCACCTCATGGTCCAGGTCACCACAATTAATGGATGTGCAAGGCAAGTTTTGGACATCTGGAAATGGAATCCCTATAAGAGCCATAGAAAAGTACCTGCACAATAATATCCTGGCTATCCCCACACCTGAACCCTCTGCCACTTACCTAGAAATGATCTTTTGAGCACAGATCAGAGAGGAGTATATGCTGTATTGTGTGCTGTTGCTGTTAAGCTCAAAGACGTCCTAACTACAAGTTTAGAGTTTTCCAAGGTGAGCTTTGACCTTGAATTAGCCATCCAAATGTCAGTACTTTTAGTATCTGATAATGGTGATTCTCATTCTGTCTGTGTGTGACTGAACCAAACCACATGCAGGAGATTTGTTCAATGGAAGAAATCCTTATTGCAAATAGAAAACGCAAAAATCAATGCCACAATGCCTAATTAGGACAAATCCTAAAGTTAAAGAATTTCATTCTATCAAGTTATCTACCCAGAATGTGGGAAAGAAAATATGATCCATAAAGTTCTACCACGATCCTTTTTATCTGACTCAACTATACCTCAGTTACTTTATTTTAAAATGAAGAAAAAGAAAGATGACATGTAATTTTGGTCCCAAAGCAATAAACAAACAAAAAAGACTTGATAAGTTGTGTTCTTGGGAACATAATCTCACATTTCAAGGAAGACTTCAAAGATTCTAGCCCCTTCAAAAGGGACTGGTGGTGATGTGCAGAGCAGAGCTATATTTCAAAGGGCCCTGAAGATTAGATAAATATGTTCGCACACACACATACACACACACACACACACACACACACACATTTTTCATCAGGGAAGAAACATAGTCCCCTTATATTATTTGTGGTATAGGCTTCAGATTGTTTAATTTCTTAGTTGGTTTTTTTTTTTTATCCTCATGAAACACTTTGCAAATAATTAGGACCACTACACTTTTGGTTTTCATTTACAAAAATATATGCCTTTATTTTCAAAATTATATCAAAAGACCAAAATAAAATTAACTTTCTCTGTATCTCAAACTCCTTCAAGAAATGCTAAAACATAACTAAAATATTCTTAATGCCATAAATGTGACAAGACAAACTATTGTCAGAGTCAAAAAAATGGGAGAACTAGCCACAGACAGAAAGAAAATCCTGATAAATAATGCATTTGAAAAAGGACTTTATTCACAAAGAGCTCTTTTAACAATCAACAATTATAAAATGAACAACCCACTAAATGTTAGTGAAAGACCTCAACAGACATCTTCACCAAAGAAGACAGATAGATGGCAAGTGATGCTCAATAGCATATGTCCTCATATGCAAGTATGATTAAAACAATTAATTGCAGGAAATTGCAAATTAAAACAATAAGGAGATACCACTGCATACCTATGAAAGGGCTGAAATCTAAAACACAGACAAAACCACATACCAGCAGTGTCAGGAGCAATGGGACCTGTCATTCACTGGTGGGGACAACAGATGACATAGTCAACCTGGAAGACAGTTGGTTAATTTACTAAAAACTAAATATACTCTGACTGTATGATCCAGAAATCATACTCCTTAGCATTTATCCAAACATTTACCCAAACAAATTGAGAAGAATTCCATACAGAGCTGCACAGGTATGTTTATAGCAGCATCCATCATAATTGCCCAAAGTTGGAAGTTACCTAGGTGCCTCAGTAGGTGGACAAGACTAGTGAATGAATTAATGGACTATCACTCATTGCTAACAGAAATAAGCTATCAATCTATGAAGACATATGGAGGAAACACAGATGCACATTAGTAAGTGGAATAAGCCAATCATAAAGGATGTATTCTGATCCTGATACCGTCTCCATAATTTTGCATTCTCCAGAAGGTCCTGTAGTTGAAAACTATGGGCACAGTGTGAAGATAAGTGATTGTCACTGGGTGGAAGGAGGGAAAGACAAAGAGACTGAGCACAGGGGTAGTTAGGCAGTGAAACTACTCTGTATGTCACCATAATGTGGACACGTGTCATTGTTTGTCCAGATCCATAGAACTCACAACACCAAGAGTGAACCTTAGGCTAAACCATGAAATTTGGGTCACAATAATCTGTCAATATAGGTTCATTGATTGTACCTAATCTACCTTTTTGATGCAGGATTTTATAGTGGAAGAGGTTTTGTATATGGGAACTCTCTGTACTTCCCTTTCAATCTGCTGTGCATCTAAAACTACTTTAAAATATTAAGTGCATGAAAAATAACCAGTAAGAACAAGGCACAGATGATTCCATGTGGTTAAAGCCACTTGTCATTTCAATTTTGATAAAATATTTACAATTTTGTTTGTTACATCACAAAGAGAGTCGTGACTTACGTTTTGTAACATGCATAGTTGATTTCATGCACTTTTGACAGTTCAAGAAAACAGTTGGCCCATAGCAACTGTTGCAAAACATTTTCATTGTTTATGACTCTGCGGGTCAGTCTCCAACTTTGAACATTAACTACTCAGATGAAATGGCAAATAACAACTTTCTATAACTGGAAAACCACTGCTATAATTTCTAATGGAAAAGACTAATGGGTTCTCCTTTGAAGTTTTAACCAGTCCTTGTAACTGGACCATTATAGACAGAGATTTGGGTCTGCTGTTCCCAGAATCTAAAGAGAGAAAGACACCTGGACGGGAAGAATGTGGAGCCTGGTAAAGGGGAGAAGAGTTGATCTCAGACTCACAGAATGTGAAGACAGAGGTTGCTGGGGATGTTAGTTGCTGGCCCCAGTGTCCACTGATGGATGGCCCTTTACATCTGTGGTAGGTTTCAGATGGTCCCTTAACACTATAGGGAAATTTTAGGTTGCATCTGCGTATGTGGTGCTTAAGGAAATGAAGTCCTATTGCTTTTCTCAAAAATCTCAAAGAGTACATAATGAATCCAAAATAGTTAGGTCATACTGAGGTGATGGCTGGCCCTGTCATTGCAGAAGCATCCTGGAGATGGGAAGCGACATACACAGTCACCTCTTTTGATATTGGTGTTTATAAAGTTTGCTGACTTTTTTATGAGCCAAGTAACTGATGACAAATTTGAAGACCAAAAAGAAAAATCACAGTAGCTTAAGCATTATAGCTATAAAATGAGATAAATGGTGCCAACTTGATTGTTCTGGTTTTGCAAATGCGACATTACCTGGGGAAGATTTTCTAGAAGTGTAAAATCCCTTGGTGTAAATATTAACGTTTCTGACATGTAACCTTCATTTGTGAGCATCGACAATCTTTCCTTCATAAATGCAGAACTCTGAGTATAATAAATGGCCACAGAAATGGTAGCATTTTTAAAGGCATTTTGAAATGTCTCTTCTGCCAGTTTATCTGTCACAACACCTTGCATTATTTCTCCTGAGTTAGAAAGTATAACCCAAATATGTTATTTGAAACTTAAGTCTCATGGAATTCTCCAGGATTGAGGAGTCTCCCATCAAGGATGTTTAAGAAAATCCTATTTGGAGAATCCCAGAGTACTTGCATCTCCTAAAAGTCCTGACAAGCCCTGTGTTCAAGCTATCTCACTAAATTTAACTAAGTTTAAACAATCATTTCTTAAGCATACTAACCCTTTCATTTATTTCCTTAAAAGAAACCCCTGCCCCCCAAAAAAACAAACAAACAACAACAACAAAAAGAAAAAAAAACAAAAAAAAAGAAACACCTGGCCCAATATCGGAAATGATGATGAAAGAAACAAAAAGATCCTGATAAGATGCAAGTATGTAACCTGGATGACAGCCATTATATATTTTCATAGACATGAATGCTTTCTAAAAATTTGCCTAGTACACTACTAAGGGAAAAGGACCCTGGTTGGGGGGTGGAATTAGAAAACAAAGTTGAGTCTCTTGCAAATGTTAATCAACATTTGTTGTCCTGGAAGCCTGGGATGAGACACATAGGCATGATTTGCAGACTTTGGAGTGCAGAAAAATCACCTCGTAGACATAGGAAGCATGCAGATCTTCAGGCCCTGACTCCATGTCCTCTGCTTCCAAATCCACGTGGATCTAGAGACCTCTTGTTTTTAGTAAGTGCCCGAGAGACTCAGAAGCACATGGTCACTGCATAAGCTTTGAGAAATTCTGCATTTGATAATGGGGGCAGAAGACAAAGAGGAAGAATAGAGAAGGAAGGAGTGAGAACCCAAAGCAGCTGAATTATTCCTCCTAACTCACAGAAAGTGCATGCAGAAACTTTCCTGGGCCCAGAGGAGCTGATTCCATGTTGGCCCCCTTCCTCCAGTTCCTACGGAGCTGCATCTCATTTGCTAATTCCAGCCTCAGTCACAGCTGATCGTTTTCAAGATGACACAAAAGCTCCTCATGAGCTGGTTTATTGTTACCAATATTCTCATTGAAGCACTTTGATCAATACCTGACAAGTCAATTAAAGCACACAGATGCTTTCTTGGGGAGACCCACTAGAGTCCCTTTAGAAGGTCTCCTCCTTTCTAAAGCATATTTTATTATTTTTTTTCCTAAGAAACCCAACTTTCCCAAATTTGTGCATCCTTCTGATTCTGGTTTTAGAAAGGAAATGAAATTTGTCACGCTGCCATACATCATTTCCCTCGTAGTACAATGTCCCATCTGTGTGTCAAGTACAAAAGAAAAGCATTTTGTGAAAAATTGCTAAAGAAGTAATGATTTTTGTCCTCAACTCTTTGTTTTGCCTTTCAATAAAGAAGGCGACATGTGCCACAAATGATGTATTATTGTTTAGGTACAACCCCGGTAACACAGTGCATAACCAAAACCATGTTTCACAGCAGAG
Source organism: Glaucomys volans (assembly GCA_020662805.1). Classification (NCBI taxonomy): domain Eukaryota; kingdom Metazoa; phylum Chordata; class Mammalia; order Rodentia; family Sciuridae; genus Glaucomys; species Glaucomys volans. Next base: position 90,583 of record JAJEJO010004363.1, read on the forward strand.
AAACTATAGTTTACTGCCCCTATGGCTCTGATGAGAATATAATGTTCTACAGTTTATAAATGCTTTGAGGTCAATACATGATTTGCTTCAGCTTGTTCATCCAATGAGCAGGGGATCCAAAAATATATCAAGCTCTTAGACAGCCCCCTGGAAGCTGGGTTGAGGCAGGAGTGATGGAGAGTTTCCATGGAAAGCCCTCTGTCAACTGGAGATGAGATAATTAGATCCAGGTAATACAGTGGAGCCCCAACAGGGAGCTGCCAAGCAAACATGTCATCTTTATGGCCCTTTCTTGTCCTGCACAGCGACTGTGGCTTGAGATAGTGAGACATGGAGGCGTTCACGGATGCCCAGCAATGGCCCCTGTCACTCAGTTAGCCTCATTATCTAGAGTCCCTTCCTCCTACTGAAGGAGGCCAATGGGAGCAGCAATCAGGGGAACCTCTTACATTTTCTGCATTCCTCCACCAACATTTTCTTTTTGATTTCCTTCTCTCTCTTTCTTTCTTTCTTTTTTTTTTTTTTTACAATATACCATCAATCATGTAGTTGGTTTCATTTGGGACTATTTTACCAAACTGGCCATCTCTTATTAACATTTCTCTCTTATTGGAGATGCTCTTAAATTGCAGGCAAAACAGTCACTTGTTTCACCTGTTTGAATGAAGCTACAGAGATCAACACTGCAGTGCTGCTGGAGAGTGATTGTCATAACTGTCCTCATTTTACTCATTCACTGGCTGCTTTGGGAGGGAATGGAATTATGCCAAACACAGCACTGGGGGGGGGGTGCAGAAGTGCAGGTGAACACATGGGATTACCTCAAGTTGGGATAGTTTATAATTCCATATGTAAATAATAAAATACATGCATTAGTGCTAGAGAGGGAAATGCAAAGTGCTTGTCAAGAAAGATCATAATAGGACTTCACTGCACTGGAGAAATGAGAGGCTGCTTCCCAAGAAGTGATGTCAATCTTTAGTGAAAACTAAAGATTGAAGAGTGGGACTGAGCTGGGTAAAGGAGGATGGAGTGACAGCCCCTGGAGTGGGTTCTCTTAACAGAGATGAACCTGTGTGCAAGGACACAGAGTATGAAGGACTAGGGACACTGTTATGATGTGGATGTTACATGTCCTCCAAAGGCCCACCTGCTCAGGCTTGGTGGCCAGCCTATGCCCTTATCAGGAGGTGCTGGAGCCTTCAGGATGTGGGGCCTAGTGGAAGGAAGTCAGGTCATTGGGGACATGTTCTTCCAGGGGATGTTGGGACCCCTACCCTTTCTCTGTCTCTCTCTCTCTCTCTCTACTTCCTGGCCACCATGAGGGGAACAGGTGTCCTCCACCATGGGCTCTTTGTCATGGTACTGTGCCACCACAGGCCCAAAGGCACAGGGCAACTGACCATGGACTTGAAACCTCTTAACCTGTGAGCTAAAAAGAACTTTTCCTCCTTTAAGTTGATTTTTCTCAGATATATTGTCACAGTGATGGAACACTAACAACTACCACCATTGTCATTAATGCTGTCATCACCTCCATCATCCCATCACCTCCATAAACATCATCACCTCCATTATCCCACCACCTCCATCAGCATTATCACCTCCATCAACATCATCACCACCATCATCCCACCACCTCCATCAACATCATCACCTCCATCATCCCACCACCTCCATCAACATCATCACCTCCATCAACATCATCACCTCCATCATCCCACCACCTCCATCAGCATTATCACCACCATCATCCCACCACCTCCATTAGCATCATCACCACCATCATCCCCATCACCTCCATCAACATCATCACCTCTGTCATTCCACCACCTCCATCAGCATCATCACCACCATCATTCCCATCACCTCCATCAACATCATCACCTCCATCAACATCATCACCATCATCATCACTAACACCATTTCCAATTTAGAGTACAGCTACTAGGCATTCTGCTATTCTTTATAAAATTTATCCCTAATGCTTAGTATAATCTGGAAATTATCACCATTCTCAAATCAAAAGTAAGATTAGTGTAATTCTATTTTTGCAACTTTCCTAGGCTGGTTAGCTGATAAATGTCAGATCATGTATTTTAATCAAATCAGTCTGACTCCAAAGTCTTTGAACTCATTATATGAAGAGTAACAATTTGGGTATTAATAATGCTTTAAAATGGAAACTCTTGCATTTGGATGTGGTTTTTACCTGAGAAGGGAAAGGCCTCATCTGTGGTGATCTCAGTTTAATGATTCACAAGAATTTATTGAGGACTTACCTGATTAGGGACACTGCATTCTGCTGTGAGGCTGAAAGGCAAAGAGGATATCGTCCCAGGTATTCAATAGTTTGTCACCTATCATGGGGAAAGAATGAATCCAGATGACTTCTTGAAAATGTGGCACCAGTGTAAAATTTGCACCGTCCTATAGAGACAGCGAGAAGGGACACTTGAGAATTTAACCAGGGGAAGAAGAGATGGAAGATCCCATCCAAGCCATGAGACTAGCTCAAGCATGGATGCAAGTAAACACAGAGAGCTTTAGGAAAAGAAGCAGAATGGCCCCTCAGGACAGGACGAGGAACACCAACAGCAGAGCACACAGCAAAACCTGAATACTAAAGGTTTTGGATATCAAACCAAAATGCCCAGACTTGGCATGGCAGCCACTGGAGAGCTTTCAGCATGGAAGTGGACAGGCCATGTCTGTGCCTTTAGTAAAGGAAGGAGGGTGCCATAGTGGCTTGGAATGGAGGTCAGACACCAAGAGGGCTAGCCCACAGCAATGATGTCCAAGTAAGAGTTTTGTGCAATCACCCAAAGAGTAAGGGCAATGAGAGCAGGAATGAAGAGGAGATGACAACTTCAAGAAATACAGGGTGCACATATCCTTGAATAGGATTCAAGGTTGTACATGTGAGTGATGAGCTAGAAGATGGAGCTCTGTGTAGAAGAGGGAATGGAGGAAAAGCATCAATCTTGAAGAGTAAGGGTGTAAAGAGCTTGGTTGTGGACATTTGGACTTCCTGAATTTTACATGACTTTTGGGCTTCCAAAAACAATGCATCAATAGGCAACTGGTTTTGTGAACATTGGTCACACACTGGTGGGAGAGCCCCGATAAACTCAGAATTCTCAAGTCCCATTCTATTATGTATTCCATTATAATTGACTGTTTTCCAGGGACCCTGAAGTTTCTCTTTCAGTTCTTGTTTCAGAATTGAAATGACAGATCACTAATAAGAAAACAGAGATCAATCATAAAGCAAGATCTGCTCTGAGCTCACGCCGACACTCAAGACGATAAAAAACAATTAAATGTCCTTGTGTTTGTCTCACAAAAATCACATTTTAAAACTGGGAGAGAAGTTACAGAACGTTCCAAGTTCCCACTTAATTCATACTCAAAAATCAATATGCCTATGTATAAACCAGTTACTTACACTCTCTGGTTGGTCTCACGTCCTCCTCAATTTTGGAATTACACATACTCTTAAAATTAAAGTAATTGGAGTGAGCTTCATGGTGCAGCATCAATGCTCTCCTCAAGATTACTGTGGATGGTTTGGAGCAATTCAACATAGTGGTTTATAAGCAAGTTTCAGAACCAGACTGCAACTGAATTCATAATTTGCCCTTTAGAGCTATTAAATTGCTTAAGCCTGTGTTCCTTTGTTTACTTATTTGCAGATTAGGGATAATATTAGCCCTCTAATAACATTAATAAGATCATAGATTAACAGTAGATCCAAAGTGTTCAGAGAAGTGTAAAGACCTAGGGAACATTAGCTGTGATGGTGCTGTGTGGCTTTTCTCCTTGGAGCATGAGGTCTTAGGCCATGGTGGGATTCGCTTCTCTCCCTCTAGTCCTTTGAAGGCATTTCCCTTCCAACTGCCCAACCTGGATCCAAGTTCCCTTACTTTGCAATGCAGAATAATTTAAGTTCTCTCATTGGAAGATGCTTGAATGGAACTGTGGAAAGGGAGGCTGCCTCTCCCCCAGCCTGCAGCCCAGCAAGTTATTTTTTCCTAGATAAAGGAGAAGCTGTGGTTCCAAGAATGATTCTGAACTTTTTAATTCTTAGGCAAATGAATGCTGTGTTTCCTTCTCTCTGTCCATGTCTGGTGACCCCTGCGAAAGATGATCTCTGTAAGACTGGGCACTGCTGCCTGTTGAGGGCCCCGAATGGCAGGTGCCATTGTGTGGCTGTGAATAGAATCTGTGCACCCGCTACGGATTTATAAAAATAAATTGATGGAGATGGAAATCAGTGAAGTTTATAAAACTGTGTATTTTTGACAAAAGTTACATTATAAAAAGGACAGAGGAGAGATATGGAATAATTTATAAGGACAATCCCACGGGATCGTAAATAAATTACAGAGTAAAGCCTGAGCCGAACTATCTTCTATTAAAGCCTCTTCATTGTTATTCAAGTGAATTTCATCCCTCTCCCAAGTGGAAACTATTTACACAAAACAAAAATATTAGAAATAGAATCCTAGGAATTTGGGCAGTGAAAGAAAATCTTGTTAAAACTTGAGAGTAGAGTTGGCTTTAGGCAAAATTGTCAAGATTCTGTTTATCACCTTTCTGCCTCTCTCTCTCTTCTGCCCTGCTCTTCCTTTCAAATTCTCCTCTCTCCCAAAGGCTGTCCTCCGTGATTCTGCAGATGATGTGCTCCTTATTAAGGTATTAATCCATTCAGCACTGAGTGCTTAGGATGTACTAGGCACTATGGGGTCTGGGAAGATTCTGGTCTTCCCAGAGCTTATGTTAATCTCTATAGGCTGCTCAGAGGATCTACACCTCAGTGCCTAAAAGCCTGCCAGGGTAGAAAGTTTCAAGGGAAACACACACACACACACACACACACACACACACACACACAGGCTAAAAAAGCCCAGAGCAACACAAAGATGTGATGGAAAGGTTTACTGATATTATTGTGTGTTTGCCTGGTTGGTTGGTTGTTGTTTTTATTTTACGTTATTTTTTGTTGTTGTTCTATTGTTCTTTTGGCACCAGAAATACAGCTTCTAAGGTGAAAATAATCAATCTCCTTCTTCCCTGTCTTTCAGATAACTGAGAAGAGAGCACAGGACTGAGATGGAGAACTGGCCTTGTCCGAAGTACCAAGTTGCAATTTATACATTCACATATCTTTTCACCATCAAAAATAAGAAAAGAGTGAAAAATGGGATTTCTCATTCAGCAGTTCACAGCAAGACTAAAAGCAGGGAGAATTCCACAAGAATACAGGTTTGGAACAAACCTGACACAGTTGAAATTCTTCATGTAAAAATAATAATTCTTCACATGAAGCTATTATAGGGAAATTAAAGAGAAAATTACTATCATTTCTAAAGAAAATGTATAGGGAAATAGGATAGTGAAGAAAAGAGAGTGGAGAGTTCTCGATCAGGAACTGCAAACAGTGTCATCTAGGCCATACTATAGATAGATAGATAGATAGATAGATAGATAGATAGATAGATAGATGATAGATAATAGATATACAGATACATAGATGTAGATATAGATATAGATATAGATATAGATATGGGTGGGAAATTGAGACTTAGGAAATGGGATGTGCATAAAACTTAAGAAATGGAACAGAAGGAAGAACTGAGGCATGCTTTCACCCCCTGCAAGGCTCCGGAACTGCCATTCTCATGGCTTACCTGGGCCATGCATGCTTCTCCAAAGGCACTGGGAACATCCAGCTGGAGTCTATGTGCCGGGGTTAAAGTATGCAACCTCCACAGTGTAGTTGCCAGGTAAATAATGTTCAGGTAAGTTTAAATCTCATACTGAAAATGAAATACAAATGAAGTACAAAAATATTTTTCAAATATTGCATAAGATAAACTTGAACAAGTATTTCCTGCATATCTGAAATGTGAAGTCAGGGAGCAGTGAGCAGATCTTGTTCCTTTTTGTTTTTTCTTTTTTCTTTTTTTTTTTTTTTTTTTGATACAATGGATTGAACCCAGGTACACTTAAACACTGAGCAACACTGCCAAGCCCTTTTATTTATTTAGAGACAGTGTCTCTCCTTGCCAAATTGCTGAGGCTGTCTTTGAACTTGTGATCCTCCTGCCTTGGCCTCCCCAATTGCTGAGAAGTGTGCTACCATACCCAGCACAGTCCTTATTCCTAAAGGCTTTTGACAACCCTACCCAACAGCCACATGACCAGAGACTTATAAATATGGACTCAAACAAGAAAATTCATCAAATGAGTAGGACAACTTTAAGGAGGTTTGTTTGTTGGTTTGTTTGTTATGCTGAGGGTTGAACCCAGGGCCTCGCACATACCAGGAAAGCACTGTACCACTGAGCCACATTCCCAGCCCTTAAGGAGGAATCTTAGACTTATAAAGTGATACTCTTTAGATATATACAGATCAGAAGATTTAAAGTTCCTATTTTTAAATAAAAATCACCTTAAAACATCTAATAGCCCTAACTATACTACCTTATGGAGTCATGGTACTTGTTAAGATTTTACTTATAAGTTAGAGAAATATCTGAAAACTAGTATCCATGAGATATGAGATGTGTGCCTAATTTTTTTTATTTTTTATTTTTTTATTTTTTTGTGGTGCTGGGGATTGAAGCCAGGGCCCTAAGCTTGGAAGGCAAGCACTCTACCAACTGAGCTATATCCCCAGCTCCTTGTACCTTGTTATTTTTTAAAATTTATTTATTTTGATTCATTGTACACAAATGGGATACAGCAGTTGTTTCCCTGAGTGTGCCTGGTTTTATATGCTCAATAATCCCATTAGGTAAATATAATCTGTTTTCTGTCGATTGTATATAAGATGAAACCAGTGCTTCGAGAGATTAAGGATGAGTAAGATTTCCCATAATATCTTGTTTTGAGGAGTTTGGGGTAGACTTAGGCCAAATCTATCTGCCTTGGAAACCCCAAATCTTAACCATTGTGTTATAAAAGTATTCTAATATTTGTAGGAATTTATGCTAAGTAATTAAGCAAAGGACTACCAGGAGATTTTTTTTTAGTATGAAATTCTTAAGAAGAAGTGGTAAAAGAAATTGAACATACATTGATGTAATACTAGGTAATAATTAAAAGTGATGTACTGAAAGGTTACACTCAACTAATTCAAAAAAATGTGATATTTATGAAATTACTAATTTTTCATTTGCTCTTAGAATATTCTAAAATTTTCAAATCAGAAAAAATTTTGACTTTGACTTCTTTTTCTGTTTTTACAACTTTGGTCAAATAAAGATATATACTTAACAAGGTAATTGTGTTTTGTTTCCTCATTTCCAAGAAAGAAATGAGGTGACCGTGAAACACAAGATTATCTGGAGCACAATCAAATCTGAAATATAAAACTTAATATCGATAGGCAAGGAGTTAAAGAATACACTTTTATTTTTAACCAAACACTTTAAATTCCTTGAATGAAGGGTGTTTTTGTTTGTTTGTTCGTTTGTTAGAATTTATATTACAATAATTGTAATTCTGGATGGCTGGTATAATTGGGGACTGGTTAGCCAAAATAAATGAAAACAACTGGAATAAAACTCAGCTAGTGTAACACCCAGGTATCATCTGCAATCATGATAAAATTTTCTGTTTTAAATTAGACATTATACATTGCATCTTTACAATGTCAGATAATCGCAAATTATAGTTTCTCGATTTTTGCTATAATAGTCTATAGTCCCTCTTTCTCTAACAGTTCCTTGGCTCCAGCTATTCTGAGATTTAGGTATAACTCATGTTGAACAAAGAGGTGAAGCTGTTCACTTAACTATATATCTTTTTACTTTTCTTCTTTGCATATTTCTTGGGTATTAAAATAATCATTGTTAAAAACAAATAGTGTCTAAACAGGGCATATTTCTAATATGACTTAATTTAGCAGACTATTCCTAGGCACACAGGAGATGTAAAGATAGATTTCTTTCTGACTTCATTTTTGGTGCTAGAAATTAAACCGGGCCTATCACATACTAAGCACACTCTCTGTCACTAACCTATACTCCAAACAAGTGATGGATTTTAAATGACACTATTTTGGACTCCAGATAACATGAGATGGTTAGAAATATTGCCTGAGTTTTCCAAACTAACCCCCTCTCAAGCGCTTTCAGAGTAATGAATAGTGTGGACAACCTGGGAGTTGTCAGAGTGAAGGTGATGAGTCAGCCAGATGTCAAAATAAGGAGGCCTCATCCTCCAAGCAGATTGAGAGGATTGACCTTTAGACTGGAAGTTACAAGTCAATGCAGGAAAGATCAGCTAATTATTTGGATCACTACATCAAAGAAGCCAAGATGGATGCAAACTGCCAAACTTTCTAACTGCAAACTTGTTCATTGGTATTTGGACCTTTAAACCTGGTGAACACAAAAATCTATACATATACATTAAAGTGAGACCATTTATATATACATATATATATATATATATATATATGCACACACATATATATATTTCTGTACATATATATATATTTTTTTTTAGAATTTAGGAGTTCAGTTTCTAATTCAGTTTCTGACTTTTCTAACCTCTGCTAAGCTGTGAAATAAAACCAAGCAGGGAGTGACTCAGATATTCCTGATCATGTGCTAACCATGTGACTTGTCTGGATTTAGGTTCTTCGGGGCTGAATCCAAAGCTACTACAGAGAAGCAAAAGAGGTAAAATCCAGAGGGCCAGGTTGGAAAATATTGTGGAGAATCCAAGGTCTGGTGGTAGTGACAGAGGGAAGGAAATTCAGATGCCAATCCTATAAATCTGAGAAAGGAAGTTCCTGAGTGATATTGGAGCCACCTGTGGACGGAATTAAATGACGGACTTCAAGTCCAGAGTGGGTCAGATTTGCATGAAACTGCAGGACTAACCTGACCTCCACGCTCTGAAATAAGTCGCACTCTTTCTCTGGGTTTCAAATAATGTTTTTTCTGGGTCTCAGTTTCTTCACTAACAGAGGGCATAGTATCAGCTGCTCTACCTCACCTCCAAAGCTGATACCAACCCCTTTTATCAATGAGGAAAGAACTGAGCGAAAGAACATCAAACCATAATATAAAATGGACTCTCACTAATTAAATATCCCTTGACAATAAAGTTACAAACACTAAAAAAAGCAAATAAAGCAGTGAAAATAAGACTTGTTGTTGGCAGTACTTTAAAGAACTGTCACCAAAATCTGTATGTGTGAGTTTGACATTGTAGTGAAATCTCCCTGATGATATCCATCTTTTGGAATAAACTGTCAGGTCAATCAAATGATTGTTTGCCAAAAGAAAACAAAGTGAAAATGGGCAAAGCCATTTCCTTCTTGGTGGAATGGAATTTTATTTAACTTCATAAGAAAAAAAATCAAAATGATATTCAAATAGTGTCTCAAATTTTTTTGTAGTGAAACGTGTTCCCCCAATATAGATTACATAAATATTGACAGCACTTAGTTAGGAAAAGTTTAAATAAGTAGAGTAAAATGTCCCTTTGTGACCATTTTTCTCTTTCAAATATTAGCCACCCATAAGAACATTAGGTAAACTAGACACAGAAACACGAGGACAACCCAATGAAACATAACTACCCATAAAACATTTAAAGAAAGAATTAAAAAGGGAAAGGTTCATGTTACCCCATCACGATTAAGGTAGAATTGAAAATATATTTTTTTCTATTCTATTTGAAATTTGAAAGAGTACAAACCCATTAACAAATGTCGTTTTGTTGAAAGATAATCACCTTTTTGTTGGTTTTCTTCTTTGTATCTCTGTTCACTGAAAAATCTAATTATCCTCCCTAAAAATAAATACTAAAAATGTCTTAGTCATCTCTGCTATAAGAAAAATGACCTCAAAATTGTAGTGGCCTTGAACAAATGTTTATTTCTCAGTCATTTCAAACCTGGGAGGCTGAGGGTTTTGTCCTTCTCCATGTGATATAACACCCCAGGATGGAGGAACACGTCCCTTAGTTGGGACATGGTATTCTCATGGCAGAAAGAGCAAGAGAGTTTTAACAAAGACAGGTAATGGCTTGTCAGGTTGCTACCACAAACATCTTACACCCACCTGCTCACTGGTCATTGGCAAAGCAAATCTCATGACCAAGCCCAGCTTCAGGAGCCACAGAATGTCAATAAGCAAGTCCCATGGCTCAAAAGCCACATCGTGTAAACTCACATGTGTGCATACCCTTTTAAGGGTTCATGATGACCGGGACCAATAATGCCATCTAGGAGGGAGTATAAACGATCCATTCTAAGAGAATTTCCAGTCTGAGTAAACTATATTAACATAGAGTGAATTTTAAATAAAACACATAAGGCTATCTCATACATATTAATGCACAATCTACCTAGCCAGAACACGAACCTGAGATCTTGCTAGGGATTTTGTACATATTTAAGATTTATTACTATCTTTGGGAACTTTAGTACAAACAACCTTTGTTCATCAATCTCAAAAGTGGAGTCCATCCATAATTTTATGAAGTAAAATATTGAGACAGAAAAGTGTCTGAAAATGAAATGTACAATAGAACATTGCTGTTCAGGGTTAAAACGCATCACCCAGTCTGAAGAATCTACCCTTGCACCACAAACTTGATTTATTCTGAAAAGCACTTTAGAGACACAGTCTCAAAAGGGGATCAAGGCACGTGATGGTCAGATGGAGCTGGGTACCAGCACCCACCATGGCAGGTAGACAATGCCCCCAGCACGCAAGCCCACTGTGCTGGTTGTAGGCCTCTACTGTAGGACCCTATCAGGAGGGTGCTCAGAGGCCACTGTCCACTCTGACACCTTGAGTTGGGTATTCACCTACCTCAATAGGAAACAGGACCACATGCATGTGAGCACCCAGTCACGTGAAGCCCAGGAAGCCAGTGTTTGACTTCAGCAAGAAATCAACACTTAAGGTGTAACGTGTGACACTCCTAAATTAAACCCATTAACACGCTTACTTTTTTTTAAGGGTTAATGTAGAACAGCCTATGTTACAGATATTACTAGGAATTGTGGACCTAAGATTAAATAATAAAGGAGGCATAATTATAAGCCTGAGAAATAATGAGAATGACTCCTAAACTATTTAGAGCTTAGACGCTGTTGCAATTTGCAAGTCAAAGCTGGCAGGCTTAAGAAAAGGTCTCTAGCAGTATCACAAACACAAAAGAAAAGGGAAAAAAGATGAGAGCAACAAGAATATGCAACTTAAAAAATAATCTTCATTAAAATCCTAGATATTTATAGATAAATTTACTTTAAATTTCATATTCAGGGTAGAATATAGAACTCTGACATTACCTTCTCTATTGAAGTAATGGCAGGTGGCAGCAAGGTAGAGCTAGGCTCTCCATTGGCACCCTTCCACAAACTATGTTGCTTTTTAGAGGTTTATAATCTATCAAAAAGAAAATTATTTCTGAGGTGAGAGATAAATTTTGGTCTAGAAGCAATCATTTTTTGTAAATGTTTTGAAAAATATGCTGCGCCATTTTGAATGCAAGGAAATCAATAACTGGAAGATTGCCAACTCCAGCTGATTTCCTTTGGACAGTTCTGTGGCCTGGGTGGGGAGTGGGAGAGAGTTTCTTCCAATAATTCCCAGTCAACACAGAAGTTGTGCCTTACGAACTCACAGTGTGATCTGGCTCCCTCCCAAAGACTCATTTGTATTATCATTGAAGATAAACAGGGACCTGTTGTGACTAACTTTCTTTGGGATTGTTGGGTCTTCTGTCTGCAGATCAGAATTTTATATATTACATGACATTACATGGAAAAGCAGATTGCTGTCCAGGCCAACAAAGCCAAGAGGCCAGAATTAAGGCAAGTACTTTGAATCTGTAATGTTAGGGATAATAAGTAAGCATCAGTTCTGTAAGGGGCCAACTCAAGTGCAAAAAAACAAAAGATAATACATGTAGTTAGATCTAAATATAATATAAATAACTATCCCTCTGTATCCACGTGTCCCTCATCCATGGTTTCAGCAAACCTTATATCAAAATTATTTGGAAAAAAATTGCATCTGTAATAAACAGATACAGACATTGTTTTTATATCATTATACCCTAAACAACACAACATAGCAGTGATTTACAAAGAATTTACATTGTATTAGGTATTATAAGTAACCTAGAGTAGATCTAAAATATACAGGAATGTGTTCATAGGTTACATGAAATATTATTTGAGGTCTGCAGGATTTCTGAAGCCAATGCCTCATGGAGACAGAAGATCAGCTGTTATGGTTTAGATATGGTGTCCCTCAAAAGCTCAATTGTGAGACAATGTAATTCAGTTTGGAGGAAAAATATTTGAATTCTATCATTAACCTAATCAGTGAATCACTCCCTGATGGGATTAACTGAGTGGTAACTGGAGGTAGGTGGGGTGTGGCTGAAGGAATGGCTATGGGGTGTATATTTGTATCTGATGGGTGGAGTCTCTCTCTGCTTTCTGATCACCATGCGAGCCACTTCCTTCTGCCATGATGTTCTGCCTTACCTCCAGCCCTGAGGAATGGAGCCGGCCTTCAGTAGACTAAAACCTCTGAAACCATGAGCCCTCAAATAAACTTTTCCTCCTCTACAATTGTTCTGGTCATGTCTTTTAGTCACAGCAGCAAAAAAGGTGACTAAAACATCAACTATATTTAGTTTTGTAGCTCCATCGAACTCCCCAAATGATTCATCCTAGACCTCAGTATGTCCAAGCTCATCTTGAAGAACACCGACAAGCAGGTGATGAGGGTACGTCCAAGTGTTTGATCCCACCCAGGCAACTTGTCCCTCTGTCTTCATGTTCATGCCAAGCAACCTGTGAATGGATCTTGGAAAATGTTACATGAAAAAATTAGGAAAGTAGTTGGGCGAATGGAAAAGAATCCAAATATCAATTCCTACACCCAACTGTTGGTTCAATGTGCTGTCAATTTGTGGTTGTTGTTGTTTATTTCTCTCTTTAATCCTTAATTTCTTCCCCTGGCCACTAAGAGTATTGTATGAGATTCTCTCTAAAGTATGTTCATCTCTAAAAATATAGGTTTCTATGTGTCTAAGTGATATTTCCTCCAGGAATTAGATACGCAGGGGGAAATCACAAGGTTCAAGTGACAGAGATACCTTGAAAGTCTTTGTTTTGTAGGTTGACCCCTTAAAAATGAAACAGCTGGATGTGGGTCTGTATAGTGTCTGTCATTTGTTTTTTCCAAGTGCATCTCAGCACCTTAGCGGTCACCTCAACTCACAGCTCTGCCCTTCACTGGCACCCTATCTGCAAGCGGAATGAGTTCAGAAGAGGCACTGATTAAATAAGACAAGGAATTAACAACCAAACCCAAGTCCTTGAAGAGTGTTGTTTTTATTTAGCACAGGTGAAAATCAGGAGAGAGCCTGTACCCGCAGTAATTTAATTAAAAGGAGATCCATGACCACTGAATTTTACTTTATGTCAAAATGTAAAGTTGAGACCATACTCAAGACAGTGGCCCCCTGTATGTTCTATCCTAAGACTCCTCCATCGCAACACTCCTACTGACCTTTTGTGACTCTGGTACCTCAACCATCCAGCCACCACTGAAGAACAGTAGAAAGTGCTGGGGCCCTGGAAGCAGAGCTTACCTGTTCATGCAGAGGAACGGATCTCTCTTACCTGTGCACACCTGTGCACACCAGAGCTTCAACTTCCACATCTCTGCGCCAATAGACATAGCACTATCCATGCTCTGCTTATAATCTGTCTTTCTCAAGGTCTGATCGCCCAATCAAAAACCACACTTTTTTTCCCATCACATCATGATCAAAAAATTCCAGGGGTACCATCCATTGTCCCCTTTGTCAAAACTCACACTCTAATTTTTTTAAAAGAATTTCTGGATCAGAAAATCTATGGAGGGACCTGCTCCACTCTCGTTGCTGGGTTCCATGTCTGCTGTCTTCTGACCACACGCACGTGTTATTACATGTCCCAATATGTAAAAAGAAGAAAGAGGAAAAGAAGGAAAACCTAAAAGTGGGGTGAAAAAAAAATCTCGGTTTCAAATAATGAGCATGTGTACCTTTTTGCCTCAGGCCTTCATACACAATTTAGCCAGGAAGCCAGGGTAGATCATGATTTAGCTTTTGACATCTCCTGCCTGCAGGCCAGGAGAGACTAATACCGATTTCTGACTCTGAGCACGCCACAGGAAAAAAAGTGAGAGAGAGAGAGGCCTTTTATTGACTAAATGATAAAGAGGTTTGTAATGATAAATAACAGTCATTTTATTGTGGAATTCCCCAGAAAAGATGCATTCTGCAGTGTGTGAAGGAGCCTAAAAGCTGAGGTTGGTTCCCCACAGAGCCGAACCTGTTAAACTCCAATTTTTTCAGCCAGGGATAGGGGTCACAAATTGCAGACACCTCTGGCTATTAAAACCCACACCCCCTCTCCATAGCCAGGGTGGCAGTCTGTTTCTTGGGCTCCAGGAAAATTACCGAAGTCCGGACCCTGGAGTGGTTGGTGGAAGGCGAAGGTCGGTCGGGTATCTGTCTGTCTGCACCACCTTCTTCTGGCTCCGCACACTCAGGTTCTGATGTAATTCAGCTGCTTCTCAGCTCAGCCTGCTGGAGAAATCACTGCCAGATTTGATCGATAGTTTAATTGTAAACTTTGGGAACAATAATGGATAATTTGGCTTGAACCGTCCATTATGAGCAATGTTGTCTAGGAGAGAGCCTTCAAAATTAAACAAGAGTTGGGCTACATTATTGTATTTGTACAACTCACCCAGAGTTAAATAAATCCCCCTTTACAAATGCTGTCTTGGCATTCTATGGAGTTCAATAAACATAGGCCCAGGCAGAAACCGGGAGGGAAGAAAATAACAAATGGACCAAAGTAAAAGTGCCTTCCTGCCAGTTTCTGCTGAAAGTATCATCATCATCATCATCATCATCACCATCATTATTATCAGAATAATTCTTTTTAAAAAGGGGGTGATGAAGTATTTTTCAGAGCAAGTTTTTTTTGTTTTGTTTTGTTTTGTTTTTTTGCTACATTGGTAATAGAACCTAGGGCCTTGCACGTGTTAGGTAAGCACCCTGCCACTGAGCTACATCCCCATCCCTAGTTTTTTGCCTTGTTGTTTTTTGTGCTTTTTTGGTTTCATTTTGTTTTGTAATGAAAATTGAAGTCAATTAAATTAAGAAAAGCTGATTGTGAGGTAGTGATAGAAAATAATGTCCTACAATAGCCATGGCATTTCTACTATAGAATACATTTCTCAGAGATGTGCCAGACTCTTGGGGCATCAAATGATTATAAAAAGCAATAAGAGATTAGTATTTATTATTTCTGCTAAAATGTCGTTTTAGCAGAAAATAGGGAAAATAATATATTGCATTTGGGGTTTAAAACAGCAAGCAAACCAGGTTGACCTACCCCTGCAAGAGTCATCCGCAGACTGGCTCAAACCAGCAAAGGGCAAGTCCTTAGACAAAATCCTCACACTTAACACAGAGACTCACACCTAGGTGAGATCTGGAGAAGGGGGGCTCAGCTCCCAAGTTCATTGCCAGCCCAGGTTGGTGCCCCACAGGACCACTTTCCCCAGCAAATGTCCTGCAGGAGATTTAAAAGTATAATCATGCAGGAAAGAGAGAGCTATAATGTAGGGTTACAAAAGGGGAGACACCAGACACCTGGACCCAAACACCAGCTCCAAGACTCCACACCTGTGCCGTGTTAACAAAGTGGCCTAACCTACTTGTGCCTCAGACTTTCAAAATATGAAATGGGAACTATAGCCATCTTCACCTCATAGAATTATGAGCATTAAATAAATTAAAATGTAAAAACCACTGAGAGCCATGAGACATATATAATCAACTGCTCGCTTGAATAATGAAAGTAATGATTCTCATCATTATCCTTAAGAAGTGAGTTTTCGGTCTTCAGTATGTTTTGAAAAAGTCTTTCATTTCCAATTCCTTTTGCGTAAAGGAGACTTTGCTTTGACATAATTTCATTTTCCAATTTACATTTGATGCTAAGATTTGTTACTGATCCAGCATTCCAGGTGGCTGACAGGGAGTGGGGGAAAGTGGTATAAAAGCTTATCTTGTAGAAAACACCTCAGGTCATCCTCTCCATCCAGTTATGTCACCTTGGCTTGTACAATAGTAATTACCTTGCAGGTGACTTGTAAATTTAGGCTCCACCACTCCCGACCCCTTACAGTCTGTTCTGTTAACAACCTCTGGGCCACTGAGCTCCATTTCATTCTCAGGGCAGCCCCCAGATCTCCAGGTTAATCCCAGATGGAGGAGGCCACAGGTAGGGGACTTGGTGCACTTCAGTCACCAGCATATGCTGTGGAGTCAGGTTGTCTGCATCTTGGGCCCCCATTTCACTATGGAGGCTGTGTTCACCTGGTTGTGTATGTGCTCTGAGCTCTACTTTTCTCATTTACAAAATAAGCAAATCAGTAATTACCTCTTAATACATTTGTAAAGATTAAAAGCAATCAAGTATGTAAAAACTATAGCAGAAAGTAAAAAGGAGCAGTTGATTGTTGTAAATATAATATTAAAAATTTCTCTCGTCAGACTGAAGCAATATTCCATTTCTAATATAATTCTTTGCAGCGTTCCCAGTTGGAGTTTACGCACATCATCTGCTTCTCCTAGTAGGGTTTGTGCCTGTGTCCATATTCTAGAATTCCTGTGCTGAGACTTTGCCCAGTGTGCAGCCACATCAATATTTATAGCTGCTCAATTCACAATAGTGAGATTGTGGAACGAACCTAGGTGCCCCTCAATTGATGAATGGATAAAGAAATTGTGGTATATATACACGATGGAATAATGCTCAGTCATAAATAAGAATAAAGTTATGGCATTTGCTGGTGAATGGGTGGAGTTGGACAATATCATACTAAGCGAAATAAGTCAAGTCCTAAAAACCAAAGGCCGAATGTTTTCTTTGATAAGTGAATGATGGTACATAACGGGGGGTTAGTGGTGGGGAGCAAAAGAAGAATGGAGGAACTTTGGATGGTATAGAGGAAAACAGGGCAGGAAAGATAGCAGACTGAGATAGACAGTATTACTGTATATGTATGATCACATGAATGGGGTGAACCTACATTGCGTACAACCATGGAAATGAAAAGTTGTACCCTATTTGTGTACAATGAATCAAAATGCAGTCTGCAAAAATAATTAAAATAAATAAATAAATAGAGATGTGGCTGGTTCTTTGTGGAGTGCACACTATCAATACACCATGAATCTACGTCATTTATAAATAATAATAAGATAAACCAAAATTCATGCTGTGCTAAGAGCATTGTAGTGTTTGGATAAATAAAGGTGAGGATCATTCTAGCAATCCGTGGTCAAAAATCACTGGCAGGAAAATCCTCCGAATGTAAAGAGGTACCATGGAAAAGTGGATCATGTGCAGAGGAGGGTTGCCTGGATGGGAAGGGGATTGGAAACTCACTACATAAGGAGCCACTATAAGCAGAAAAGGAGGAAATTTCTGGGAGACATTATTGTTCTTCTAAATAGTTTTGAAAGAAAAAGTTAAACAGATGTAAGCAGAGTCCGAACCAACACCAAAGAGAAACAAGACCTTTATAACACTTAGTGTACCAGCATCATCAAAAAACACCTGCCCCCAAGACAGGAGAGCAACCATTCCTGAAGCCATGCCAGCACAGGACTTGGCATGAAGAGTTTTATTTCAAGTAGAGGTGTGGGATTAGATGGCCCCTAATGTCATTCTAACTTCCTGACTTTATGATCTGATCATGCTTCAGGGAATAGAGCCTTGGAGTGCTTCATTGAGTCTGGGGAGCTCATACCGCCAAATGTACTTGACCTTCACAAGCAAGGACCATGCAAATATCCTCTCCATTCCCCACACCCCTGCTGCGGCTCAGGTGTGGCAGATTTCTTGCTGGACCATGGCAAGGTAGAGAGGCCAGAGCAGCAGCAGCATGCATGAAGGTAACAAGAGCTTCCCAGTCTGCAAGTCCTTCTATTTCTGGGAAGCAGGAATTTTAAAATGTTCTAATTTTCATTAAAATCAGATCCATAAAGATAACCTCAGGTTGAAGTATCTATATGTAGAATAAATATTAAATCATTCTCTAAAACATTTCAGAGACAATCTCAACTTAAGGACATTAAAAAAAAAATTCCTTTACACTATTTGAGGAAATCTTCACTCAGATCCTTATTTTTCTTCATTTTGCAAACCTCTCTTTCTCGCTTATTTAAGAGCATGAATCTTCCCATTGACAGAGATATCAAATGCCTTCCATAACCAGATTTCATCGTAGAATACCCTCTTCTTTCTTTTTCGTAGACATTTGATTTAGCCTCACTCACACAGAAACTCAGGATGGATAAGCTATCCTTTGCATTGTTATTGACAAATACGTACTTGTTATTGCAATAGACTATGACAATAAGTTATCTGCTATTGACCAAATTCTGACAGTGCCATAAGATATTTTAACTTGAACTGACACAGGAGTAGATGATCATGCAGTCATTTCTCCTAAATAGTACCCGGGGGTGCCTAGATACTCTTTTCCCAGGATAAAGAACCCTCCAGGGATTTGAGATAAAGGACCATTACTAACAAGATGTAACCACTCGGTCAGATTTTCATGAAACATACATTATTAAAAATGCATGTTTAGAATTGGAATATTTGCAAACATGCACTGCCATTCCTGATCCTTTGCAAGACAGCAAATGAAGGTGCTCACCCTAGGAATGTTTGCTGAAAATAACTTTACATGACCTCCTGACTTGGATGACTGACGCATGTGTGAATCTAGTAAATTAAATCTTGTGGCCAGACTTCAACCTGCATGGAACCAAACACGAGGCACAGGGAGCATCCTCAGAGCAGCCGGGCAATACAGCTGGGGGGCTGAATAAATGACTTGACTTTAATGTATAAATGCTGTGATTTTCCTTCTTAAGTCAGAATTTTGGAAATGTGTTGATCTGTTTTCAAAAGTGAGTTAAAACTGACTGTTCATTTAGTTTCTATTTATTTTGTGGTTGATGGGGTTGAATGAAGTTGGACTTCTGAGATTTGTATTTATTTCTTTAGTTTACTTTCCCCCTTTTCACTGGAACTTCAAATCCTGCAACTATTTCCTCTATTGCGATGACATCTATCAGGCCTGAGCATGTTTCCTAGAATAAGGATCTTGGATGGGCACATGGACACCCCACATTCAGTTAATGGGGAAACTATGGAATTTTATCCCCATCCTGATCATGAGAGTTTCCTGAGAGGGAAGGCAAGGCATTCAATAACTTTAATTTAAGCTCATTTTTAAAGAAATATCTATCTCCTGAACAACATTTCCCAATGTTGATTTGAACAAAGTGAGGATGTTCCAAATACAACAATATATGTCCTGTCTTCACCAATAGTTCTTTGATGCAGCCTTTGTACCAGATGCTTGAGATAATCAGTTTACCAATAGGAAAAGATTATTTTGGCTCACAGATTTCAATCCATGGTTAGGTGGACCTCTGGTGGGGGTGCCAGATGGCAATGGTGTGGCCAAAAAAACCCAAAATCAAACAAACAAAAACCTGCTCACACTCACCACATAGCTAGGAAGAAAGAAAAAGAGAAAGGAGCTGTGGTCCCACTATGTGCTTCAAGGGCTTCCTCCTGAAGGCTTATACTCTTCCCACAAGACCCAACCTCTCAAAGTTTCCAACCCACCCACCCCCTTCCAACAGTGCCACCCTGGGGGCCAAGCATTTACATACAGAACCTTGGGAGACATTCCAGATACAACTGACCACAATACCTAGTCAATATTATAACTTAGAAAAATACGTATTGACTAACATTGAACTTCTGAGGGCCCCAGACCTTTAAACACTGGACTGGTTTCTCCCTGGTGGGAAAATGGGGCATTTATTTGTAGTCAAACACAATATATTGCTTAAGAGAAGAGGCATTTATGTTAGCCCTGGACAAAATTTGATGAAGCAAGATTTGTCTCTGGCCCGATCTGTTTTTTCAATAATATTTTATTCCTTATGAGAATCTTTCCTCTTTCTTTCCTGCATCTCCAAAATGTCTGTCCCTCATTCCCATTTAGTGATTTCATACTTATTTTGCTTTTCTTCTCTCCAAACAAGTTAATAGATCTCAAGATAGCTATTGGTTTTCTTCCCAGAAAATGTACATACCCCAAAATTTCTGTGAGCAACTCTGGGAGTTTTAGAAACTTTTCAAACTTTTGAGAGAAGATCTTTTGTCCTACAAATCTTTATTCTCAGCAGGAATACTGAAGTCTGCTACAACAATAAACCTCATATAAATTAGTTCCTAAGTCCAATTACTGCTTAAAAGACTATCACGGAGATCACATGACTAATATCTTATTAGTTTTATGGGAAATCCTAGAATAAAGTACAATACCAATTATATTTTTTCAGTTTCTAAGATTTCCTGGGATCCAAAGAATTGAGGTTGGAGTCAACAAAGCATGAGAAAGGAGATGTCATAAGTGGAAAGATTAATCTCAGTTTGTGGTATCTGAGTTGTTGAGAAATGTGGATAAGATGTCTTCACTGTTCCAGGGGCCCTTAGCCTGGAGGGACTATTTTAAGTTCACAGGTAATTCTTGCTCCTTGTTAATAAGAGCTTTAATAGAAAAGCAGTAGATCATTGGCCCACCCAGAAGACTCCAGGATGAGTCAGTAGGCCTGAGGTGTCAGTAAAAGTTACCCAACTGAAAGAGTCGTATTGTCTTGGTCAATTCTGTGTTGCTATCGCAAAATATCCGAGGCTGGATATTTCATGAAAAAAAAAAAGGTTTTTATTTGGCTTATGATTCTGGTGGACAAAAAGTTCATATGGCTTGTCCTTGACAAAGTCTAAGTCCTCTCAACTCCTAACTATATCACCACATGGCAGAAAAGAGGAAAGAGAGATGGTGAAGCACATGGGGTGGCCTCATCTTCTAAAAATCTGCTTTTACGAGGTGCAGTGGTGCACGCCTGTAATCCCAGCAGTTTGGGAGGCTGAGGCAGAAGGATCTAGAATTCAAAGCCAGCCTCAGCAAAATCGAGGTACTAAGCAACTCATGAGACCCCGTCTCTAAATAAAATACAAAGTAGGGCTGGGCATGTGTCTCAGTGGTCTGGCATCCCTGGGTTCAATCCCCCTGTACCAAAAAAAGAAAAAAAAAAAAGGAAGAAAGAAAAGAAGAGAAAAGAAAAGAAAAGAAAAGAAAAATCTGCTTTTCAGAAAACTAATGCAGTCAAAAATAACTTAGCTCACTTTCACTTTCAAGAGATGAGAGGTGATAATACATACACATCAATTCCTTCCTAGAATGGTGGCCCCGATGAACCAGTCATTTCCCACTGAGTTGAACCTCTTACCTAGTACACCAGCCAATACCATTACTTCACGGACCATGCCGCCAACCCATGAACTTTGGGGGACAAACCACATCTAAACTGTGAAAGCATAAGGATGTGTTGGGAGAGAAATGGAATCCAGAGAGAAGGAAGGGCCTGCCCAGGACACAGCAGTGTGGAAAGAACATGGCAGAATTCTAGAGCAACATGCAAACTTACTTAGTAGAGTGTCAGGTTTGAAAAAAAAAAAAAAAATAGGTGGGAAGTTAGAGGAGGTATTTTGGCAAGTGCTTACATTTCATATTAAGACATTTGAACATGTAAAAAATTTATGATGTGCAGTCTTTTGTGGGACTTTAGGAAGAGAAAGGACGTAATCAACTTTGTACTTTGCATTCATGATGGAAACGGTGGCATCTGGCATGTGGCAGATCTACATAAAGAAGCCACATTGGAAGCAGAAAAAGATGAAGGGACAAATGTAGTGAAGTCACCTCCCGCCCGGAAATGTCTCTCTTTTTTTTTTTTTTTTGCATCCGAACATATCACAAAGTCCATTTTTCATCAAATTGTGTGTGTGTGTGTGAGAGAGAGAGAGAGAGAGAAAGAGGCCTTGCAATTACCAAAGAAGATTCTTTTTCCTTCCCTTCCTCCACAGCTTCAGCTGAAATCTCTCTCCCAAGTCTTGTCTTTTTATTTTTAAAATGTTTTGAAGCAACTAAACATCCTTGTCAGAAGCAGCTTTGAAGTCTAATGTTCCATGATTTAAATAATGGTTCTCCCCACATATCCACAGAACTTTTCTGAGAAGTAGCAATTATAGGATTATCTGCGACTTTAAACACCAATTCTTTGAGTACTGCTCTGGCTTTTCTTTGTTTAGTTAGTAATTATGTTTTTAAGAGGACTTTACTTGTGTTCTGAGTAATGGGCTCTGGGCTTTAATTTTTTTTACTTCTTCAGATTTTAGTAGGAAGTTGTATGTGTATCTCCTGGGAATACTGACCAGAAAGCAAGTCGCCTGCTGAAGATCATCGGATTGTGCAGCAAAATGAATGTCATAAGTTGACTATCTCTGAAAGTGAGAGACAAATATAGTTTCTCCAAGGAGGAAGAAAAAAAAAAGAAGGCAGGAAAAGAGTATATCTTAAGATAAAAAAAAAAAAATGTTAGGTGAAGAACTGTGCCTGATCTCCATTCTAGATATTAGTCTATCAACAAGCCAGGCCATTTTCAGAACTTGAGACTTCTGGGCACAAATCTGATGCCTCTGTGCTTCTCAGAAAAGACCTATTGTCCTGAGGCCATCAGACAGTGCTCCTCTGCCATACTGCTCAAGGGACAGACAGTGAGGTATCAGTGGTTCCATGAAGATCCTTCCCAATATCCCACAGGGTGCCTCAAACCCTTCCAAGTCAAATATGAGCATTGTTGTATTATTTTTATAAGCTTTTGATTTTGAAATTATTATAGATTCAAGGAAATTTCAAAAATAATAGAGAGGTCCCATGTATGCTTCACCCCATTTGAAAATAGTATCCTCTTGCCTAAGTATAACATAAAATTGCAGTAATGAAACCAGGAAACTGAGGTTGATATGATGTGTGCATGTGTCCTACAGCATTCTGTCACACCTTGATCCAGGTGACCAACCTGCAATGGAGGGAGAGGCCCTTCTGTTATCACAAAGCTCTCCCTTACCCGGTCCTCACTCTCTCACCACTAATGTTGATCTCTATAACTTTGTCACTTCCCCAATTCTGTACCATGTCCTATAAATGGAATCTTATCATATGTGACCTTTGGAAATTGCTTTTGTCACTCAGCATAATGCCCTTGAGATACATCAAGGTTTTCAGTATATCAATAGTTCATTTCCATTTTTTTCTCCTTTTAAATAGGCTTCATGTTTTGGAGCAGCTTTATGTTCGTGGTTAAGTTGAGAGGAAGGTGCAGAGAATTCCTAGATACCCTCATGCCCCTCCAAAGACACAACATCCCCACTGCAATATTCCCCACCAGAGACACATTTGTTATGATCAATGAACCCCCAACAGGCCATTCTCACCCAAGCTAGAGTTTACCTTAGAGTTAAACCTTGGTTTATTCTATGGGTGGAAACAAATGTTAAGTGGCATGCCTTTGTCATTGAACAATCACACAGAGTGACTTCTTTGCCCTGAAGATCCTCTACCTCTGCTTGTATTAGATTGGCTTATTTTACTTAGTGACATGCATTTAACATTTCTCCATATCTTTTCATTGATTGATAGCTCATCTTTTTAGTACTGGATAATAATCCATTGTCTGGTTCTACCAGTTGGTTTCCTTATTCATTTACCAACTGAAGAGCATCTTGGTTGCTTCCAAGTTTCTGCATTTAGGAATAATTATAAACATGTATGTGCAGGTTTTTACATTAACATAATTTCTCAGTTCATTTGGATGAATACCATGGAGCTTGATAGCTAGACTGAGTGATAGGAGTGATTTAATTTTGTGAGGAACTGTCAAACTGTCTTCCAAAGTCACCCTTCATTTTTACATTTCTACTAGCAATGAATCAGGGTTCCCATTCCTTCATATTCTCATGAGCATTTAATGTTGTCAGTGTGTTGGATTTTAGCCATTCTAGTACATGTGGAGTGGCCTTTCACTGTGATTTTAATTTAAATATACCTAATGACACTTGACATTGAGCATCTTGTTATAGGTCCATTGGCCATCTGCATCTTTTCTTCAGTGAAGTGTCTGTTCAGATCTTTTGATCATGTCATTAATCAAGACATTTACTACTGAGTTTTAAGAGTTCTTCATGCATTTGGATAATATGAAAATATTTTCTCACATTTTTGGGGGGGTACCAGGGATTGAACTCAGGGACACTCAACCACTGAGCCCAAATCCCCAGTCCTATTCTGTATTTTATTTAAAGGCAGGGTCTCACTGAGTTGCTGAGGGCCTTGCTGTTGCTGAGGCTGGCTTTGAACTGGCAATCCTCCTGTCTCAGCCTCTAGAGCCACAGGGATTGCAGGCATGTGCCACTGCGCCCAGCAAGCCACATATTTTATACATTTCACTTGTTCCTGTTCTATGTGTGGAATTTGTCTACTCTGTTTTGCTTTGTTCCTTTGCTGAAGATCAGTAGTTGACTGTATCTGTGCAGTTCTGTGGGCTCTGAATTTTGGTCCATTATTTCAATAATATCACACCATCTTGATGACATTGATCTTATCAGAAGACTTGAAGTTGAATAGTGTGAATCCCTAAATTTGTTCCCCTTTTTTAATATCATGTTTGCTATTCCAGGTCTTTTCATCCACATTTAAGTTTTAGAATCAGTTTGTTGCTATCCATAATGTAGCTTGATGAGACTTGGAAATTTGTGGAATCTGTAAGGCAAGTTAGGAAAAAAGGACATCTTGAAAATATTGAACCTCCCTATCCATGAACATGGAGTAACTCTACATTTATGGGGTTTTCCTTTGATACCTTTAACCTGAAGTTTGTAGATTTCCTCATGGAAATCTTATACATAATTCATTGGATTTATACCTAAGTATTTCATTTTTAATATATAGAGTATTTCTAATATAAAGAGAATTTCATTTTTAATTTTGAATATGATCATGTTATTTTTCTTTAGCCTGTTGATGTGGTGGGTCATATTAACTGATTTGTGAATGTTGAATCAGTTTTTGCTATCTGGGAAAAATCCCACTTTGTTATGATAATTATTTTTCTACAATGTTGGATTTAATTTGCTAATATGTTGAAACATTTTGTTTCCTTGTTAATGAGAGATATTGATCTATAATGTCTATCGTTTTTATATTAGGGTAATATTAACCTCAAATAATGGGTTAGGAAGTATTTCCTCTGGTTTTTTCTTCCAGAAGAGATTGTAAAAAATTGGTTAATCTCTTATTCCCAGGGAACTCAACTGGGTGTAGTGCTTTCTGTTTTGAGAGGTTGTTAATTATCATCTCAATTTCCTTATCAGATAGAGACCTATTCTACTTATTTACTTATTTTTATATGAGTTCTGGCAGATTTTGCCTTATAAAAAATAAAAGGATCCTAAGTATCATTAAATTTGTGGGCACAAAACTGCTCCTTATATTTCTTTATTATTATTTTAATGTTCATGGGATTCATAGAGACTTCTCTTTCATATCTAATCTTAATAATCTGTGTCATCTCCATTTTTTACTTATCCTAGATAGAGGCTTATTGACATCATTGATCCTTTCTCAAGCATTCATTTTTGGTGTTACCTCTAAGCAAAACCTTCTTCTAACCACCATATGGGTAGACCACACTCCATTCCTACAGAAGCGTATCTCCAGAAGCTGCTGCATATCAGGCAGTCTCCATGGGGTTGGTATTAAACATGCAAACTTCATGAGGAAAATCCTGTCAAACTTGATTTACAAAGCTCTTTTACCTATTTAATAATATTTCAATAATAATTCTAACAGCAAGTACACCATTGTGTTGTGCTTATGGTCATGACTAAAAAGTAACCAGTGCCCCCTGCCCACCTAAGTCCAATACTGCAGACACATGACTACATTTGTAGAACAATAACTTTTTAAAAACACTGCTAACTACTTAAATATAATATGAAACTGCCACGATATAAGTACTCTTGCAGTTTAACTAGTTAATTAAATGGCTCAGACTGAAATTGCTAGTACATAGAATTTTAAAATTTTTGCTTTTATTTCTACAAAAAAAGAAAAAATCTCCTCCTTTCATGTGAAAGAACAAGAGCACACACAAGCCTACTAGTAGACACAAAGAAACCACTAATTCATAGATTCGCTTCAGTGTGAACCAGGTAAAAATTGTGGAAACATTAGAAAACTAGTTTAATTTCCCATTGAGCAAAATTAAAGCATGTGAATAAGTACATGCATTAGATGGAACAGTGGAGAAAGACATTTGTTAGCAAATTATCTTCCAAATTTTCAAGGAAAAATCAATAAAATCAAAAAAGCAATCAGTTGTGTTCAATAGATTGTATCTGATTAAGGGTCATAAATGACCACTAATAACTGAAATGCTTGCCTTTGGAAATATGTTTGGATATCAGAAGTGTTGAATTTGATTTAACACAAGACACAAAGAACACTTTTATGGGAAGGAAAGGGGACTGGTTCTAAGTAGATTGCAGGTATGGAGTAAGGCTGAAATTGTTTTGTTTTTTGATTATTCTAAAGTAATTATACCATAAGTTCTATTAATAGCTCTCTCCAGTCTGGAGTCAGAGTGGAGTAGAAAGAACCACACTGACAGTCAGGGCTTCTGAGTGCTGATCTAAACTCAATTAAATATTTCCTCAGCTCCTCTCTGAAATATTTCCTCATCTACTTGAGGTATAATCAGATGAGTTTCTGTATTAGTCAGCTTTCCATGGCTATAACAAAATACCTGAGAAAAATCACTTAAAGAATAAAAGTTCATTTTGTCTCATGGATTCCAGGGTTTCACTTTAGGTTAGGTCCATTTCTTTCAATCCTCTGGCAAGGCAGCACATCATAGTGTGGAGTAAAGCTGCTCATGTCATGGCAGCTGGTGAGCAAGAAGAGGAAGGAGAGCAGAATGTCCTCACTTCCTCCAAGGAAACCTGGGCCTTAAAAGTTCCACCACCTCCTCAAAGTTCCACAGGCTCACAGTCAAACTTTTTACACATGAACCCTTGGGGAATATTTCAGATCTACAGTACAGCAGTTTCCTCATAGATAAAGCAAAGGGAAGAAACACACAAATATAGGTTCAGTTTCAGATCTAAGTCAGGATTCTATGCAACTATCTATTAATATGAAATAGACACAAATCTAAGTTAAAAAGAAACCTAAAGACAAAAATAAAAGAAAAAGAAATGTGTATTAACCTTCCCCCATAGAAAACTCAGGAAAGGATAAGACTAGATTTTTAAAATATTTTATTTCATTGTCTTTTATTTTGAATACATTCTGCTTAACATTTAGTAGCTAAAATGTTTTCTATTAAAATAATTTTAGACTTATAAAATTATTGCAAAAGTAGTAGAGTTACTATCTATTCTTTACCTATCTTTACCTGATGTTAACCTTCAATATACTCATAAAATTGATTATACTCCCCCTGTAATTTCTAATGCCTAGATGTAAGTAAAATTTTATTAGATTTCGATTTAACAATAAAAACACAAAACTCCACCACTCCTACGTCTTAATGAGAAAGTGCAAAGTATAGAAAGACTTGGTACTCTCTCAGAAGGAGGTTCAGTATGGAAAGAAAATTGGAATGAAAAAGGAATGGAAGGCTATTCCAAACTCACACAATGAATATGAATTTTCTACACAAGGGGAGGAGCTGTCTTTGCAGTTAATGCCCCAGTCCATAGAAAGCTTAGTGGAAATACAGAACAAGGGGCAACCATCGCTGTGGGAATATGTGAGCATATTTGTGAAAGAACACTCTTCTAATGCTTTTTCACTTTAGAGATAATGTAGGTAGTGTTATCTTTTTATATTTCATCACTGCAAGTCTATTTATAATTATTTTCACACATTCTGTGCAAAGGTTCCTAAAATATATGACTGTACAATTAAATCAATTGATGCCAATGTTTTATGCACTTATTTTTCTGCTTTTCACAGTCTTTTTATAGACAACCTCCCCTTCTGATTCTTCTTTCCTCTATTCTGTCTTGTAAATTTAGGTATGAACTGAAAGAGACCAAAACATCACATCCCTAAAGATGAGAAGAGAAGGAAGCTCACTTGTTCTGTATCTAGTAGAAGATAATACGAAACAATTAAACAAGAGACTGAAAAATCCTGAGAATGAGAGAATTCCCAGATGAGACAGAGGAAGGAATGGAAAGTTAAGTTAAAAAAAAATTCAGGTGTGTGGTTAGCAACAGTAAGATTTCTTGCAGCATTTGAAGTTAGTAATACAGGTTTATTGTGGCAGAAATACTCCAACCCAGAGTTTTAAAATAGACCTTGACAGAGGAAAAGAATTCAAATCGTGGTTTAGGAAAAAAAGAAAACAAAAAATGTGCCCCCTCTCTGAATGAAATTAAAGGAATAACATAACGTATTTGCACAGAAGTGAAATGTGAAACACCATAATTGTAGAGAAAAGTAATGTTGAAATCCTTCTCTCGTGAGGTACATTTCATGTTTTCCTCTTAGTAATTTAATTAAGAGTATGAGCCTCCCACAAAAAGTTCTTTAGCTGTTCCTATGTATTTTTTCAAATATGAAACACAATATTGTTTTGGATTCCCCTTTTCTTTTTTGTGCATCAAGCATTTTTCAACGCAAATATGAGCAGAAGATCAAAAAGGAACTACATTTTCTTTATCCATTCATCTGTTGAAGGGCACTTAGTTCGGTTCCATAGCTTAGTTATTGTGAATTGTGCTGCTATAAACATCGATGACAATAGAATATTACTCAGCATTAAAGAAGAATGACTTTAAGACATTTGCTAGTAAATGGATGAATATGGAGACTATCATCCTGAGTGAAATAAGTCAAATCCCAAACACCAAATGTTACTCTCTGATACTCTGATGCTAACCCACACAAGGGTGAGGAGGGGAAGAATAAAAATATATATAAATAAAAACAGTGAGTATCAACATTGTACACACCCACAAGACTGGGATTCTAATTAGTAATATATATTCTGTGCTTCTATAAATATATCAAAATCAATTCTACAGTCACATACAGCTAAAAAGAACAAATAAAAATTTTAAAAAGGTAGGAAGAAGAGTGAATAGGAGGTATCACAATACCAGAATTAAAACTATAACTTAAACTATTCTATAGAGCCATAGTAACAAAAACAGCATGGTATTGGCACCCAAAGCAGACACATAGACCACAGAAGAGAAGAAAGAGAGAGAAACTCACATAAATATAGTTATCTCATGCTAGACACCAGCATCAAAAACATTCACTGGAGAAAAGGTAGACTATTAAACAAATGGTGCTGGGAAAACTAGAAATCCATATGTAGAAAAATGAATTTAAATTTTTATCTCTCACCTTAAACAAAATGCAACTCAAAGTAGATCAATGACTTAGGCACTAGACCAGACACCCTGAGACTAATAGAAGAGAAAGTAGGCCCAAATATTCACCATGTCAGCTTAAGACATGATTTCCTTAACAAGACCCCTAACGTGCAAGAAGTAAAATCAAATATCAATAAGTGGGATGTATTCAAACTAAAAAGCTTCTTCTCAGCAAAGGAAACAATCAATAACATGAAGAGAGAGCCTCAGAATGGGAGAATATATTTACACAGACACCTCAGATAGAGCATTAATCTCTAGGATATGTAAAGAATGCAAAAAACTTAACACCAAAAAAACATAAAACCCAATAAATAAATGGGCAAAGGAACTGAACATGTTCTTCACAGAAGAAAATATACAATACACAATCGATCAACAAATATATTTAAAAAATGTTCAACATCTCTAGCAATTAGAGAAATGCAAATCAAAACTACTCTAAGATTTCATCTCACTCCAATAAGAATGGCAGTTATCAAGAATACAAGCAACAATAAATGTTGGCAAGGATGTGAGAAAAAAGGTGCACTCATACATTGCTGGTGGGAATGTAAATTGGAGCAACCATTATTGAAGGCAGTTTGGAGATTCCTCAGAAAACAGAATGGAACCACCACTTGATCCAGCTATCACACCCTTCACTTAATACCCAAAGGACTTAAAATCAGTGATGCATCCATGTCAATGTTTACAACAGCTCAACTCACAATAGTTTAAACTATGGAACCAACCTGGATGTCCTTCAACAGATGAATAGATAAATAAAATGTGGTATATATACACAATGGAATATTACTCAGCTTCAAAGAAGAATGAAATTCTGGCATTTGCTGGTAAATGGATACAGTTGGAGAATATCATGCTAAGTGAAATAAACCAATCCCCAAAACCAAAGGTTGAATGTTTTCTCTGATATGTAATTCACAAAATAAGGGGCAGGAGATGGGGCTAGGGAAGAATAGAGGTACTTTGTACTAGGCAGAGGGGAGTGAAGGGAGGGAAGGGAGCATAAGGGTAGGAAAGACAGTAGAATGAATCGAATATTATTACCCTATGTGCTTATATGACTACAGAACCAATGTGATTCTACATCATGTACAACCAGAACAATGAGAAGTTATACTCCTTTTATGTATGATGTGTTGAAATGCATTCTACTGTCATGTGTAACAAATTAGAACAATTAAAAGAATTAGAACAAATAAAAGAATATGTAAAAAGAAAAAAAGGAGCCACAGAAGGGTATAAGGACATTCGTCTGTTCAATGCCCATCTTCTTTCATAAGTCTGTGAGAGAAGATGGGGGAAAACTTCTTTTGTTATTTCTTTTGTTATTTCACAACCACTGAAGGTGACTGGCGACTCCACTCTCTTCGTGGACCACGCTGGCAGCTTGGGTCTGGATGTCTGGATTCAACAGGTATTTGACAAGAAATCTGAATAACAGTCGAAAATTTTGAGAATGTTTAATAAGAAATGGGAAAAGACAAGACATATAATAACTGACTCTAAATATTTGAAGTATCGTCGGGTAGAAGGGAGATTAGATTCACTCTCTGAGACTGTTGGAAGAAACAATGAAAAACATGCAGTGAAAACTGAAGAAAGGATTCTGTTGGTGCAATATAAAGAAGAGCTTTCTAAAAATAATTTTGCCTGAAAAAAAAATCTGAAACTCCTGAGAGGTGGTGGTATTTTCT
Source organism: Glaucomys volans (assembly GCA_020662805.1). Classification (NCBI taxonomy): domain Eukaryota; kingdom Metazoa; phylum Chordata; class Mammalia; order Rodentia; family Sciuridae; genus Glaucomys; species Glaucomys volans. The sequence goes on from JAJEJO010004363.1 coordinate 121,798, forward strand.
GTCCCTGAATATGTACAGAAAATTGGAATGACCTCTTGTGGTCAGTACAGGGGTTCTGTATGCATCTTGTAATATCATGCCAATAATCTTGATGTTTCTCACTGAATCCAAACCCTGTATGTGTAAAATTATTATGTAAAACAAGCAGATTGAATGTTCCAAATGCCTTCCAGGGGAACTTTGATTCAAAAAGCCTTCAGTCCTTTGGCATTATGTATGAAGTTCTTTCAGCTTTCCTACTTTATCCTCGAGATTTTGTAAGTTATCTGTTTATGATGCGGCAGAGAGCTAGACAGAGGTGGAGAGGTGTTCAGTTACAAATATGTGCACACTTAGTTTTATATACAGAGTTATTCAGGCTAATAAAATAAATGAAGCAAACCCAAAAGTTGAGATTGCAATTTCTATTTCACCTGACTTTACATCACAAAATTAATTTTGCTGAAGCACATATAAGACCCAAAATAAAATAGGCCTATGCCCATTTCTAAATAAAATTTAGGCATTGTATCTCCTAAATAGAAATATTATTGTTAAAAACCAAATTGTACATTGTTAATAACCAAAACTGTTATTGTTAATAACCAAACTCTTTCATGATGAATTCTAGAAAAGTTCAGAGAAAGTTAATTTTCATTAAGCTCTATTTCATTCCATTCCCATGTGGATCTACCTTATTTGTGTTGTTTTAAACACCCACATATTGATTTCATGGTTTCTACAATCCCGTCTCTGGAAAGGGAATTCAGGCTGATATGAAATAAATGAAAGTAGGGGTGGGGAAGGCCATTATCTTCCAGTTGGATCATTCTGACCTCTGCAAGATTTTGTGTCCTCGTTTTTAGAGCCTGGTCAGGAGCAAGGCCTTGAGTTGTCCCTTCAGGGACCAGAATCTCTAAGTAAAATCCAGTGATCTCATTGGGACCAGATTTAAACTGAAGACAGACAAATGGAAAACATGGATTATACAGTGGATACCCGATAATCAGTAACAAGCTGCACATTCGAACTGGTGAACTGGGGCCTTGAATGTAAAGCCAGGAGAAAGTGGGTTACCCAGGAGGGACCTCCCTATCTGTTCTCCAGATGGGAGCTTCTGAAACTGCCTTTCTCGAGGACAAAGTCCTGATCCACACATTCAAATAGGTAGGAGAAAAAGGAAAAGGAGCTATTACTGAACTTAATGGGTATCATTCGTCACTAAAGCTTATTTTCCCCAAGAGGAAATTGTCCTATGGTTTTGGATAAGTGTTCCCAAACATCATGAATTGAAGGTGTGAACCCCAGCCTGTGGAACTATTGGAAGGTGGTGGAGCCTTTAAGAGGCGGGGCCCAGTGGAAAGAAATTAGATGTTGGAGTCATAACCTTGAAGGGGGGTACTTCCTGCCAGTCTCCTTTGGCTTCCTGGCTGCACTGAGGTGAGCAGCCTCCTCCAGCATGCACTCCCCCATGGGACAAAATAAACATTGATTGAAACTGAACCAAAATAAACTTTTCATATTCTAAATAGATAATCTCAGATATTTTGTCACAGTGATGGAAAACCAACTAATACACATGAGACTCATGTTCATGCTCATGCTCATGATGATAAGATGTTGATAAGGATGATAAGGATGATGAATAATGATGGTGGTGATAATGATAAACAAATTAATTAATAAAACTAGATATGTACATGGAAGCATGCTTCTTGTTTGAGCATCTTTTATTGGTGTCATGTAAAAGATAAAAATCCTCATATAACATTCTACTTCTATAAAGGTGAAGTAGCATTAAGTAGATTAATAATGTAATTGAATGATTCTCCTGTGGAGATCAGCAGGACTTTGATGTCCTTCAGCTTTGAAGAGGATACTTTCTCCTTACAACTGTTTGTTGAGCACCTTAAAGGTACCTGGCTCCTTCAATCCATTTTCCTTTTTTAAATTTTTATTTATTTGCTTATTTTTAAAATTTTTACAGACTCATTTTGATTCATTGTACACAAATGGGGTACAACTTTTCATTTCTATGGTTGTGCATGATGTAAATTCACATCATTCATGCAATCATACATGTACATAGGGTCATGACATCTGTCTCGTTCCACCATTTTTTATACTCCTGCCCCTCCCCCTCTCATTTCCCTCTTCATAATCTAAAGTTCCTCTATTCTTCTCTCACCCCCCACCTCCCCAATCCAATTATCTATCATCATCCACTTATCAGGGAAAACATTTGGCCTTTGGCTTTTTTGGTATTGACTTATTTCACTTAGCATGATATTCTCTAACTCCATCCATTTATCTGCAAATGCCATAATATTATTCATCTTTATGGCTGAATAGTATTCCATTGTGTATATATACCACAGTTTCTTTATCTATTTGTCTGTTGAAGGGCATCTAGGTTGGTTCCACAAGAAAGTTTCTTGCTCTAACCTTGTTGGCTTTCTGTTTCCTCACTTATCCAAGATAAATGGGAAACTGTGACAAACGAAAAGCCCTATCTCCAGTGCACAGCACAGGATTGGAATCCTAATTGTAATTCAAAAAATATTTGTGGAAAGAATGAATAAATGAGCTGAATAGAGATACAGGAAGTGCAAGTGAGGAATGCAGGAACGGTGAGTGGTTACATACCAAGCCCCTTCTGTAATCCACCATCCATGCATTACCTGCTCCCTAGGAGTCTGTCACAAGAATCAGCTATGCTGCAAACAGGGCCTCAGGTGGCATGCTGGGTGCCTCTTCTGAAGCACACATTCATGCCTGGTGCAGAGGGGATGGGTGAGGGCTGCTGTCCACAGTCACTGCCTGTGCCTCCTTCCATACTGATTTTTTTTATTTTTTAACCAAGTTGTCCCAGACAAAAACACCAAGCACTGTCTTAAGTTCCCCCAAAAGGAAGGGAAAAGATATTAGATGGATGGATAAAGAAACAAGACGTAAGTTTAGCTTCTCTAGATGGTTCACTTTCATTAACTAACTTACCAAGGAAAAGCATGGTAATTCATGGGTACAAAATGATCCTGGTGTTTGGAACAAACTAACAGAAGGACTGGGTTTGGCTGGAGGCAATTCCAGATTAACATACCTGCACCACGTTCCTCCAACAGAATTGGAGGCACCGAGGAAGCAAGACATGTCCCCAACTTGATTTCCCATCTCATGAGTTTATCGGGTTCCTGGAATCATCATGCTTTTGTGATTAAGCAAACTAGGTTTGCTTCCTCTTAACAACTAAAACAACAAAAAGCAGCTTCTCCTGTTTCAGTACCCTGCACTGTGGACGCAACAGGATAGGCCCTGGTGTCCGTGAAAGGTGAGCGCCTCCTTAGCATAAACCAACCTGAAAATGCCCCTGGCCTTGCTTGGCTGAGACAACAGAGAGGATCAGCATTTTCAGGTTATCCACTCTGTAGGACTTTGGGCATCTTGTTTTCCTAGCTGGTTGCCTTTCTGGTATAATCTGAGATTCAACGTAGGGAAGAAGCAAGAAGCAAAAAGGGAATTCTAAAAATTGTATTGAAAGCATTGCAGTCCCACTAGGAATCATGGAACACTTAAACTTTCAACACCAGTGACCATACAGAGCGCTCCCATGCTCCGGGCAATAAATCAAACACACGTGGCTACGACCATTATTGGTATGACCCAAAGACTCCCTAGTGAAAGATAGGAATCTACCTCTTAGTTTTTATAGAAATGTAATGGGAAAAGAGTAGCCTTAACATTCTAGTGGGGGAAAGAAAAGAATAGCATTTAAAATGTTTGCAGAAATGCTACAAATTCCTAATGACATACTAGATCTTGCCCAGCAGCGCATAGTAAGATGGATGTGATCTTTGTGGGATGGTGCACGCCATGATGGCTTCGGTTGTTTTGGCCGGTCCTCAAAGCCTCTGCCTTCTCTCAGGAGCTCAGTGTTGGACAGTACTCTCTGCTGCATCCTCAAGTCTTAGTCGGCCTTCCGGGAGGCCACAAAGAGATGCCTTCCATCAAGGGCTGTCACAACGTGTAACGAGCACAGCTGAAGACCTCTGGCTGTCTTATACTCTCCCTGCCTGATGTCCATCAAGTTTGCAAGATTATTGTGTCTTGGGTCAGCATTTTTCTTCCACAGCTAGACACAGATCTTTGAAAAATTTTTAGTGCCCAAGCAAAAATTGTTTTTCAAATGTCTGGTAATCCTTTAAAAAGGTCTCTTTTCCAAAAATGGAGATCCCAGAGACTCCCACAGGTCTTTAGGTTTGGCCCCAATTCACCTGTCAGTACCAATTCTTGCTGCTCATTTTATACCAGAGTGTATGTAATTGATTTTGAGGCTCTTTGTGAGCCTTTGAGTTTTTAATACGTTCAAAAGAAAATTTCTTGCTTACTTAACCTTTATTTAGATTTCCTTTTTTTTTTCTCTTTGATTCTCAGCTGAACAAGAGGAAATAAAATTTTAGTCAAAATGGTATAAAGCAGAGGCGAGGGGAAGAGACCATTTCTAGACCCAAGTTTCCTTCCTTATCTGTAGTGATGGATCTTTCCTAAAGATGCAGAGTTGCGGCATTCAACTATTGACTACTGATTCAAAGGAGAAGACCAAAAGCATTTTATAGTTTCATTTCTCTTTCTGGAAAAAGACTATAGAAGGTATTTGTAATAGGTGTGCATTTTCCTGGAGAAAGATCTCATTGATATCACTCAGAAGGAGAACATATTTGAGTTTTCTGTGTTCATCAAGTATTACCCAAAAAAGCAAATAAATTCCAACTTGTTCTGAAAGCATCACCCACACGTAGAGGTAATCACCCCACCATGCTTCTAACTGTACTGCACATTGGGACTGCCTGAATTTCAGAAGATGAAGCATGAGAGTTCACACCGATAACTATTGTAATTCTTGTCTGTTGAACTTGCCGTTGAAAGAGCAGAATCACTGCCTACTTGGTGCTGCGACTCTAGAAAATTGAAGGTGTGGCCCTCTGAGTCTTGGTGTGTTCAGTTTTGAGAATGAGCTAGGATGGGTGAAAACAGGAAGAGCAATTTTTATTCATAATGTCTTTTAATTGATCTTCATGTTCGACATCATGAGTAATCAGAAGAGCTTTATATTTTTAACCTCAGTTGTGGAAAGTAGCTGAAAATGTAACTTCTGGATCTTAACTTAAAAACAGCCTCTCTGCGCCTGGGCCTCACCTTCTTGCAGGAAACTTACTGGAGGAAGAGAGAGTGGTGGAAGGTAACGGGAGCCACCCCAGAAGAAGTGAGGACCAACCGGTGGTCTAGTGCTCGCCCTGGTTGTCCTCTCACTGAATCAAAGTATCAAATAAGCTAAGCTCTATCCAGTCCTTGATGTCTGCTCTGAAAATTCAAGGTGACCCTCCAGCAGCGAGCCAGAGAAGCTAAGAAGACTGAAGAAGAAATACCAAGAAGGAAGTGAGATTTCTAGAGATGAGCTTCTTGCCAACTTTGTCTTTAGGGCACTTCCTTTGATCACCAAAGGACAGAAAATGTTCCTTACCTTTCTTACTCCTTTGACTAGGAACTTAAAACCAATAAATCATATCACTCCTATGAGTTTATTAAATATTTTCATATATAACTTTCATATGAATTTAAATTTTGAGAGGACAGGCACAATTTTTCCCATGTTACAAATTCTGGCTCTATCTACCAGTTGTGTGACCTTGGGCAAATTACTTAACCTCTCTGGGTCTTCTCTTTGGTCAAGGGGGAATAGTTATAATATTCATCAGAGAACTGTTCTAACAATTAATAAATATAGAAAATACTTAGATCTAAATCTGGCACATAGGAAAAGCTAGAGGATGGTTGCTATTACTGCTATCACCCCCATATGGAGATAAGATTTAGGGAGGAGGGTGATGTGTCCTCATTCCAAGATCCCAAATCCTATTCTCAGGGCACTAAACTTATCTTCACTCCCCACAGTGTTTCTGCTCTCTTAATTTGACAGGTAAGTTAAGTGAACTAACATAAAAATTAGCCATTTGTAGAACAAAAATCTTCTTAAACAGTGGATTTAATTTCCAAACAACCTTCAGGGTATTACTTATTAAAATCAGGGGCTGTGCTCTGCATCGCCATAACGGATGTGTGTCTGTGTGCTGTGGGAGAAGGAACAGAAGGGTCATCTCATAGCAGCAGCAGGCCATTCCATTAGTATAAACATTTGGAAGATATTGCATGAGTGATCTGATAGTGTGCCGCATGCACTAGAGGTTTTGACTCCACCAGTTTGTACAAACTAGTTATCGTGCTGTTTTCAAAGTGCCTCCATGCACTTGGGCAAGGTAACCCATGCAGCATTTGCCCCGTCCTGAACAAAATCAGCACAGCTGCATTGAGTTAGAACCTTCTGGTGGACAGCTAAGTACTTTGAAATGCTTTTCTCATGATATTTTTTTCCTTGTATGTATAAATAGATGAGTAGGGGTTCCATCAATTGTGTCCTGGGCAACGTTTATTTTGAGTGAACTACCAATTTAATAGTTGCTATAGATGATTTCATTTTTGTTTCAAACCCAAAATATACCTTAAATCCAGCTCCACCCTAACCCCAGCACCACAGGTATACCTCTTCTCTGAGAAGAAGTAATAGAATATCCTAATAACCTTCAATGTCTCAGGTCTATATCTGAATATAGCTCCTTCCCTTTCAATAACTACAACTCCTTTGAGTTGATTTTTTTTATTGTTTTTGGATAAGGTTCTCCTGACCAAAACCATAAGTGCTATGATTTGGATAGGAGGTGTCCCTCAAGGATCCTGTGCTAATGGAGGAATCATCCCACTCAGAGGTGGGATGATTGGATCGTGAGAGCTGTAACTGATCAGTCCATCCTAGTCTGAATGGACTGACTGGGTGGTGACTGTAGGCAGGTGGGCATGGCTGGAGGAGGTGGATCACTGGGGTGTGCCTTGGGAGGGTGCATCTTCTCTGTGGCCCCTTCCTCTCTCTGCTTCCTGGCTGTCATGCGCAGGGCAGGGTGCCTTCCCTAAACCCTCGCCCTGGGTGCTCTACCTCACCCGCGCCTGGAGCAATGGTGTCAGCCAGCCATGAACTGCACCTCTGAGTCTCTGAGCCAAAACAAACTTTTCCTGCACTAAGCTGTTCTTGCCAGGTATTTTGGTCACAGGGACAAGAAGCAGACTAACACAATAAGGAGTCAGTCGAAATCCCTGTCTCCTCTAAGCAATTGCTCATTGTACTCTCATCACCATGCTGAATTCTCCACCCAGGAGGTGTTCCCTGCTGCCATTTGATAACACGAGATGTACTGAAGAAGCCTGGCCTCCAACTGAGCATGCGCAGGGACGTGCCTCCTGCACACTTGGGGCTGAGTCTTCCCAACGCGAATATGCAGATGTTTCCCCAATAATATCCCCAGCTCTTCTTGCTTTCTTTACTCTTTTATCTCCTGGCTCTGCTTTTCCACTTGGAACTCACCAAGAGGTGAAGCCATTGTGCTTGGTGAGGGTCCCAAACCAGGTCTGAGTAATTACTGCACCACTGCTTCTGGAGTGATGTTTTCAGGCCACACTGGTCTGGGATTGGAAAAAAAAAAAAAAAAAAAAAAAGCCACCCAGGTATCACCCTCCTCCAGGTACCTGCAGGACTTGCCAAGTCCCTCCTTCCCTCTCACCCTAACTGTTCCTCGGATCACAGAAAAATAGATGGTCCATTTTCCTCTGCCTCCCAGCTTAAAATAGTGGCTCCACTGCTGGGGGAGTTACTTAAGCTCTCTGCCCTTTCTGCTATGTCTATAAAATAGGAATAACAGAAAGATCCAACTCGAAGTTGATAGGAGTAACAGATCCTCCCCCATCTCAGAATCTCCTTTTCAGACCATGATGGATTTCTCACTCCATCTGCTGTGCTTTGGTTTCATGTTCATCGTGAACATGAGCTTGGCTAGGAGGATTCCGCAGGACCTCCTAGAGATGAGGCTACTCCCAGGTTCCCCCCGTGCCTGCATCCTGGATGCCCTGACCACTCTCTCTCTGGTGAGGAAATCATGGAGATTGCTAACAGGAGCTTTAGTTACCCAGTTTTCTTGTTAGAAAAATCAAATTATTTCAACAAGCAGCCACAGTTTTTGCTACTACCGTGTCAGAAAATTTAAGAAAGAGAGATGTGAAGCTACAGAGAAAAACCATTTTCTCCTCCTTCCCATTGGCCATCTTGAAACTACTCTCAAAAACAGGAAACCCAAGGCTTCCTGTAGGTCCCTGCCTGCAGATGGGAGTTTGCATGGGGTCAACCATTGATGACTCTAGCCACACTTTTGTCATGTGCATTTTGCTCTTAATTATGCCTTGATTGCAATTAGAGAATTACTTCACATCAACCACTTTAAGTAGGAATTATTGCCTTTATGTACAACAATTTGTTAAGAGAAGATGAAAACCCTCAAATTGAAAAGCTGGCAGTGGATGCTTATTTAATTTTTAAATCATTTTAACTTCGAGTATCTTCTACCCCGATTTTCTAAGCCCATTCACCTTCGTCAATAATCTTCAAGTCTGCCCATGCTCCTCTAAGACATTCTAACAGCTGTTTTGATTACCACATTAAAATAAAATAAATTGCGTTTGATATGCATGAACCTCTGTAACCTTAGAGAATTCCAGATTAGAACATGACCCTGAACACTAATTTTGTTTTGACTCTGAACCTTTGATATCTCTGTCCTCCCACCCCCACCCGCCTTTATGTGTGTGTGTGTTAAAAGACATTGGCTCGGTTAAAAGTGAAACCCACAGACAAATACCAAAAGGCTGGGAGCAAGGAGGTCCTCAGTAAGCTTGTTTCAACTCAGCTACTTTTATATGTTAGATTTTATGCCCATCAAAAAATCTTTCAAATGAAAACTATTACCAACCTGAAAATGTGTGTTTCTTAGCTTTTATGAACATTCATTCCAGTACTTCTGTTACTACAAAATGAAATATTACCGGTCAACGTGCACAAGATAGCCATTGAGGAGCGAATGGATTTCTGGCATTTTCTTCTATTTTGGATGTTTCTTCTTCTTTGTCCCTTGCTTCTATTCTCCACTCTCCACTCCCTTCTCTCCATGTCCCCCTTACATGAGCCAATCAGCAAACCCAGGGGCAGTTCAGCCTGCCACAATGACAAGAAGGGTCACAAGCTTCATGATTTCCAGCTCCTGGGTCTAGATAGCTGGCTCACCCCCTTGAAGAAAAATCCTTTCCAGGTTGAATCAGCCTGCATCCCTAGGTGTTACTTGAATTCTGCTCCAGATACCAGGATCCTCAGTCACCGGTTGGTATTCACCTACCTCCTCATGGATTTTTCCAATGCCTCCATGAGAGCCATCAGCCACAGCAAGTTCTTCCATTCCTAGTTATAATTTGGAACCGGTTGATTAGAGACAGGTAAATGTACAAAATGAGAAAACTGGATTCCCACTGAAAGGGTGTACCAAGAATGCATTTTAATCAGCCCTCAAGTTTAAAAGTTTGTTCATCACAAAAGGTCTCTCTGCACATTGAAAACTGATGCACAAATTCTCCTTTTAAGAAAAGAAGCACAGGGCATGGTACATTGTTCTCCAAGGGAAAAAAGTCTTGAATCTTTTTAGAATGATTATATTTTGAGTAGTGTCTAACACCCCTTTCCTCTGGGCAAGATATTTTCTCTGAACTGAATGTATCTTTATTTGTTGGAATAAATAAAATGTGACTTTATTCCCAAACCACAGAATTTCAGAGAATTGGTCAGAAATTGTCATATGCCTAGTAAAGGTATTATTTCTTCTATAGATACGAAGGCTTTCCACTCAGACTATCTGCATTGATGGATTGTTGTGTGAAAGATACCTGGTAAGGGAAAGGTAGACAATAAAGATAAGTAGGGGACATCTGACCCTGTGACCTGTTGGGATCTTAAGTAGATGAATCCACTACTCAGATAAGCCTGGTGGCAGCTGTCGTCTGAAGATGACATAGGATGCTATAGAAGACACTCACCCTTTACACATTTTATTTCATATGCAAGGAGAAGCAACTTTGTTCTCTGCCCTCTTGCCCCAGAAGCTATGAAGATAACATTTGTGAAGTTTATCAAGGTGATTGCTATTGTGATCTTTCCTAATTATTTGAATTAGCCTTATGTGCATTTGGTTAATGTTTCTCATCTGTTTGATGCGCGCACGCACACACACACGCACACATGCACAAACCACATCCCTCCTTGGGGACAGAATATGCTGCACACACTGCCAGCCGATCAACGTAAAGAACCAACATCGCCACACTTGATAGACCGTCCTCAGTATGCGTGCCACAAATTGACATCGTGCCTCCTTTTTATTTTGCTTCCTGATGTGTTGTCAGCATGATTTCATCATGTGAACATGTGCACACATGAACCTCCACACAGAGCACTAAAATGGAATCCACTCGCTGGCTCACATTAGAGAAAACCCTTCTCTAGCTCCTTTCTTACCACTCAATAAATTATTACAGTCTGTGCACGGAACACAAATTACATGCTTTATTAGTATGTTCTGGGGTAACCTCAAAACCGCAAGTGTTTACATGTGAGGCACGCAAGCACTTTGGGGCTTTTTAATAGTGGGTTGACAAGAGATTAAAGGCAGAAATATGGCATTTTATTAAAGCAAACATATCAGCATGCCTACCATGATAAAATGATCTAGTTTTCTTCAGACACGAAAGTTTCTGTTGAGTGATACCTTTGAAATTCCTCCAGGGCACCCTATTACTCACCTCGCTCAACAGAGAGCAGCAGCAAATGGTCTCCAATTTTCAAAGAGTATTGCCTGGTCATTCTTTACTGTCAAAATGAAGAAGAGCATAAAAGTTAAGTCAATAAAGTAATATGAAATGCTTAATATAAAAATTCAGGAATGAATGATTAACCATTAAAAACTTACAGTAGCTATTTCATCCAGGAAAAAAAAAAAATTAACATTTCCCCTGAAACCTATTAACACTCCTTGTAAACAATATTCTTTTTGGAGATATATGACCTTTCCTAATGCCGTCCACACACATGACATTTTTCTTATATCCACTTTACCCCTCCTGATATGAAGCTGGATTCCTCAGGAGAGAGTGCTCCAAGCCCCTTCCCAGAAATATGGGTCTTCCAGGGCGTGTTCCTCGTCGATGCTCACCATGTCTTATGCATGCTGCTGCCACCTGTTGTTGCTGATAGGACTCCAAAATTACCAAAATACCCAGTGCACACAGAAGGCACCTATCGTGGAGCCCACGGCTTTGTTGTCAATCTATTTCACAAATTAACAAGTAAGCAAATGAATATAAGTACTTATAAGGTTACATCCATCTTTCATTTACATCCCTTTGCAGTACCTACTGATGTTCTAGAAAGTGTCATAGACAAAGACAAGCAGAAATAAAATAATTTTCTTTCTAGCTGGGCAGGGTGGCATTTGACAGTAGTCCCAGCATCTTGGGAGGCTGAGGCAGGAGGATCACAAACTCAAAGCCAGCCTCAGCAACTTAGGCCCTGAGCAACTTAGTGAGATCCTATCTCTAGATAAAATGTAACAGGGTTGGGGATGTGGCTCAGTGGTTGAGTGCCCCTGGGTTCAATCTCCAGTACAAAAAAACAAAAAACAAAAACATAAGACTGTTTAGGACCTATCCTAAAACCAATCCCTCTACTTCCCGATGTTGCTAAGAAAAATAACATCCTAAGCAAAATATGTGCCACGATTGATTTCAATTGAGAAATTTTAAAATGATATGGCCAAGGTCAAAGAGACCACCCTTTGAAGTTTCCAAATACTTTCTGCATGATTTCGAACAAATGGATCAGCCCCAATCCTCTCATCTTTACAGAGCTCTCACCCGGGCCATGGTGAGCTGGTTAGTGAGAGGGATGAGTGAGTTGACTGGGTTCTGGGAATACACTTCATGTTGCAGGAATTTTAGATATTCTTGTAAATCTCTCATTTCACAAAATTCGTTTGCTTCAACAGATACTGTGAACCACCATTTCCCAGATGTTTGATTCCAGGAATTGGACAGGGGCATCCAGACTGTTCCTTAATGGAGTCACGGGAAGCAAACTGAATGGTGAATTTACTGGGTTTTGAAGGATTTGTTTAGCTCTGAAGAAGCATTCTGTCCTTGAGGGATCCCTCAAAGAACAAGACGCATGAGCAATAACTAAAAATATCACACACATTCCAAAGAGTAGTTCTGAAGGTAGGTGAAGATGGAACGGAAAAAGTCCCCTATTTTTCATTGTTGAATCTTTTCAATCAAGCAGATTTCCCTCATAAAATCCATAATTTATCTGATCCCTTCTCACACTGGTATCTACTCTATAGGTGTAATTCCAAGACTTTCTTGGAGGGGGCAGGATGGGGGCGGCAGTGGAGAAACAGGGGAAAAACTCTTGGCATTCTCTTTTGACAGTCATGTCAATCCATTTTTAAAATATCTAAATTTATGTAAATTATGTAATTACTCATTTCTCATGGACTTTACTTTTAAAAATGGTTGCTGAGCAGGATACCTGATTTCTGGTGAGTTTTGTTTACATCGTGCATGCACACATGTGTGCAGTGTATGTGTTGATGCAATAAATTGCATCGCACAATCTAGAAGGGTAAAAACAATCACAGTCATGAGACCAACAAAATGTGGAAGCTGTGGATTCAAAAACAAATCTTCCAGTTTCTTTCTATAAGTCATTATAAAAACCCTGATGGTATTTTCTACTGTATCTGAAATAGAGGTTCCAAAACATCAGGTTATTTCCAAAATTTCAAAATTAACAAACCCAATACACCATCATGATTATTTTCAAATATTACATAGGTAACTTATAAAGTTCTTCAAATGACACCAATTTCTTTCTTCCCATGCTTCTTCCTATCCTGTCTCTTCTCTCTTAAATTCCCATTGCACATCCTCAGTTTTTATTTGCATGCATCCAGGATATGGTTCTAGGTGATACACACTAAGGCAAAATAAACCTGGGTCCTGAGTCCAAAGAAATCACAATCCAACTTGGTAAATATCACAAGGATAAGTAAAAGGTTATATGAGGTAATTCCCAAGGGTTGTTTATTAAGCTCTTGTTTTATTCTACATAGCTCAATAGATGACTGACATGTGTTATCTAGTTTAATCCTTGGAAGTGAGAAGGCTATGAGCAGGCCCTGGAAACTTCCTTGTTAAAGGAATAAACATTTGAAGAGAAATATACATTAGAGAATATGAACAAATAGGCAAAGAAGAAGAACAAGAAATATACAGTATCATGTAACTCAATGGTAAATAGTAAGTAATGCCAAGTCCCATGAAAACATATCAAGGATTATCATGGTAAATGAACAATGATTTAAAGGAAATAACGCCCTTATTAACCTTTGAGAAAAGAATGGAAATGAAGCATTTCATTAATCATGCCAAGTTGAACACAGATATTTATCTTTACTCGCGTATGAAATGTATTAAAAAGAAAGGTTAAAGAACAATTATACAGAAAGACACTACAGAATAACAAAGCACTGGACAAAACATAATAGCAGGTGAAAGATTTCAAGAATATTCAGGAAAAGGAAAGGTTGATCATCATGTGATAATAAACTGAAGTATTAATCCCCTCCACTCTATTAAGAGCCAACAGGAAACAAGTTAGTGTTCACCAAACAATCCCAGAATATCTAAATATCTCAAGGCAGTGGTCAGAGAAAAACATTATAGGATGGAAAAAAGAAGGGAGATAAGCTAAGCATCTGTAGGAGTCAAGACACCAAGTACACACTCCTTTCTGATTCGGACTGACCGCCATGTTTCACCTCCCTTACAAGAGATGGGAGTTTCACTGTGGAAATTGTAAACCAGAGAAGCTCTCAGCTTATAGAAGTCAGACAGAGTTGAGCCCCTCAGTGAAGCACTAAGAAATATAAAGAACATTCCAAACCCAGAAGAAGGAGGTTAAGTGGAATTATTAAACCAAGAAACCCCTGTAAACCAAGATTAAATCAACCTAGTTGAGAACAAAGGAGAATTACTTTTATTTGAGGCTTGTGAAGATTGCAATCCAGAAGACCCAAACTTCAAGCAATCTTGAAAATGTGCTCTGAGGTTTTATAAGATGGCAGGTATTTTTATAGCTTAAATGGCAAGGAGAGCTCTTAAATTCATCTCTTCTTTGTGCAGAATTAGTACTGGTGTGGGAAAGGTCAAACTGTCTAATAAGAAAGGGATTGGGTAAAGGCTCAGGAAATCAGGAAGAGAGCTTCACAAACGGCACCAAAGGCTAGTGGGTTTTGTTGCAGAAGTTACACTTTGACCCAGTTCACAAGGTCGGCGGCATGTACCCAGGTAGGTAGGTGCTCAGTTCTGAATTTTATCTTTGAATATACCCAAAACCTGGTTTAACAAGGCTTCCACACTTCATTTTTTGTGCTCTGAACCAGAACTACTCCACTTTGATTTTCTTCCTGGACACCTGTCACTCCCCTGCCTGCCCATCCCCTGCTGGACACTCAGGCCAAGTTCAAACTCTCCTGTACACCATCCTCACCTGACTCTCACAGGTGAGAGACAGAGGCTTTCCTTCTGGGAAAATTTCCCAGTCCCAGAGAAAATGGCTTTATCAACTGGCATTTGGAAGTCCCAAATGAAAGCGTTGAGTTAGCTCATCTCCGTGACTTACTCCCCCATAATTTCCCGAAGGGTATCACTGCATGATTTTAAAATCTGATCAGAGAGCCTGAATCTAAAATATTTTTTCCAATGTGAATGAGAAAGATCAAAGGAAGTAGAGAAAAGGAACTTGGATAAAATGAGATTATTAAGAGAAGAAAAACCCAAACCAAAAAAATCCCAAATAAACAAAAAACAAACATCTTTAATTGGTAACCTAGAAAAATAGTGATAAAATGAGGAATCAGGAAGCAAAGGTAAATATTATTACATTAACTTTCAGAATATAATAGCCTTTGGAAATTACTGATCTATAAAACAAAAATTTTAAATTCTATTTAAGGACTGACTGGAAGACAAAATTAAAGAAGACTCATAAGTTACAACCAAAACATATGAGAATGAAAATTATCTATGAAAGAATCAACTTAGGAGTTACAGAAAGAGATAACAGCAAAATGTGAAAGAAAAAGTTCTTCAAAGATTTTTTTATTTGCTTAATGCAAATAAATTTTTCAGAACTAAAATAAATCCCAACATTTCATTTCTTGTGATATTGAAGTATCCCAAAATCACTCAACCCAAAGAATGAAAATAGAGCCACACCAAAACCAACTGCTGAGATAGCTTACACTACCAGGGAAGGAGAGCTCACAGATGGATGTCTGCATATTGAACTTCACCACACTGATAAGGATGTTGTAGCCTTACCAACAGATCTCAAGATAAATTAGAAATACTCCTTGACTTTCAATTGGCTTATATCCCAATAAGCCCATTCTTAAGTTCGTCATAAGTAGATAATGCACCTAACCTACTGAAATCCTACCTTGCCCACGCACACTGCAGAAGATCTGTTGTTTCCCAGTCTTGATCCTGGGCTGAAAGGAAGCTGCAGCTCACTGCTACAGCCCAGCATAGTGGAGAAGCATCTTCTGTGTATCCTCAGCCCAGGGAATGATCCCAAGTCAAAATTCCAAATAGCCATTTCCACTGAAAGATTATCGCTTTCCAACCACTCGTGTTTTGAACGTTGCATTGTTTTGTTTTAAGAAATCAATAGATAATATGTCAAATAAGGAAATCTGAAATTTCAAATAAGGAAATCTGTGTTTGTGTGTGTGTATATATATATATACATATATATGTATATATGTATGTGTACTTATATATGTAATTTATATATGTATGTTTATATGTTAGTGTGAAATCATATTTTCAGGTGAAAAGATTTGCCTAAAAGAATTTCTGAGGATTAGGCTAGAGCGGAATGGAACCATCAACTTGTTTTGCCAGCCTTTTAGGTGCTTGAAAATAGTAGTGGGTGCTTTTAAAATATTTCTATTTATTATATAGCTGAAAATGTAAAATTGACACATTAAATGAAGTAAATAGAGATGCATTGAAATGATACTGTGTTCAAAACATATTAAGTTGTATTAAATGAGCTACAGAAATATACATTTAAAGCTATCCCAGTGATGTTGTTAAAAATGATATAGTTACTCAAATATAAAATTGTGTTGCATAGGAACCTTGGGAAACCGAGATGGAAATTCAATGAAAGGAACTTTGACTCAATTCAGGATAGCTTTTATTACCCCAGTATTATGTATTTAGTGCTTCTGAGGTTTTCAATCATTACAGTATAATTTTTAAATATTGAATCACAAACTATATCTGATCCATATGAAGTTATTTGTACAGGTGCATAGAGAAATACACACAATCATGGTCACTAAATGGTGAGATGACATCTCAGGGTGATGGAACTTAAACTTTACTCTATTTCCTACTCTATCTTTTCTCTGTTGTCTGGATTTTGGAAAGGATAAAGCAAAAATTAGCATACATCAGCACAATGCTACCATGATTTCAAATGAAACTGCAACACAAATCTGACGAACTCCTGAAGAGAATGATAAAAAATCTAATGGGCTGTCATTAAGATGGTGTGGTTTGAGTGATTTTAAAGAAAAAACAATGAAATAAGACGTCACATATGTAGCACTTGCACAAAGAAAGAATGACTTTTGCTCTAATAAAATAAAATAAGCCAGGAAGGAAATTGATGGATGTGGAGAGAAAATTGGGGAAACAAGTGAAGGAGCATGTGTTTGTTGGTCATGTACTACATACTGAGTACTGGTCTATGTGTCTTGGTGGCAGGGACAGTGGCATTCACAGGTCTCCCTCCACTATCATAGCAAAGTATCAGGTATCCAATAAACATCCTGAATAAATGATCTTATCTAGGAATCAATCAATGGACAAATCAATGAGGTGTAGGACATTTTTAAATTTGGCAACAAAATAAAAATCATGGCATCTGTGATTGTCATACACAGTAGCGATATTAAGTATTAAAATTTCATTTGGCTTTCAAGATAATGGAAATTGGTTAAAAGAGAGGAGTTCCGTGGATGGTTGAAATGCAAGGTCCTGAAAGGATGTGAAAAGGTAATATCCAGTGCAGAAAGAGGCTTTTACTCCAACTGACTTTTCTGAGACTGGAGGCATACATCAGTTGCCTAATAAATGGACGTTTACAGCTGAAGGTAATTTTGGAGACAGATGCAGAGGTTTTTGTTTTTTGTTTTTTTGCCCTGTCTCGAATTTCACATAGTAGCCACAAGTTTGTGTTTGGGGACTGACAAAAATGTAAACTGAAATATTTTAAAGAATCCCTTAAAAATTAATGGTAAAAAACTTCTTGGAATATCTCTAAAGCTTTATTGCCAAAAAGTTTTTACAAACGGGACTTGTATTGTCCAAATGCAAACATCAAAGTTGGACAATGTCTCCTCACTAGAATGTTTCATAGTTACAGGACTGTCTGCTTTGAAAGTACACATTAGATTGCGTACAATAATTTAGATATTTTTTCATAATTTTAGACTTCTTTTATTGCAATGAATCAGAAGGTGAAAGATGATGAAATTCTAATATGCTTTTCTTCTATCATTTGAAATATTGATAAAGTTGGATATTTGCTTTGATTGATCTAAAACTCTTAAGAACTACCATATTCTTGTTCATAAAATCAGTATTCAAATATGTCTAGAGACACATGAGGTGTTTGCTCTTAGAGCTGTAAAAATGATTTTAAACACACATGGGTATGTGGAAGGAATCTTCTCAATATTTCCAAATTAGGTGAAGGCATTTTTAATCCTTTCAACTCACAAATCTGAAAAAAGTCCTGCAAAATCTTTAAGGGATATGACATAAATGTAAACAACAGCAGAAGGAACACCAGTGTTTAATGAAAGCTCTTAGTGATAGTATGTTTAAACGGAATATTCTTGTATTTAAATGGAATATTCTTGAAGATACATATCTGGACATGCTTTCTCGTGTGGGGTGGTCTTTAAGTACAGTGCAGAATTGAGCACTGAAGATAAAGTTCCCGATAAGTGTTACAAATTCTTTTAAATGAATAAATAGATTTAAACTATTAAATCAGATATTAGACATATATGATTTATATATGTGTTCATTTCATTTGTACTCCAAAACAGATTCCAATGTTTTCTACATAAATACCTTGCCCCCAAGCCCCTGAGAATTTTATTATTTAATAGAAAAGTTATATCCTGAATTTCAATTTTCAAGTTTTTATATATTGTTTTCATTTACTGAAAATCTTTAAGGCACACCACCTGATGTTGTTATACAAAGTGATTACTACATGTAAACAAATCAACATTCCATCACCTTTCACAGTTACCTTTTTCTTTATTTCAATTTTAAATTACAGGGATATATAGAAATAAACTGGATTAACTGAAATGGGCAATGATCAGACATTCCCCTATGATCTATAAATAAGACAGACAGAAAAACAGAAAATAAAGACCACCCATTGTCAAGATTGGAAAGATAGCACGTAAAGGAATCAGAAAATGATGTATTTGTTTTAAAAAGAGACTAAACATATATTTGAAGCATGACATCATGATGAAAACTGACTAAGGCGAGGTCAGCATGGAGTGCTGACGTGATGGTTCATGTCACAGGATACCTGACCTTAGAAAGCATTTGGAACCCTTACCAAGGACATGAACCAACCTTGAAAGTCCCAGGGTGAGGTACCCGTGAATAACAATGGGACTTTGTAATTTAACTGGAAATGGATTTTAACCAGATAGTAATATTATGGGTCACACTCAAATGCTCTCATATGTTGAAGTTTAGAAAGATTTAGACTTTTCTCTCTATGGTAGGTACAGATCATAGATTCTATCCTGGCCTTCTGTCTCCTGGGTCCTCGGTAGACTTTGCTACTCTTCTGATAGAGAAAATGAGGCTACAAAATTGCTACACTATCGCTTACTCTAAGATGGAGCAGGTAAATCCCTGGGGAAATCATGTTAATGGGCTCTAGGTTTTCCAGAATTTAGCTATATGCTAGGGGAAAGAGTTAGAATGGAAACTTTAGATTTGAGGTACACTCCCATTGCATTTCTTATAATAGCACTGTGGTTTGGTGAGATATTTTTAAATGTGGAAAAGCAGAGTCATAAAATATACCTTTTTAAATAAATGTACTCACCTGAAAGCAATTTATTTTGCTCAAAACATAACATACTTATGAATATGAGCATCAGGAGGAGTTGATATGGGGACCCAATATGGACTTTTTTTAATAAAAGGGTTGCTTGGAAACAGGTATAAAAAGTTTCTTCTTGATGATCAAGAAAACTCTCATGTTGACAGAGGATGAGACTGTAAATCTGAAATCAAAAGAAGTCTATCCTAAGTTCTATAAGCAATGCAGTGCAGAAAGAGGGTGAAAGAGCAAGAGAGGGTTGTCGAGCAAGAGAGGAGAAATAAACAAACTAATTCAAACAAAAGAAAATGAACATTCACAACGTGGGTACAAGACTCCCTTGAAACTCCTTATCAAGCTCATTCATTACATTCACAAAAAGGACAAGGACCCTGCTCCTGTCATCTGTCCAATCTGAAAATGCATTAGCATATCATTAGCATGTGGCAAAGTTTAGGTTTTTCCACTTATAAGCATGTGGCCTGGATGAGCATCCTGCACACCAGCAATCTGTTCCGAAATTGCATCTACATTTGCGCATTTAATATCCCTCAATGATTCATTCCTGAAATATCTTCCACCAGTAAAACTGTTGGCCATAGAAGTCGCATTCACATTGACTTTGGAAGGCAGGCTGCCTCCTTAAATCCCCCACTTAAGGACTTACAATGAAATGCCTCGTTAAGAACCTTAATTTAAAGCAGCACACAGTTCTGTATGTCAGAGGTAATAATTACCTTCCTTAATGAGCCTGACTTTTCTCTGTGATGAGTAAGCCTTCCCCTGCCTTGTTTATAGTAACTCTGGATTTATTTCTGACTTTCTTCAAGTGCTGTTATTTTAAAAAATAACATTTTTTTCTGTTTGTCTACTCTATACTGAAATCATGTGCAGTTTCAGTGCTGCTGAAACCAATTACCCATATATTCCTGGTTCAGGAAGGGACCTATAGAAGTCATAGAATCCGTATTCTAACTTCCAAGCAGGTTATAAATAAGTTGTGTCAACCTGAAAAGAGCCTATCTTATGATTTTAAACAATTTCCATGTGATCAAGGTACATATCCAAAATATTCCAGCAAATTTAAGCAATGAAATTGACTCTTGAACAAATTGATTTTGTAGATATCTATTATAATCTTAAGAATTTAAGATTTATTTTTGCTAGCAGAGAAAGGCTTGAAGAATTAATTTCTATGTTTATTGGAAATTATCTGACAACTTGCTTTCATTATGATATGAAGTATTTCTTGAAGTCCTCTAATTAGATCTTCTTCCTATATTAGCAACTACCCATAATATTCTGCTCAAAATAAATCAGCACTTCATACAAAATAACAGAGATTTTAAAAAATTTATTCTTTTTTTTTTTTTTTTTTTTGGAACCAGGGATTGAACTCAGGGACACTCGGCCACTGAGCCACATCCCCAGCCCTATTTTGTATTTTATTTAGAGACAGGGTCTCACTGAGTTGCTTAGTGCCTTGCTAAGTTGCTGAGGCTGGCTTTGAACTCGCGATCCTCCTGACTCAGCCTCCCAAGTCGCTTGGATTACAGGTGTGCGCCACTACACCCAGCAAAAAAATTTATTCTGATATGTTGAAGAGTTGATGTATTTTTTCAGCTTACAGTTGGAAAACAAATTAAGAGACATTAAATGATTCATATAACATCATAAAATACTATGTGACAGAAGTCGAACTTGAACTAGGACTTTTAGTATTTGGTATTTCTGTCTAAATCTGTCTTGTGCTTTACAATCTTCCCTTTGTTTCTGGGAAAGGAAAGCATTTTCATGAGATATATACTATCACATCAGGTTGATTTAAAAGAGCTATTTTATGATTTTTTAGATTTGAATCTAGAAGCCAGGATCACAAATTTCCATTCATCTTATCTGTGTAGTCAGATTTCCATCGCATAACAAATATCTGGGATAGTTAACTTATAAAGAGGAAAGGTTTATTCTGGTGGACAGATTAGGGTTTCTAGTCCATGATCAGACAGACTCATGTCATGAAGGCGTCTGATGTGGGGTCCAGGTGTAGATGGCAATGGTGTGGAATGTGTGTGGGCAGGACCACTCACCTCAAGACCAGGACACAAAAGAGAGAGAGAGAGGAAGGGGCCAGGTTCCCTTGGAGGACACACCCCCACAGACCTAAGACCACCTTCCAGGTCCCACTGCCTAATGGATCCACCACCTCCCAATAGTGCAACTTCAGGGACCAAGTCTTAACACATGGGTCTTTGGGGGACACTCAGCATCCAAATTAGCACTGCCTTAGTGCACAGTTAGACTCAGTCACAGGGACCTGGAGATCAAGAGAACCTTACAAGGTACAAATGGGCCAACAATGAAATACACAGAACTTAATAGGATCCTTCAACTGGAGCAATGAAAAGGAACCAAGACACAACCAATCCCCCATGGGACAGAGCAAGTCACAGAATGTCACAACCAGCACTCATGCCATCAATTTCCAGCAAAGTTCTTTTATGAACTCCAAAGCAGATTCCTTAGACTGCCAAATGAAAATGAAATTGCCATCTTGGATTTGCATAAAAGTGACCCCAATCCCTTATTTCCTGTTGCCAGATGCAGAAGCAGCAGATGTCATTTTGGATTTATCTTCTTTTGTTCCTTTGGTGTCATTCTTTGCAGTCAGCCCCCAAAAGTTTCTATATGAAAAGAGAGTTTGCCCTTGAAGACTCATGAATTGATTCCATCCTTTCCAGTCTTCCCCTTGTCTTTCTGATACGTATGACATCAATTTTCAAATGACATTTAGTCTGTTAATTATATTCTTCTACTACTTGCAGTTAAAACAACATTTTTATATCCCTTGAGTTACAATCTTGATCCTTTTAACATTTAGAAGAGAACTTAGGAATAGGCTACCTTAAAAATATACTTGCTTCAGTTTCCAAATTTCAGATAAAATGTAAAGAGAAAAACCTAATGGGTAAGTTCCTGGTCTTGGCTAATCTATGTATTTGCAATTTATGCATAGCACCTAGAGGGAAGCAAAAATTAAGGATTTTGTCAATCCCTAATAACATGCAGCAAAATCTGCAGTGTTTAGGGTAATGAGATTACCTCACAATGCAACTAACATTAGAAAGGTGCAATTGTGGAATATCATTGCTTTCATAAGCATAATGACATTTAGGATTCTCAGCAATTTAAGTAATAAGATTAGCAGAATGATGAATATCGAGTGGGATTATCCTGGACTGACAAAATGAAGGAGCTCTTTCAAACTTTAGGAGTTAGTACATAATTCAAGAAACTTCCTGCAAGATTTATCATTTTATTCTCATTTTAATTTTTTTTTCCCCTCACTTAGTTCCTAGCTAATGGGAAAACAAATGGGATCCTATGAAGCCATGTGGACCTGAATTTGTTTTATGCTTGAAATGCAGAGGAAACTTCTCTAAACCTCAGCATACCCATCCATAAACTGGGAACAAATATGTAATCTGTAAGACTACTGTGAAGAATACGTTTTAACTTAATGGATGTTTTAACTTAATTAAGTTTTAACAATTCTCATACACAACATTTAGCAAGAAATAGAAAGTATTTCCAGAAGCCATGATCCAAGAATAACTCAAGGAAGAGTGGCATTAATAACATAAATAATTGAAATATGCATGGTAACCATCGTTCTTTGAACAGCCAAGTGCTCTGCAGTCTGAAATCAAAAGCATCAATGCTCATAACTTGGCTTCTTCTCTATATGGATTTTTGAAAACAGCTGAGCCAAGCTATACAAACTACTTCAGAAATTTTCATTTGATTTTTTAGCCACTTGATCTAAAAGAGTATGTGATTGAATTGACGTAATTTTGAATTATGGATCAAACTTGAAGAAATTTGAGATATAGACACCAAAATTCAATCCTAACCACTATGTTGGAATTATCCAACATGAACAAGTGCTTGGAAGATGCATTTCAGTACTTGATCCAGCTCAGCATGCCCATGGCTCATAATCACCCAAAGGCTTACAAATCAGTGCCAAATAACTAGTTTTTAGAGAATTTTAAGCATGCGGTCTTGGCTAAAAATGGTGGTCATTGGTATCCAAACAGGGTTCCATATCATCTCTAACATATGCATTATTCCAGAGAAACAGCAACAAACAGCACCTGTAAGAAACACAACACAGGAAGATCTCAATATTTATTCATCCATAGCTATAATACATTTCTAATACCAGCCCAACCCTTGACAAGGCTTGACAAGGTCAGCATGACCTTGACATCTGACAGAGGTCATGCTCATAGGTAATGACTTTAGAATTTATTAATGCCTTTTGGTGACAGCTACTGGAAAGCTACTAACATTCACTAGCCATTAGGATTAACGACTAATTTAATTCAAACTTCCACCATTTTCAGAGAGTTCAAGCAGGACAGAATCGTCCTATCTGTTCTCCCAATCTACATACTGAGTACAACAGATTTTTTTTTTCCTAGACCTTGGTAACATTGGGACTGTTTCTGTGAAACAGTTAGAAGTTCAAGGTAAAAGTCGTGAGGGATTTTTCTATCAGATAGAAGGAGGTGCAGGGCCGAGGAAACAGAGCAGAGGATCAGAACAAATAACATTTATAATGAGATGTACAACTTAGTACTCAAAATATAAACAGAAATCTCACAAATCTATAGGGAAAGAATAGAAATATTTCAAACTCTCTACTTGTAAATGATACGAAAATTTTAAATACAATGTTCCACCCTAAAATTGTCGTTACAATGACAATATTGAAAGTTGTTTACAGGCATTAGAGAGGATGTGGAGGCAAAGATGAGATTGGCATTAGCTGGTAACATTAAACAGGTGTAACCAAGAGCCAAGAACGTCACACCTGGAGAAACCTCATAAGTGTGGATGTGGGGAATCTGTATGGGAGTATTCATTGCATCATTGGCTGGAATCAGAGAAGAGACTCAGGAAGGAGATTATGGGGCTCCATCCTGATACCTATTAGCTCCAAGAATTTGGACAAATCACTTCTCTGGGCTGTAGCTTCCTCAAGAGTAAAAGAGCCTTCTAGTGGAGGATCAACTGCATTGATATAAAGCATTAAAGGAAGTCTTCCACTTGTAATTGTTTGCTCTCATTTTTTATAATTTAAATTTTATTTGTTCTACCTAGTTGTACATGACTGAATGCATTTACACATTTTGATAAATCATACATAAATACAGTGTAATTTCTCATTTTTCTGATTATACATATTTGCAGGATCACATCAGTCTTGCAGTCATACGTGTACATGAGGTAATAATATAAAGCATTAATCTCTAGGATATATAAAGAACTCAAAAAACTTAACACCAAAGATACAAATGATCTAATCAATACATGAGCTAAGGAACTGAACAGACACTTCACAGAAGATATAAAATCTGTCAACAAATATATTAAAAAATGTTCTACATCTCTAATAATTAGGGAAATGCAAATCAAAACCACCCCAAGATTTCAACTCACTCCTATTAGAATGGCAATCATCAGGAATATAAGCAACAATAAATGTTGGCAAGGATGTGGGGGAAAAGGTACACTCATACATCGCTGGTGGGAATGCAAATTCGCACAACCATTATGGAAAGCAGTATGGGATTCCTAAGAAAACTTGGAATCGAACTAATAATGTCTATTTTGCTCTACTATCATTCCTTCCCCCATCTCCCTTCCCCTCCATTCACTTCCCTCTACCTAATATAAAGTAACTCTATTCTTCCATACCCTCCCCAACCTCATTGTGAATTAGCTTCTGCATGTCAGAGAAAACATTCAGGCTTTCGTTTTTTGGATTTGGCTTATTTTACTTAGCATGATATTCTCTAACTCCATCCATTTACCAGCAAATGCCAGAATTTCATTCTTCTTTACAGTTGAGTAATATTCCATCATATATATATATATATATATATATATATATATATACATATATACACACACACATTTTCTTTATCCGTTCATCTGTTGAAGGGCATCTGGGTTGGTTCCGTAGTTAATACTTTTCTAGCATCTACCTGTTATTACCAGTTTGCTCATCTCTCACGCTAGGGAACAGATGTCTTTAAACAACAGAACTGCATTATCCCTCACTACATGAGATCACATGGAAATCACTGACCTCAAGTCTTCAAACTTGGTTTCAACTGCAGAGACCCTTCTTTAGCAAAAGCTTAATGGAAGCAGGTAACAGAGTCCATGAAAACTGGCACCTCTCAGAAGTCAGCATGACACGGCTAATCAGGTCACCCAGATTTAAGGGTAAACAGAAATGAACACGATTAAAGAAAACCAGAGGTACCGATTCCCGAACTTAGGAAGTGGCATCATCAGGGGATGATTCTCATGTTCCTGAAAGGAAGTACTCTCTCTGCAATTCCAAATAGTCTCTTGACTTAATTAGAATACGATTTGGATTAAAATGTACACAGATGCACAAATGGACACGAACACACACACACACACACACATACACACACACAGAGAATTTGCTGAAAATTTTAGAAAATATACAATTCAAGCTTTTTGTACTAAGACTTTTTAAAAAACAATCACAAAAAATAGAAAAACTAAAAATTTCAAAATAAAAATACATAGAGAAAATAAACCTTTCTCTTAACTTCTTTTCCTCTTTCTGGTGGTTTCCTTTCCTGACATCACACACACATGCATGCACACACACACGCTTCTTTAAAAGCAGGTGAGATTGCAATGTTCATTACCTGTGGACAGGACCAATTTCTCTTATTCTTTATTTTTAATGGCATATGGATTATCTTTTTATGCATACTGTACATATAGAGTTCTACATTTATAACCATGCATATATATGAACATCCCAGGGAAATATTATTGTTAAATGATTTTTCACTCTTTAAAATACTATTTTGATTATCATCATAGTCTCTTTCTGGAATCTATCCTGTAGTATTGATCTATTTTTCCATTTCCATGCCAAAACCACATAATTTTATTTACTGCAGTTTTATATTTTATTATCTGTAGAAAAAAGTTCTGCCTTCTTCCTCTGTTAGAATTTTACTTGCCTAGTACAGAGTGTTCCTTCCTTCACTTAATCTTTATAACCAATTTATAAAGTTCCATAAAGTATATTTTGGAGATTTAGATTGACATTTCTTTAAATTTATAGATTTATTTGCAAAAATGGGATATTTTCAATATCTTAAGTTATTCTATAAGAAAAAAGTGGATTAGAAAAATACATACCTTTCTCAAATATTGAATGTCAAAGAAAGGTAATTTTCTAAAGATAGATAAGTGAAGGTTCTCATTTTTATTGTGAAATAGGAAGGAAAGAATAAAGTGAGAAATAAAGGCACAAACAATATAATACATTACAATTTAGCAGATTTGATTTTAAAGCAAGTCTATTTTGCCCTGTCTGGACCAAAATTTCTTCATCTGTTAAATAAGAAATATGGACAAGATGAGGTGTAAGGCCATCCCAAACTCTCCTATCTCAGATGCACCTGTTCTTGGTAGGAGAAAATCATGAGCCAGGCCATGAAAGTAGTTAAGTGGTACTCCAGATGAACTTTGTGCTTGCCAAAGCTAATGCCTTGCTCCGCAAGTAAGTTGATTTCCCTCCATACAGTTGTGGATTGGTGGGCCAACCTGAACAAAGGTAGTATCAATCTGATTTTTCACTTGAAAATATTGAGCCTCAGAGGGGGTAAGTAAATTTCCCAACATCACACAGCTAGCAAGAAACAGAACGTCACTTGAGTACCAAATGTATGATCCAAGAGCTGACTTTCCATCTACCTTCTAAAGCAATTCTCTGTGGTTGATGGAAGAAATGGATAGATGGATGACCAGGAAGGAAATAATAAAGGGTATCACAGTTCTATTATGTGTCTCCATATTTTAAAGTAGTAAAATAGACATTTACTTAGGAAATAGCCTTTTTTCTAGAATTAACTTTTTTCTACCATCATAACTAGCTTGAAAGTTTCCAGGGACAGGTGAAGAAGTTACCTTGTGCTTCATAATAATGTCAATGGGTGCTACAAGTATCTCCTGATTTCCTAATTAGCATCTATTCTACCGTCTGTCTTACTTCTAATACCACCATGAATGAGAGGGTTTGAAGAATCATTACTACAAAATCAAGGTGTAAAGGAAGAAATGTATTACCAGTAAGAGTTTATATTTTTTACACGTGTGGCGTATGCCAAGTGTTGTTCTAAGGTTTTCCATGCAGGAACTCACAGCAAAATTTATACTCTGCTTATTCTAATTTTATGGATGAAACATTTGCAGCATGAGAAGCATAGAGATAAAGCACTTTGTCCTCAGTCACATACCTAGATGACAAAGCATGTGCATTGAGAGGCAGATCACCAACCACCAAAACCTGGGATGGCTACTCTGTGTCCCACCAGGTAAAAAAAAGATAAAGAAGATGAAAGAGAAATGCAGGTCACAGTTATAGTGCATGCTCAGTGCTCAGTATGCACTAAGCTCCTTAAAAATATCAGCTTGTATCAACCTGTGACATTCAATTGCTGCCTAATTCTCCTACAAGCTGTGTGACTTGGGCAAAGTAATGAACATATCTGAGTTTTACATTAGAAACAGGAATAATACATAACACAGTTAAGATAAGGTTGAAATGAGAGAAGTCATTGAAAGTAGACAGCAACATGCCCACATTTATTGCCACATGATTAACAATAGCTAAGATAGGGACCCAGCCTAGGTGCCCATTGAAAGAAAATGTGGTACGTATGTAAAAAGCAGTGGAGTATTATGCAACCATAAAGAGGCATTCAATTCAATTTGCAGCAAAATGGATAGAACTGGAGGACATTAGATTAGGTAAAATAAGCCAGAAAGACATGTGGAAGCTCAAAGAAATCAAGCTGAATGTAGAATAGTGACTAATAAAGGTTGGGAAAGTATGTGGGCAGCAGAAGAGTGGATAGAGAAAGGCTGGACTCCATCAGTGCACCTCGTGTGCATGATGGAAATATCACACTGACGTGCATAATTAATACATGTGAGTCAGAAAAGTTTTAGTATTTTTTAAAGAGAAAGTAGACAGTAGATACTTGCTCAATAAATGTTTGTGGTTTCTATGTCTCTTCACTATATTTTTCATGTTATTTCAGAATAATTCAGTATCCTCAGTAAAAAGGCAACTTCATGGTGCTATTTAAGAGCACCAGATGGGGGGTAAAATTAATAACAGAGTGTGTGACAGATATCATTGCCCTGTGTACATGCATGAAAGCACAGATGGTGTGACTCTACTTTGTGTACAACCCTTGAAACAATAGCTGTACTCCATTTGTGTTCAATGAATCAATAAGTAAATAAAAAAAAATTTAAAAAAATTAAAAAAAGAGCACCAGAGTTTTCAAAATCATAACTTATTCCAAAAGATCTAATTTATCCTACTCACATTTACTCCTTCTTAATAATTACACATATAAATTTTATACATGACTAAAATTTTATATACATATATATAAATATAATTATCAGTACATCCACACCCTCTTAGTTCCTTACAGAAAAATATTTATTGATCTCAAGTAAAAGTGATCATTTGAGAAGATGAGAATTAGGTAGCTACTTACACCACAGAAATAACTAATTGATGTTAATCAGGCTAAGGTTAGAGCAGGAGTCACAGGATTTGAGGAATGGAAGAAATCTGATTGACCTCTATGACAGCGGCGCTTTATACACAAGGAAAGTACATTTCAGAGAGAGAAAATCAGCTGCCTAGTATTGCCGAATAGCCCAGGGTCACTGCCTCACCCAGTCTCCTGGAACTCGTTGAATAGGTGTTGACACACTTAGGGCTCAGCAAGCAGTCACCTGGACGTGAGTCATGTCATTGTTCTGAGCACTCTCTGGTGGCATCAGCTGGACAATTAGACAACTGTCATTGCCCAGGGCAGAAAACCCTTGGCCTGTAGGTTGCACTGCAAGGCCTCTTTATAAAGCAGTCGGCCATCAGATGGTGGGCAGAGATTCTGCCATGTGTTCCCCTCCGCAGCGAAAAGGAGTTGAGAAGGGCCAGGTCTTGTTGTATCTTCCAAAAAGGAAGTTGACAGCAGTCACCATCCATCCACCAAAACTCTTAAGAAGAATAATCTATATATCATCACCCACTTATCAGGGAAAACATTCTACCTTTGTTTTTTTGGGCTTGGCTTATTTCACTTAGCATGATAGTCTCCAATTCCATCCATTTATCTGCAAATGCTATAATATTATTCTTCTTTATGGCCAAATAATATTCCATTGTGTATGTATACCACAGTTTCTTTATCCATTAATCTGTCATCTAGGTTGGTTCCACAGTGTAGCTATTGTGAATTCAGCTGCTATAAACATTGATGTGGCTGCATCACTGTAGGATGCTAATTTTAAGGCCTTTGAGTATAAACTGAGGAAAAACAGTGGGATGAGACAGACATCATTACCCTATGTACATGTATGATTACATGAATGGTATGAATCTATATCATGCACAACCTAGAAATGAAAAGTTGTACCCCATTTATGTACAATGAATCAAAATGAAGTCTGTAAAAAATAAAATAAACAAATAAAAGAATTACCTGTTTCTTTACTAACCCTGTGGTTTGAAAGCATTTATGCAACCAACTATGTAATATAAGAAATTCTACTTGGAGTCCTGTGAGGCACCATGAAAACAGGTCATAGCCCCACTGCAACTTTAAATTTAAGAAATCTCTTAGGTCTTAAGAAGTTTGATTAGCACAAGTTGGAATACCTGTTCCTGCAAATAAATTAAAATTGGGTCTGAAGTTCAAAGATGTTTGACCCTGATCTGTACCTACAGCTGTCGAGAGGAACTAGAATATCTTTAGGAATGCACTAAGATGAGTTCAATATTTGTTTTTTCATGTTCTCGACTAGGTTTTGAGGAAAATTGGATTATCTCTCATTGATCCTAAAAGGCATCATTAGCAAGAAAAATTGAAGTTGAAAGATTCAGTTTGTAGTGTATTTTCTCCAAATCTGGAGCAGAGCCAACTCCATAGAAGATGTCCTTTAGATGTGGGGAGCGTTTGGATTCCTAGGTTTCAGAAACAAAGGAAAACCAACCATTCACATATGCTATAACAAGCATCTCATACACATTATTTCATTTAATGCATATTGAAACATTAAAGTAGGTATTTTGCACATTGTTAGCAATGGTCTGATATATTGAGAAACCATGAGAAATTTACCCAGGGGGCAGAAAACTATGTTTCATATGCTATTGTTACATTTGCATATATAAAAAATAGAAGTACAAGTTAGTATGTGCCTATGATAAAAATAGAAGGATAAATCAGAATACGTTTAAAGACATCTAAAGGTCAAAGGTGAAGTAAAAGGAGAAAGGGACAGGAACATAATTGACTCCTTTACATATACTCTTTGTTCTGAAGAATATATTTTGGAACCACATAAACTGTTCACAGAATCAGAGGTGAAAATGAAACGTTGGAAAGCAATATGTAGCATCCATAGACGAATAAAACACATCAGTCTAAGTATGTATCCAGTTGATGCAATTAGAAAAATTAGGAAATTATTTTCAAGTGATTTAAAAGCACAATATGTGACTGTACTTGGAAAGATCATTATGAACTTACAGTGCATTTCACCTTAGAATCGTTTTCCTAGTCTTGTCCACAGAAAGTGCCTGGAAACTATTACCTACACGACAGCAATAAGCACCATTAGTGCCCAGATTACTGTGTCTAAACACTATCGCAGACTATAAGAAATGACTGATGCCGAGCCTGCAACAAGGAGTGTACAAAATGAACCGGAAACATCTTGTTACACCATAAAAGCAAGAAAGCTCTCAAGACTTATAAAGTTAACTTTAAAAACTCACAAGCCAACTTAAAGAGACTTTTACAGTAGTTAAAGTTAGATATTTGAAGCCCCAATAAGGACAATCATTTTAATTGCTCAGCAGTTGATTGAAAATGTTGTAACACATGTCAGATATATTTCAATCAATGAGTCCCTAATGAGAAAAAAATATAATAATTGGTTACCTTTGGAGGATATTGATTAAGGGACCAACTCATTAATTTGAGAACCAGTAAAGAAAGAGAATCGAGCATCTATCATATCGTCCTGCAAAAACACACTCTTTGTTTTTAAAAGAAATGACTGTGAAATGAATGAATTCATTTTGAACAATTAAATCAAACACAGTAATAGTATACATTTGAAACTAAGATTTGCAATTGCCAAACAAAATTATTACATCTTGCAATTCACACTGTATATGTCTTCTGAAATTAAGGAATAACAATAACTTCAAGTGGGCCTCACAAAATGATAGAATTGACACCACCTGAGGTACCTCTGCGCATCCCTCTTTTGGAAGATGGTGACGTAATTATTGATTTAGAATAAAACACAGGCCCTTGTAGCACCAGAAGGATTGAAGACAGATTGCACCTGATTCTCATGCTAATGGCTCCAATCCTTAGGAATCTACTCTCAAAATTAAGACACTTGCCTGGTGCTCCTGTGTGGACCTGTGGAACTAGAGCTCTCTGAATATCCTTCCATGTGCGACACAATGTTCATGAAAGGATCAGTCATCAAAATGTGCAAATTTGAATCTGACATCTATATTTTTAAAACCCAATTGCAACCACAGCAACTGCTGAGAATTTCATCCTACTTTTTTTTTTTTCAGAGACATCATTCAGATTTGGCGGCTGAAGTAACAATAAAAAGTTTACCAACTCTTGATTGGGTTCATTATTTCTAAATTCTTTTTAGGATTCAAATCACTGTAAGCAAAACCTCTCTTGGTGCCGGCACCGCAGCACAGCCCACTGCCACTGCCCCTGCCCCCCATGTGTGCCCCTTGAATTTGGACATTTGGCTTCAAAATCACAAGAAAGACAACAAAATATATCTGCCTTCTAATAGGCTTGCAGGTGCTCTTGGATGGATGCTGAGGTTATACCCTGATAGACCCACTGAAAGTTCAGAATGGAATAAGTCCAAGGTGCATTTATTGCACCTATCCTTCCAGTCTCCTACCTTAGTGACCCCACACACCATAGAGCATGGGTGGTTTCCCCTGGCCGTGGGCTGAGTTTCACTGCCACCAAATTCAAACTTCAAAGTACCATTCTACAACACTGTAAGTTGAAAAATTTTAAGTGGAATCATTGTGAATTAGGATCATCTATCCCAGTGTCTGAATCTGCTCAAAAGTCTAGATTCAACTACCAACCTACAGGAAGCACAGGGTTCAGAAACCACTAAATGTTCACAGAATACAACCAGCAAAACCCATGGTCTCATGGGGATCCAACACAACAAATGATGCCAATATTTCAACAAATCAAATGCAGCAAGAGAGAGGAGACACAAGAGATACAAGGACTCATTTCAAAGTATGACCTGCTTTGGAATTTGATTCAACACTTTTATAAAATTATCTCAGCCAATTAGAGAAAATTTTAAATCTGTGTAGTTGGTGGTATTAAAGCATTATTGTTAATTATTTCCTTGTGATGATAGCATTGTGGTTATGTTTAAGAGTCTTTTCATTTTAGTGATAGATATAGGGACAATATAATCTCTGCAATTTGTTTCAAAATAATCTGATAAGAAAGCAGAAGTCTAGATGAGGTATGTCCAGCCAAGAGAAGCTGAATGTTTTGTAGGTGGTGCTTATGATTCTATTCCTTCTACTTTGTATATGTATGAAATTTTCCATAAGAAAATGCCAAAAACATTTCCAAAGATCACAAAACTGATGGGAGATAAGAATGGAGAGCAACTTGAATTCCTTTTATGGGAAGTAGAAGATAAGTTAAAGAAAAGAGAAAAGCTGTTGGGTGAAGATCCAGAGTAAGCAGGAAAGGATGGAGCCTGGACCCAGTGGGGAAACTGGTCTCACACTTTGCATCCCAGGATGGATACCTCTTCTTTAAAATGGAAGAGAAGGAAGGACGAATCTGTTTACTGGAGAAGCTTTGAATAATTCATTTAACTACTTTAACTCTGAAAAGAAGTGAGGTAAAGAGAGTGTAGCTCAGCAGGAGAGCCCTTGAGAAGCATGCACAAGTCCCCGGGTCACTGTCTCAGCACCAAATAATATTATTAATAATAATAATAATAATAACAATAATAATGAAATTGAAAGTAAATAAATTAGTGAAGTGGTGACTGGATGATTTATAATCTCTTCCCTAAATTCTACCATATTCTCTGATGTCATTGACAGCTGATAGAACCGCTTGCACTTCAGACTTTTTGTTAATAATAAATTTGAAAGCTACTGATGACTTTCACTGTGAACTATGGCCTTTTCCCCATTTTTCACAATACCTAGTAAAAGCTCCCACATATATAATCTGGGAATCAGCTCTTGGTGATTGAGGGGCGCTCAGTTGACCTGTTAATAATTTTTGTGTACTATTAGATAAAGACTTGAAGTTATTACTTTGCTTGGACGGTTGAGAGAACCAGGCTTCATGTCTCAAATAGAGAGCTGTTCTTGCTGTAAATTCTAGCAAATTCTGATGAATATTTTCTTAGGGGTCCTAGAAGCTGGTTAGGTTGGTGGTGTGGAAGATTTCAGCCTTCAAACGTGCAAACATTGGAGAACAAATGAAATATGGCTCTCGTGCGGCAATATCCAGGGTGCCTCGGGCGAAGCTGGCTGAGAAGATGGCCTGGCTGACTTGAGAATTCTGAATTCATTGCTTTCCATCTACAGCGGCCGTGGGAAGTGCGGGAAAGGCAAGGCTATTTCTGCTCCACCAAAAATGTGTTTTGTAGCACGCCAGCCCAGGATCATGGCAGAGAGCACTGATAGAGGCTGACACTTTGATCGTACATACGTTGACGCGTCACATCACATCACGTCTCCAGTATTGGATAGGCAAAGGAAATCAGAAAAGGGTGGCCACACTCAATAATCGGAATTCTTTGGAGACAGCTCAGTACTCTGCAAGTCAAAAGAAGAATAAATTATTACAGAAGACTTTTCCAGTGCAGCTGCTTCATATTAAACACTGTCAAATAACTCCCGACTTCCTTTGATCTGAATGAATTCTCTATATTACTTTGGTGACCTTTAGCACATCTCCTAACTTCCATTCTGGTCGCTTTTGTTCTACGTCTGCCTATAAACATTACTGCTTCATTTTCACTGTGTACTCTTGTGTGTTTATATACAGACAGGAGATCAGGTGCTTAGTTGGCTTTATTTTATGAATATGAAGAACCCAATAAGAGTTTTAGTAGCTTGAAAAAACTCTCAGGATGTCAGAAGCTGAATAATTCTTGCAAGAAATAAAACCTAATGTTCTAGGATACCAAAACCTTCTCCCTCTCATGACCTGTGCCTTACAAAAGACAAATCACACAAAATCTGTGTCTAATGACTTTTTGTATTTTTTTTTTTTTCTGGGAGGGATAATACTAATTTTGAAAGCTTAGAAGAAAAAAGTTCAACAAAATGTAGAAGGAAACAGGAGTGTGTACTGACAGTAGATAATGCTGATGAATACCATGACCTGTGAGAAAGAAAAAGAGGTTATAAATGGAAGAAAACAGAAAAGGGGGAAATTTTAACCATACATAAGATAGATTTTGTTATTTATCTTTTGGAAAGGAAATAAATAATCCAGCAAAGAGTTCATTGGTTATACTAGAATA
Source organism: Glaucomys volans (assembly GCA_020662805.1). NCBI lineage: Eukaryota > Metazoa > Chordata > Mammalia > Rodentia > Sciuridae > Glaucomys > Glaucomys volans. The sequence continues at coordinate 156,773 of JAJEJO010004363.1, forward strand.
TGTTGATTATATAAGTTTACTTTAATATGTTTATTATGATAATATACTTCCCTAATTTGTGCATCATGGCTTCAGAACAAAAGAACAAAATTATTTATTTGGCATGTACTAAATTCAACTCTTTAACACTTACAGTCTGTAGAAAGCTTAGAAATTCCATGTTAGAGATTAAAATACTTTTTTTACATTGTTTACACTTTTTTTTTTAATTTATTTTGGCTCATGGTACACAAACGGAGTACAACTGTTGTTTCTCTGGTTGTACACAAAGTAGAGTCACACCATTTGCATAATCATACATGTACATAGGGTAGTGGTGTTTGTCTCATTCTGTTGTTTTTCCCTCCCCCCACCCTGTCCTCACCCTTTTTCCTCTATGCAATCCATCCTTCCTCCATTCTTGCCTCCCTCCCACCCCGCTTCATGTATCATCATTCACTTATGAGAGAGATCATTCAGCCTTTGGTTTTGGGGGGATTGCTTTGTCTCACTTAATATGATATTCTCCAACTGCATCCATAAAATACTTTATTGCTGCACCCAATACCACTTTCTTCAACTAGTTGCTTGAAAGTAACATAAAGCAATGGGGGATATATTAATATCCTGTAGTAATACCTTGAGTCCAAAGCATAGATAAGAACCGGGGAGAACTCTGCTTTAGAACTATTTTTTTTTTCAAAACAGATTGAAAGATGTGGACAATTTAAAACTCTCAACAGATTTTCCTTTTTTCTTAAATAATTCTAACAAGCTAAACAACTTTTCTGGAAGGGAGAATAAATTTCTGTATGAAATGAACTTAGTGACATCTTTGAACCATATGCTTCTACATTATCTGTGTGTCAGAATAAGTTACAAACACTAGAAATCCAGTTTATTCTTTGGTCATGTATAAAAATATAATAATAAAAAATGTGAGGATTTATAGAACGGTCATATAACACAGTCGAGCATCCAAAATCAAATTTGACTTATTTTCAGAGTAATTACAGGTGAGATTTTCTTCTGCACCTTCATGTCACCTACTGAGACCAAAACATTTCCTTCAAGGATGTGATTCTTTGCCATGTGTCTGAATGACCTCCCCAGGATCATGCATCTTTCAAAATCAAGCACAACTCTGATGTCCTCTGGTGTACTTACTGGAAACAGCACAGATAGGTCCATCTACTTGATATAATTTTTAAAAGTATGTTAGAAATACTCTTGATCAGTCTGAAGCAAATACCTTATTTTCCCCTTTTCACCACTTAACTATTTCCCAACAGTTTCACATACAAACTAAATTTACCTAACATAGAATATTGAGTTTTAAACATCCCATTTAGTTTATCCTTGAAATACTGCAAGATTCTTAATTAGTTAATGATTATGAATCACTTTTAGACCCTTAGATGAAGGAAGTTACAGCATGCTAAATTATTATTATTATTACAAAATTATAATGTGGCATTAATTATGGCTTCACATAGACTATAATTATGAGGCATTTAACTCTAGAAATAATTTCCAGTGTCTGCAGCCTCTTGATTGGTGAAATTATATAAAATTGGGTTGTTGAAATATGCCATGCTATGGATTTATGTGAATCTGTGCTGTCTTTGGGTAAAAATCCCTAAATTCTGTGAAATCAAGACAATGTTTTTCTGTAGGGTGCGTTGTTCACCAAGAGTTATTTCCCTGAAATTTCTTCTCTAAACTACTCTATGGGGTTCCATCACAGGAGTAACTCACAGGTTAGTTAAACCACCAAGTTGTTTACTTCATTTGCTAACACTGCTTTTACTTTTCTCACACTTGAAATTCACAACTTTCTTGACCTTGAGAGTCAATGACCTCAAAACATAAATTAAATGGCTTAGAATGAAGCTATTATTATCAATTATAAAAACTTATTGAAGGTATACAAAGTTTTTTTTTTCTTTTCTAACTTTATTGACTAAAATCCTTCAGTGACTTCCCTTTTCAATATAATAAAGTAATGGTATAAAAGATCTTTTGCCCTTAGGACCCCAACCTGTCTTCAACTTCTGATCCTTCCCATTTTACCACATTGCTATGTCAATCATACAAGTGTGCATGTCCACGCAGGCATACACACACTGTATGCCAAGAACATGGCATGGCCCATGTTCCCTTGGTTACCATAAACTTCCTTCCTTCTTGGTCTGCATCTGAAAATCTTTGTGTGCTGTTCAAATATTATCTCTTTTGCAAAGACTTGCTTAACATCCCAGGAATATCTATCCATTCTTCCCTTATGTGTTAGTAAACTCTCCATTACTGTAATCAATAACTGAGATCAAGCTTTTAAAGATAAAAGGTTTCTTTTGGATCAAAGTTTTAGAGTCTCCAGTCCAAGGTCAGTTGGCCTGTTGCTTTGGCCTTTGGCAGGGCAGCATGTCATGGTGGGGAGTGCATGGCTGAGCAAAGCCATGTACCTTATGGTGAGAAAGTGAAGGAGAAAGGGGGAGTGGCCCAGGTCCCAGGATGCCCTCCAACGGCATGCCCATCATGACCTAAGCCCTTCCCAGCAGGCCTCATCCCCTTAAGATTCCACCACCTCAAGTAGCACTAAGCTAGGGACCAGACCTTTAGCATAGGGCCTTTTGAGGACACTCAAAGGGCAAAAAACACTAGAACACATTAGGATTCAATTTACACCTTAATAAATAAGCACTTATTAATTAATATTAAAGTCTCATTTTCACTGTGTCTACATATACTATTTATGGATCTTGAAAACAGGAAATGAATGTAAAAATTATATTTTAGGTGTCTAATTTTGAAATAAGCATTGTTTTCTTTGTAATGAAACTGGATGACACAGAAGTAAAATAATAATCAGGGTCATACCATTACCAAGTGGCAGAGTAAGAATCTCAAACCCAAGTTGATCCAACTCCAAATCCTATTACTTTCCACTGTGTAAACAAGACTGTGTCTTAGCTCATCTTGAATCCCAAGTCTTTTGCCCAATGTCTAGAAAAAGAACAATTAATAAGCAAATAGATGCATGGATAAATAAAACTTATAGGATATAAATTGTACTACACAGATGTGGCAGAGGTAGAAAATTCCAGGAACAAGGTAAAAACACCATAGTGACCTCCACCTTCCAAATTCCACTCTCACTAGCTCCAACCCGGCACTGAGTGACAGATAATGATGTCACTCACCTCCAGGAGACCCACTGCTGAGATCTACAAGCTCCTTCTATTTTGGAATGCTTTAAACTTTCTCTTCTTCAAAGCTTATATATAATATATTGTACTTTTTCACCATTTTATAGTTGCTTTTTTGTAAGGCAACATGATGTTTTAGAAAGAATATGGATAGCTATTCCCTTATCCTAGCTCTGCCTACTTTCTCACTGAATGAGTTCAGGCAGATTGCTTAACAAGTCTGGGTGTCCTTTCAATGTTTTTTGCATTTTTTTAAAATAAGATTAGTGATGTGTACTTTAGAAGGTACCTGGAAAGATTCTTTGGAGAAATACATGAAAATTTTCCAATACATCTCAAACTAAAGTTGTTCTTCCTTGAATATTAGTCCTTCCCTAGTGACCCTAAGAACACTCCTTGGCTGTGCCTAGTACTTAAGCTCATGTGCCATGATCACATTGCTTATTTTCCTATTGCAAACCAGGTGCAATACCTAAGCAAATTCAGTACCATGATCATAACTAGCAGCCACAGGAGGGCCCAGTGACAGACAGAGGACACATTTGTGAAAGATAGCATGCAAAAAGAGCCTGACCAGTTTATGTTTGGCTCATTCATTTCAACAGACTTGGTTCTCTTAAGACAGGGTCTACGTGAGATTAATAACTTTTACTTACCTGAAGGAGGAGAAGAGAGCTTAAATGAAGAATCCTCAAATGAAAGGAGAGCTCATTGCATTACCATTGCCCTAGGGAGACTCAACATCCTCCTTAGCATTCATTTCTTGATCTTGTCTATGAGAAAGCAAAATTATAAGTCTTCTAGATGCAAATAAACTGTCGTTCAGTGTTCACCACCTTGTTCCTAAACACTCCAAAGTCGGGCTACTCCAGTTTATGTTTTGCTTTCTCCTTTTGCCTCTTTATGCATTCAAATTGACAAATGTCCTTGTACATTATTTTTAACCCACCCATACCTAATGCATCAGTATCTTGTTATGTTTCCTTTGATTTCATTGCTTGCAATGCTAGTATCAGCAGCACAGAATTGCCAAAGCACTAAGCAGCCCAATTTTTCTTTAATTTCTCAGAAAATTGACAGTTTTATGAACTGTCTTCTTACCTATGCCCCATAAACATGTCAGGCTGTGGAAAACCATTCTAATTAAATCCCAGGGGGACTGCAATGGAAGATTATAGCTTCTTGGCAGGTTATTAAAAAACAGTTGTTCATATATACACAAGTAGGTGTACTGGAGCCTCACATTTGACAGAACAGTCAAGGAATTAACCCCACTCACTGCTTCAGTCCAAACTGACTGAACGGAAATGAGCAAAGTGAGTGGGAGAAGTCAACCACAGCACCCGTGGTTTATTTTTATGTCCTCTGTGATTCCTATAGATCACTAGATGTTTTAAAATGTATCTGAGGTCAGAGCCTTCTCAATGAGTTTTATGTCCCTGCTGGAGAGAAGGTATAAGACTGTTTTCTTCCCAGTGAGTCATTGCTGATCTTGGGATTCTCTTGGAATACATGTAATTGAGCCAGTGGAAAAACACAAGGAGGTTTTCTCTTGCACAAACTCAGAACAGAAATATTTGATATATAGGAAGTCTAGGAAGTCACATTTAAGGGAAAAAGATATTTCTTGTTCATGAAAATGTTTTCCAATAATGTTTTTGTTCTTCAAATGTACATGAACTGTCCATTCGAACTGCACAGGTAAACATTTCAAACTGGAAACAGCCATTTATCGCGGGGTTAAGTTAAAATCCAGAGTCACAAAAGATGAGATGACAGATTGTCTTCAGCATGTTTGATTTATAGAAAATGAGTAAAGCACTTAATTCATTAGTTTAATTGAAAAGCATGTTTCTGTTAAATAATGATTATGACTGACATATTCAAGAGTTATTAAAGTGAAATCCTGAAAATGTAACTTCTATCTTGTGATGAGACATCATGTTCCTGGGATCAGGGTATGTAGAATTCCCTCTTCTCTCTTCCATGGCCCTGGAGTGCACCAGAATTTTCTGGAAATTACATGAGAAATGCATGTCTATACTCTAATGGGAAATTGATTAAGTAAGTGTGGCTACCTCATTGCAAACCACCATTGCCACTATAAAATCAGCCCAAAGTTCCTTTGCCAATAAAAGGAGCATTTCTAACATATTTGTAAACAAATATTTTGCTGTATTTCACCTTGATTTTGAACCTGTGGCTGGCTGATTCTACTAAAATTTTGACTCCACTCACAAATCAGGGCCCTTGGGATAATAAACACCGCTGCGTTTTGGAAACCAAATGAGAAAATTGTCCCCGTGCTTAGTTTTGACTATATTATTTGTTTGTTGTTTTTTACTCCTAATTCTTTCCAAAATCATCTTCTCTTGCTTTCATGTTCATGTCCTTGCTATTTTCCAGAATTCTCCTTCTCTGCCTATAAACATGTTTAACTCCCCTGCAACCTAATGTTAATGTATTTCCTTGAAACTACTAGTGTTAGTCAGTTTGCTGCTACTATATCAAATGCCTGGGATAATCAGCTTATAAAGATCAAAGCTTTATATTAACTCATGGTTTGGGAGGTTTTACTCTATGGTCAACTGTCCCTGTTGCTTTGGAGTCTCTAATGAGGCAGTACATCCTGACAGAAGTGAGTGGTGGAATAAGCTGTTCACTTCAAGTGAGGAAGCAAAAGAGAGGAAGAGACAAAGTCACATAGTCCCCTTCAAGGGCATGCCCCCAATGACCTAAAGCCTCCCATTATGCCCTGCCTTTTAAGGTTCTCACCATTTCCCATTAGCACCAAGCCAGGAACCAAGACTTGAACACACAGGCTCTTGAGTGACAGTTCAGATACAAGATAGAGAACTTCTTCATGCCAAAGCCAGTACCTCCTTCTTCCTGTCACTGTAAAACTTCTTGCTAAAGTACTGCCATACTAGTTACTGGCTTGTCTATGAGAAGCCATCCAAGATGAGTTATCTCTCCAACCAACCTGGTGTTGGAGGTATTCCACCTATACCACTTCCCTCACTGGGCTGATTGAGTTCACAGTTGCAAAATAAAATTACTATTCCTCTATTTCCTCTTTCATTTGTTCTTTGAACTGAATACTGCCTCATCCATGAGAGTCCCTCCCTTTGTACGTGACTAAACCATCTTGATTCCTTCTAACTCTCCTAAGTCTCCTTCTTTGTCCCCTTCAGCAGTTCTCAAAGTATCCTTCACTATAAATGATAAGAACTATGTAAGATTCTCTAAAACTCTGGAGAATTTTAGAATTTAAAATGGTCTTAACCCATTTTGTGTGTTTTTAACAGAATACCTGATGCCCATTAAGATAAAAGATATTTGTCTCATGATTCTGGTGACTGAAAAGATCAAACAGCATAGAGCTACCATCTGATGAGAACATCCCTCAGTTGGATCCGAGAAGAAGTAGTTAAACTTGGAAGGATCTGAATAATGTAGCACTTAGCAAGTCAAGTGCAGCTAAGTCAGTGGACTACCTGTGAGATGTTTGAGAAATGTAAAATCCCAGGTCCTACTCCAGAATTAGGGAATCAGAATCAGCATTTTTACAAGATTCCAGGTGGTTTTTATGGACATTAGAGTTTGAGAAGTACTAATGTAGCATGCTATATAGGTAATAAATACTCTGCTTCCTGAAATCTATCTTCAAGGCTAAGGTAACTGGTCAAGAACTGAAGGCAATCCCTTTAATTAACAAGGACTTATTTCTATAAATGATTTATACATTTAACAAGGATTAATTTTACCATTAATTACTGGGAACTTCACTATGCATATAATGATCATGGCGCTCTCCAGACTTTCAGGATCTTGATCTCTTTAATGCCAGATGTTTTTTACAGTCTGCTTCAGTGACTCACTCCAAGGGTTTGACTCTAGACCTGAGATCAACAGACAGAGATACAAACTCTTCCTTAAAATGAGACTTCTCTCCCTCTTTAATTCATTCTGCAAAGAGCTACCATAGATTTCTTTTTAAAATGTCATGATATTTTATTAGGATTGCTCCCTGTCCAACTATTTACTATTCCTCTTTTACAGCATCTACCAAATTAATCAGTGATTTTTGTGTTCATATATTGATTTCTTCCACCCATCCACCCAACCTTACCCTGTGAGACCATGCACCATCATCTCTAACAACAACAGCTAGCCCAGTTCCTGTCTCAAAGTAGGCACTTAGAAACTATTGGTTGAGGAATAGGTGCATTTGTCACTTTCCTTCAGTTTTCAAAAAAACTTTACTCCCATCCACTTTCCAAATGAAGAAACTCATGTTCATGAATTGCCTGAGTTTAGAAATGGGATTAATAACAAAGCCTATGTGGAAAATTTAGATTTTTCTGCCTCTGTGAATTGTGATTTTTTCATTTTAGTAGGATTTTTTCCAGTTTCCATTTCTTGAAAATAATTTTGTAGAATATTTTCTGATTCTGTACTCCACTCCCTGCCACAACCTGGCCCTTTTCACCTGTCCACTATTAAGACCGCAGTTTCTCTGTTATATTCAAGTCATCCTGCTCAATGATCTATGTACCCAGTTTCTTCCCTCTTGAATGCTACGTTCATATCATTGCCCTATGAGAAATGTCTTAATTCTTAAATAAACCCAACTTATCATTTGAAAGCTAGTTAATCCAACCTATAAAATTCTATGTGAACATTACTCAATACACCAGAATTTTAGTACATACAGTTCTTACTTTGCACGGCTCCAATTTGCACAAATTACAATTATCATGGTTTAGTTAAATAACATCAATTCCCCAACAACATGGTTCCAATTTCGGTTACCATGGAATATTAACCATGAACAATTGCATGAAGGAAAACTGTGCTGCTAACTCTTCAGTTCAAGTTTAGGTAAAGATGTTCACCATGAGCCACATCACTTCCTTCAAACTGTGTTGGTGCTTGGTCACTGCGCCTGTTAGTTCATACCAAGATAGCAAAGCTCAGAGTTGTGTTGGCTCCTTTCACTGAACCCCAGAAATGTTTTATAGCAGTGGATTATTTTAAAAAGGGAATTAGTTCCCAAAGAGGGAAATGTAGCAAATAAATAAAAAGTGGTAATACTTGAAGAGAAAGTAGAATCAGCCGCACATGGAGTTAAGGAAGAAAGAGCTCATTTCAGGGAGGTTGATGCTCCACTGCTTCTGAGATCCAACAGGTGCAGCCAGAGAGACTTAGAGAAGCTGAACTTAATGCTGTAAATGAAGAGAGTAGTTGGATTGGAAAAGATGAATGTGTTGGCAAAGAAAAAAAGACAGAAAGGTAAAGCAAAAAAGAAAAGATCCTACATAATTTCATAGGTATTTAATAACATTGAATATGCATAAGATAAAATGTCAGAAGCTGATCAGACTGAGAAAGGATCATGAATATTTGTCAAGGCATAGAGAAGATGTTTTCTGTAGCAGAAGGTATACAGAGAACAAGGTGAGTGATATTCAAACTACTCTTGATGTGCTTTTTATAAAGAAATGAAGTTTTAATCCTTAATTTTCTTTTAATGTGTTAAATTATGCTATGCTAAATAAATACTGGTTTCACTATTTTTTTAAAGATTTTGTATGTGTTTTCACATTTCTAACCCACGGTACAAGAATTCTTAATGTTTTAACAGGTACTCATGAAGCCACAGAAATACTGACTTTCTCCATTGATTATTGAGAGCCTTCTGTATGGTTCCAGCCTGTATTGTCATATTAGCGTTTGGCTACCATACACAGTGGGGACTGCCTGTGCTGGACTTTGCATGGCTTTTAGTTCCATCCTTTTAATAAAAACTCACCATTTTCACCAAAGTATACAGCATATGACTTTACAACGGTGATAATGTCATGCAGCCATAACACTGACTCCTTGACATTTGATCATCCACAAAGGAAACATCCTAACCATTAGCCAGTCACTCTGCACTTCCCCCACCTGCCACTAACAGTCACTCCTCCACTTTACGTATCTGTAGATTTGCCCCTTCTGGATATGTTATGCAAATGGAGTCATACACTATGTGGTTGTTGTTGTTGTTGTGTGTGTGTGTCTAGCTTTTTTCACCTACCATAATGTTTTAAAGGCTCATCTATGTTGAAGCACAGATCAGAACTTATTCCTTTCTATGGTTGAATATATATTGTGGGTTTCTTTGTGTCCATTCATTAGATACTGGATGTTGTTTCCATGTTTTGATTGTAAATAGTGCTGCTGTGAAAATTTGTGTTCATGTATTTGTTTGAATACAATTTTTCCATCCTCTTGGATAGATACCTTGGAATGGAATTATTGAGTAAGAGAGTTGTTCTATGTCTAACCTTTTGAGGAAACATCAACTGCTTCCCACCATAGCTGCACCATTTTACATCTCCACCAGCAATGTCTGAGGGCCCTACTTGCTCCACATCATTGACCAAGTCTTTTGATGCTAGATTTTCATTTCTTTAATGACTAATGCTGTTGAACATCTTTTCAGGTACTTTTGACAATCTGTATTGCTGGAAAATTACCTATTCAAGCGCTTTGCCTGTTTTTAATTGGGTCATTTTCCATTTTGCTCTTCAATTATAAGGGCTCTTTCAATACTGTGAATGAGTGACCCATATAAATTACATAAGTTGAAAGTTCTTTCTGCCTTCTTATCAGTTTTCTTCACTTGCTCGAGAGTATCATTTAGAACACAACAGGTTTTAACTTTGATGAGGTTCAACTGAAATACTTAAAATTGTTTTGTTTCTGTTTTTGGCATCATTCATAAAAAACTATTGCCAAATTCAAGGTAAGGAACATGTTCCTCTATGTTTTCTTCTAAGAGATTTATCATTTTAGTTCTTACATTTAAGTATTTGATCGATTTCAAGTTACTTTTCTGCATATGGTAGAATTGAAAGATACAAATTCATTCTTTAGCATGTGGACATTCACTAGTCCCAGCACCAATTGTTGAGGAACACATGTTTCACCATTGAATGGTCTTGGTCACTGTTTCCAAATTCAAATGGTTATAGATAGATGGATTTATTTCAGAAATCTCAAGTTTCAATCCATTTAAATGTTTACACTTGTCCAAGTACCATACTGCTTCAATTACTGTAGCTTTTGAAATTGAGCTATGAGTCCTCTCACTTTTCAATTTAATTTTGCTAATTGGGTCCTTTGTAATTTTATAAAAATTTTAAAATTAGGTGTCTATAGTGAGGGGAAGAAAGAGACACTGAATTTTGATAAGGGTTTCATTAAACCTACAGACCAATTTGGGGAGAATATATTACTACCTTTACAATATTAAGTCTTCCAATCCATTAACATAACACAGATTTCCATTTATTTAGGTCTTAATTTCTTTCAACAATATTCTATAGTTTTCACTGTGTAGATTTTGTACATCTTTGGCTAAATTCACTTCTGAGTAGATAATTCTTCTTGATGCTACTGTAAACGTGATAGTTTTCCTAATTTTATTTTTGAATGGTTCCTTGCTACTGTGAAGAAATAGAGTTGGTTTTTATATGTTGATCTTATATTATGAAACTTTTATGAATTTTATTAGTCTATTGGTCCTATAGTTTTATTGGATTCTTTAGGATTCTCTATATGCAAGATGGTGTCATCTGTAGAAACAGTTTTACTTCTTTTTATCTCATCAAGACAACTTCTAATTCCTTATCTTGCCTAACTGCTCTGGCTAGAACTTTCAAGACTGTGTTGAATACAAGGAGTGAGAGTGGATATCTTTGTCTCGTTCCTAATCTTAAGGGGAAAGCTTTTGCTCTTTCACTGTTAAATATAAAGTTGGCTATGAATTTTTAATAAGTGCCCCTTATCATATTGAGGAGCTTCCATTATTTGTAAGAGGTTAGGTGTGTTTTTTTAAACCATGAAGCAGCATTGTATTTTGTCAGAGGATTTTCTGTACAATTGAGATGATCATGTTTCCCCATTTCATTCTATCAAGGTAGTGTGCCACGCTGATGGATGTTCATGAGTTGAACCTCCCATGTATTCCTGGGATAAATCCTACTTATTCATGAAGTATGATCTTTTTTTTTACTTATTTTTTTATTTTTTATTTTTTATTTTTACAGACTTCATTTTGATTCATTATACACATATGGGGTACAAATTTTCATTTCTATGGTTTTGCATAGTGTACATTCATATCATTCTTGTTAATCACATATGTACATAGGGTAATGATGTCTGTCTCATTCCACCATTTTTCATACCCTCACCCCCCCATTTCCCTCTACATAATCTAAAGATCCTCCATTAGTATGATCCTTTTAATAGACTAGTGGAACCTATTTGCCAGTACATTGATGATGTTTCTTGCCTCTCTATTAAAAAATTATATTGGTCTATATTTTATTTTTCTATGATGTTTTTCCCTGGCTTTGGTATCAAGGTACTGCTGGACTTATGAAATAAGAAGTGTTTCCTCTTCTGATTTTTTTTTTTTTGGTCAAGAATTTTAAAATGATTCCTATTTTTTATTTTTATTTATTTTTATTTACAAAAATAAAATATGAAGGTAGAGTCTATTCTGACATATTTATACCAACATGGAGTATGTGTTACACTACTTAGGATCCCAGTTTGGTGATGGTGAGATTGACTGTGGTGTATTCATTCATGTACACAGGAAAGTCATGTCAGATTCATTCCACTGTCTTTCATATTCCTATCCCCACTCCCTTCCCTTTACTCCCCTTTGTCTAATCCACTGAACTTCTATTTGTGCAGAATTGGCGTCCTAATTTCTTAGTTTTGGGGTATGCATCTATCTGTGTGATTGCATGCATTTGCTGGTATCCCTCACGGTTCTCAGCAGGGTAACAGACATAGGGGAAAAAAGAGTTTAAAAAGTATGGATAAATTTGTAGCCAAATAAAATCTTTCTCAAAAAATTAAACTGGCTTAGAGATAGAGAACATTTTGGAAATACACCCACTATATGAATATATTCACGTCTACCACCATCTTGGCTGAGACCCAAAATGAATTTTCAGAGGGTTAACATGGCCACAGTAGTGTGAACACATACTAAGGACAGAAAAAAAAAAAAAAAAAAGGAACAAGCTCTAAGTGGCTTGAAAGGAATCCTTGAAGGTAATACACTTACCATCCAAGGAGAAACTATGTAAAAATCCCTAACTGGATTAACGAGCAGAACTGTGGCTGAAGAAAACCAGATTAGCTCTGCCAAAGATGATAGCCGTAAAATGCACCAAGAAAATAGCCAACAATAGAAAAGAGAAATTAACTGCTGGTAAAAATTCATGATTCTGAAAGTAGACACCACCAGCCTAATTTAATAATTGTAGGATCCCTGATGGAAGGAAGAAGCAGGATATGGTTGAATCTTTTTCAAAATTTAATTAAAACCAACCTTCTTCCTCTACTCCTCCAAGATTCAAGCAGTTTCACAGTGTCACAGCGGACAAGCCACGGTCAGAGGCAATGACTCACTATATTTTCAGAAGGGGATTTTAAGAATCAAGGAAGCATGGTTTAGAATTACAAGGAATAAAGTTCCACATGCCGCTTCCAAATCTGTCCTTTTCTGTCTATGCGCTGTGTGCTTGTGAGCATCCTGTGAACCAAGTGAGGTCTGGCTCCCGCCTGCCTCTCAGCCAGCCCCAGGCAAAGCCACAGTCACCAGGGCCTTCGCTTCTCCCTGGGAAGGGGAGCATTTCTTTGCCATGCCCAGAAGGAAAATGCACAAGATCTCCCCCAAAATTAAAAAGAAGCCAAAATTCTAATGCGTAATTTAGGTCTGCTTGATAATTTGGTGAGATATAAACCCCACTGTTAGATGTTTCTCTTTTTTTACTACCTGCTGGAAGAAAACAGGACCACATGCTAATTGCAAAATCCCTTTTTGAAAATCTTGGAATTCACATGCTGCTCTTACCATTTGTCCGTAGCAGGCATCAGTCAAAATTTGTTAGATTTACTGGATTCTGCAGAAAACAACTTGAAAACTAACTTCTGCTTTGGAAGGCATTTCACACCACCCAAAAGAGGAGAGAGAGGAGTGAAAACCGTGCTTAGCAGGAAATAAAGGGCTTTCCTGGATTTGGGTCCATTTGGCAAACTGGAAGGAGCCAACACCCATGACCATGTTGTTGCAGACCCCTGTGACCTGTAGCCCACAGATCATGGCCTTCCATTTAGGAAGTCAAGTTGATTGGTGGGTGCTTCGCTATGCCAAGAGTGGGGCTGGACACAGGGAAATAATCCTTGGTGTGAGATCTCTGAAAAATGCTGACGAGAAACTTCCAATTCTGTTCAAGAAAATCAAAGGTATGAATGCAAATTATTTTTACTGAAGTTTAATTTTGAATTTAGTTTTCTACTTCCAATGGTAGAATTTTTGACTTCTAAAATCCAATATGTAAATAAATAAATAGCAATGAGTATACAGCTTTTGAGTTGAAATCGAATGATCCCAATTATTTTTCTAAATTGGAGGAAAAGACAAACTAGTAATAGATGGAGTTGTTCCAAGTTAGGTGAAAACTAGATTCATACTAATAGAAATATTCAACAATTTCACATTAAAACAGAAGTCAAATGTGTTCCCATGGTTCCCAGTTTAAAGTCATAACTGAATTAATATGACCTCATGGTTGAGATCAATGTCTTTGGAATAAGTTAATACCGAATTAAAATCTGGTTCATCCACTTCCACCCTTGGAAAGTTTTTTAAGCTCTAAGCTTTAGTCTCTTCATCAATAGACCAATTCACCAGTTTCCTTTGATACACTGGCATAAGAACAGAACCAATCTCCTAAACTAGTTATTACTTAGCATCTGTAAAGTGTTTTGAGCAGAAATAACAACAGCTCCATTCAAAAGTTTAAATGTAAAATGGCAGGTATATTCTTGAAACTAACTCCATGTGACTGTTAGCCTGTTTGGGATACTCTAACAAAAATGTCATAGACTAAGTGGCTGAAAGAGTAAATAATTAATTTTCCAGTTCTGGAGGTGTGAAGTCCAAGCTGGAGCTCCCAGCCTATTTGGAGTCTGGCGAGAGCCCACTTTTGGGCTTAGAGATGGTACCTTCGTGCTAAGTTCACACACGTTAGAAAAACAAGAGAGGTCTCTGGGGCCCCTTTTATAGGCACTACTCCCATTCCTAAAGGACCCTCATGGCCTAATCACCTCCCAAGGGCCCACCTCCTAGCCCTCCTCTGGGGAGTCAGGACTCAACACATGAATTGGAGGGAGGGAGACAAACATTCAGTTTTTTGTGTGTGATAGAATTGAACAAATAGATGAATATATTGTGCAGACTCCGGTCTACCCCAGAAACACATCCAAAGTAGCTGGCCCTCTGTGCTCCTTAGACTTGCATTTATTTGGAGGCCATCCACCAACAAACCAAGCCCATGGGAAAAAATCTAAACTCATGCAAATTTCATTTGCCAGATGTAACACTGCGCCTACACCACATATCAGGTTGCATTTCCCGGCTCTCATTGATGGGTTGTTGTCTCTGCTTCTTAAGCATCAGTTTAACAAAAGGTGTCAGTCCCATCCTTCAAGCTATGGTCCCCCAGGACAGAAACCTCTCCAGATGTCTCCAGAGTCTCTGGGCAGGGTTGGCAGTGGTATCAAGGAAACATAAAGGTGGAGGATAGCTTTCTGGGCTTACTGGCCTTGTGCAGGTAGGAGAAGGAAAACATTGTTACAAGACTGACTTCCTGCACCTTGGCAGTGAGCTTCATCTAAGGCTTATCCTGAAGTTAGATATGCTGCAAGATGCATAGGAAGGGCAAGAACAGCCTCTTCTCCTAACTTCTGGGTAAATTAGTTCTCTGGTGTTCCTCATGTTTGCCTAAATCACTCAATCAGAACAGAAGTTTGCACAACTAGAGTAGCTTTCTACAGGGGAATCATTCCTGACCAAGTGAAAAGTGAAGCAGGGCACTGTCCCAGGGGCGGAGTGGACCAAGCAGTGACCAGGATGCCGCCTTATGTATGTACCTCTAGACAAGGTGAGACACGGTACTCACAAAGTGAAAGATCTTATAAATCTCTTTTCCCTCTTTTATCAGAAACTCATTCCTGCCCCATCTCTCACCATCTACTCGTGGTGAGACTCTCAATGTACAATGAAGCAAAAGAAACGAACCTTGTGATTTAGATGCAGTTGAATTTATTTGTCTTGGTTCTCTGCTATTCCTCAAAAACAATGGTAACACGTGCTAGGAAAGAATAGGAAGAAATCAGCATTCAAATCTGATTGTTTTCCTTGTAGTTTCCTTAAGGAACAAGACGGGGTTTCCATGTGGAGGGCGAGCATTCACAGGTTCCTAGTGGACACAGCTGGCTTTTATTTTTATTTTATTTTCCAATGTCTGCATGATATTCTGCATATCATAGATGCTCCAGAATCTATCAGCATTGGTCATGTTAGTGCATATAATAAGAATAACATGTTGTGTTTACTCAAAATGCTTTAACAGCTCTATCAATAAAATAATTTGCATTTTCTGCAGTGATGTCAATGAAATAACAAACTTAAGAGATATGTGTTGATGAATGAACATACGGTGCAGGCATGCAGGAGCACAAAGGGGACCCGTCCTGTGATAGTATTTAACTGATTTAAAGGAACAACTGAATACACAATTATTGCCTCTCCCCCTCTACTTTCTATACATAGAGGCAACTTTTCCAGTGTACTGGAAATAGTAAAAATCTGAAAATTCTAAATAAAACATATTTGAAGCAAACCAGGCAGCACATATAAACAGCATTGTGTTTACATCTCCCTAACGAATGAGCCCAGCTTCATGAGTCGATCTATCCAGTTCCCATAATCGGTTTCTCTTTCCATCCATGAAACCCATCAATCAGATTTAATCAATATTTTTCAAACAAAGGCCGTAGAGATTTGCTACTGGTTGAATTAACGAGGGGCTGTTTAATCTTTGCCACCAGTTTTATTTCGAGGTTCTAGGTTTATATATCTAACTGGCTTGGAAATTCAATTGATTCCTCCATTATCACTTTTCTGAAGATCTCGAAATCTATCAGTGAACCTGTAAAAGATATCTTATTTATACAGGCAAAGTGTAGTTAATGAATTGCTGTATCAAATATCAGGGTCTGAAGTATTTCCTGCTCCTCCAAGTTATTTAAAATAACTAATAAATAATTTGTACATCAATGTGACAAATGTATACTGATTTAGATATGACATGACTTACTGAAAGTGATATTGGAAAAGGCAGAAGGCTTGGTAATGATAATATTCACAAGATTAGCCCCATGTAAAAAGCATATATGCAAATTGTTAATAAAAATTAGTTTTCATAAAATTAGTTATGTAACAAGAACAGTTTCAATGTACAGATTTGGATCTTACAAATATGAGAGTATATTGTATTTCTGAAACCTATCCAAGAATAACTTTGTTTCCACAGTTCGTGTTCACTATTATTATGTGTAATACAATTCTTATTGAAATTAGAATTGCCAGACAACAAAATCACCTTTCCTTAATTAAAAAGAGGGTTTAACATTGCAAAACAACATTCAGAAAAACTGAATAAAAAATTGTCAGTCATGTCAGGTTCAGTAGCACATGTCTATAATCCCAGCGACATGAGTGGCTGAGGCAGGAGGATCACAATATCTAGGCCAGACTCAGCAACTTAGGGAGGCCCTATGCAACTTAGCAATATCTCAGAAGAAAAAATTGGGGGCTGGGGATATAGCTCAGTTGGTAGAGTGCTTGCCTTGCAAGCACAAGGGACCACAAAAAATAAATAAATTAATTAATTAATTAATATTAAAAAAATTTTAAACAGGGCTAAGGATGTGGCTCAATGGCAAAGCCTGGGTTTGTTCAGTCCCCAGTATCAAGGGAAAAAAAAAAAAAAAACAACTGTTAGTCATTGTTTTAGTCAGCTATTTCACCACTGTGATTAAAAGATCTGATCAGAACCATTGCAGAGAAGGAAGAGTTTATTTGAGGTCTCTCAGTTTCAGAGGTCCCAGTCCACAAACAGCTGACTCCATTCCTCAGGGCTCCAGGTGAGGCAGAACATCATGGCGGAAGAGTGTGGCAGACGGAAATAGCTCACATGAGTATTAGAGAGCAGAGAGAAAGAGACTCCATTTTCCAGATACAAAATATATACCCCATAGCCAGGCCCCCATGAATCACTTCCTCCAGCCACACCCACCTGCCCCCAGTTACCACTCAGTTAATCCCATCAGGGATTAATCCACTGATTAGGTGAAGGCTATGGCCCAGGCATTTCTCCTCCAAACCTTGCATTGTCTCACACATGAGCTTTTGGGGGACACCTCATCTAAACCCTAACAGTCATGCCAGCATTTTCACAACTGACTCTATTGAATGCATGGCAGGGCAAAAACGCTCTTGCCAAGAACAGTTAGAAAAGTCAGATAAAACTCAGAGCTGTGAATGTAAAAACATCACAACATGGCTGAGACAGCCAGGAAGTGGCAGCCATGCTGTTGCAGAGAAGGGAACCAGGCACAGGGAAACTTCTTTGACCCATGTTTCCCTAGGGGCATTTGCTGATTTTTCGATTAGGTAAAATGTTAAAAATCTGAGTGCAAGACCTAGGGCAGGAGGCTGAAAGGTCAGCTGAGCTTCTGTCCTTCTCCCAGGAATGAAGGGACAAAAGTTGAAATTCAAAGTCTCCAAAGCAGCTGAGATCCTTGGAGGAAAAAACAGATAATGCAGGGAGCTTGACTCCTGGGGTTTCTCCTCAAGGCTTTTACCAAATTCTTCAGCTGTGAGGCAAGAGGTAAAGAAGCAAATCATCAGAACAGAAATCCTCAGCAGTTTTGTAGCACTTAAAAAATAAAGGGGTTGAGACCTTAGTCAATCCCCCAATCTCTGGGGACTTCCTCTTGGACTGAGGATCAGAGTTACAAGGAGCCTGAGAATAGCTGAAGTTATACTCAAGACAGCTCAATACTTGACTGGAACCAGTACAAGTTCCCCTTGCCTAACACAAGTGTGCTCTCTATGTGTACACGCACACACACACATATATATTTTATATGTATATATGTGTATTTACATTGCACATATTTATATATCTATATGTTTTATGTATATACTTTGTAAGGATTGTTAATATAGATATTTAGATAATCAATTTGTCTTTTATTTGCTAAGTATGTGTAAAATAAATAGCATAAAAATAAAATATAAAAGCATAATATAAATATAAACCTAATATATAAAAATACTAAATATATAAATATAAAATGAATGCAATAAAATATACTATAAGCTTATAATTATTTTGTATATTTAAATATTTACATATTAAAAAATATGGATTCCTAACAAATATAAACAAATACAATGCATAATTATATATTTATTTCATTACATATCATCATATGAACATAGACTAAATATATAAGTATAAATTTTCTATTTTATACATTATGAAATCTATGAACAAGTTTAATGCGATACCTAAAAAGAAGAGCAAAATAATCTGAATATCCATATAAAAAAATAGAAAAGTATATACCAAGTTAAATCCAAAGAAAGGCAAAGACATTAAAGAAACATATTACCAATACCAGAACAAAAAAGAGGATATCCCAACAATCCTATGAATATTAAAAACATATTATAGGATATGTGTCAGTAGCCTGTGTGCTACTAAATTTGAAATTTTGATAAAATAGATTCCTGCAAATAACACAAGAATAAGTGACGTATCTAGTGAACAGTCCTGTATTTGGAAAAGAAATGGAGGCTGCTACTAAAATACTTTCCCAAAGAAAGTATTCAAGCTGAGAAGTCTTCCTGTGAATTCATTCCAACATTTAAAAAATAAACCTTTCCTATGCAAACTCTTCCAGCAAACAGAAAAAGAAAATCTGCTAACCAATTTGTTCAATAATATTTATGCCAGAAAGAAATCAGCAAGAAATTGTGGCAAAGGTCCCCAAAGACTCCCTCATACTAGCATGCAGTCTTGCCAGTGACCTGGAAAATGCACCTGAATGCAGGCTTTGCTAATGGTCATCTTCCTAAAAATGGCATGCAAGGGTGTTAAAGATGGTCGGAATGCATAGCTGTTGCCACTGTAGATATGTGTTTTCTTAAACAGAGTTCTTCATCCACATAAAATCGTGAGCCCAAATGACTGACGTACTCTTCCCAGCATAGAGTGACTGTCCTCAATCAGAGTCACAGTGTACAATGCAGAGACCCCCATATGCAAGAAAGGGGATGACCGGTCGAACCAGGGATTACATCTGTCCAAATTCCTCTGCAGTAACAAGCTCAGTGATTTCCACATGGTAGATGCCCAACTAATTTTCATTTACTTCTTGAAGAAAAGAAAAATGGCATGCCATTGGAGTAAACTGTAATAAAACCAGTCAAGAATTTTATGCTTACTTTTTACCAAGCTTAGAAGGACAAGGCTGACTTATTCCCAAGTTTGCTGTTCCATTACTGTCAATATATTTGAGGATCTTGATGACAGAGGAAGGAAAATACTGATTATAAAAGTCCTGTGGACTCCAAAGAGTGCATAAGAACATCACAAGAGGGCTCATTTTTTAATTCTTTTCTGGGAAATGCCGTTGGCTAATGTTTTGGTTTGAGCGCCCGAGTTATTAGGAAAAACACACAAGAAAACTCAGTAAATTGGCTAACAATGTACCTCCCCCAGATTCAGAGACTAAGCCTTACTCACAGGAGAACTTCTTGTAGCACAACCTTAGCAGTCAGATACAGGAAAAGCTGGGTGGGAGAAATTATTAAGCACTTGCTATAGTTTGGGTCTGCAGTGTCTCCCAAAGGCCCATGGTCTTTTAGGGTTTTTAAAATACTTCTGATTATTTATTGTTCTAATTAGTTATGCATGACAGTAGAATGCCTTTTGACACATAATACATAAATGGAGTGTAACTTCTCATTTTTCTGGTTGTACATGATGTAGGAGTACACCAGTTGTGTAATAACATATCTACATAGGGTAATAATGTCCAATTCATTCTACTGTCCTTCCTATTCCCATAACCCTCCCCTCTCTTCATTCCCCTCTGTCTAATCCAAAGTACTTCTATTCTTCCTTAGCCCACCCCCTCTTATTGTGAATTAGCATCCACATATCAGAAAAAAACATTCAACCTTTGGTTCTTTGGGATTGGCTTATTTCACTTACCATGATATTCTCCTATTCCCTCCATTTACCTACAATTGCCATAATTTCATTCTTCTTTAAGGCTGAGTGATATTCCATTGTGTATATATACCACAACTTCTTTATCCATTCATCTGTTGAAGGGCACCTAAGTTGGTTCCATGGTTTAATCTATTGTGGATTGAGCTTCTGTAAACATTGATATGGCTGTGTCACTATTGTATGCTGATTTTAAGTCTGTGGTATGCTCATTTGAAGTCTCAAAGCCCATGTTTTAAAGCCTTAGTAAACAGAACAGCACTACTGGTTGGTGGAGGACCTTTATAAGGTTGTAACTAGTCAGGGGTCTTCAGTATTTCAGGCATGATCTTTCTCTTTTTTTCAGATCCCAGCCAGGACATAAGCAACTTTGGTGTTCCATTCCATGATAGGCCACCACAGGCCCAAAAGCAGCAAAGCCTACAGACCATGGACTGAAACTTCCCAAACTGGGCCAAAAATAAACCTTTTCATTTTATAAGTTGATTAGTTTAGGTATTTTGTTACAGTAAAGGAAGCTGACTAACACAACTCTTCCATACTGAAACAAATCATAACGAGAGCAAGTTTTAATTTTCCAACTGGAAAGTAACTTTGCTTATCCAAGTGCCATGAACTTAAATTGTGGGGGATGAGACAGAAAACATTCAGCAAGTGAAAAAAAGGCAGATAAAAGGAAGTAAAGTAAGATATGCTGCCGCCAGTGCTTATAGCAGTATTTCATGATTTTTCATGTTCATTTTAATACTTCATAATCAATAGTGGACAATAAACCATCTAAAAATGAAGTATGTACATTTTAGACATATTGACTCATTTGATTCATACCTAAAGTTCAGGAAACATACATCACCTTGAAACGCTTTAATAAAAATGACAGATAAATTAAAATAAATGGCCTGAAGATTTTTTTTAACAAAGCAGATTTTTTTACCTTTTCGTTTAATGAGAGAACCAGAAGTTCTATTCTCCCCTGAAGTTAAATAGAATGTTGTCTTGTATCAAGTGTTTGGCACCTTTCTCTGCTGCTCCAAAGGAGCCCAAATGTAATTTGAGCTAATTCAT
Organism: Glaucomys volans; assembly: GCA_020662805.1. Classification (NCBI taxonomy): domain Eukaryota; kingdom Metazoa; phylum Chordata; class Mammalia; order Rodentia; family Sciuridae; genus Glaucomys; species Glaucomys volans. The sequence continues at coordinate 178,257 of JAJEJO010004363.1, forward strand.
GAAATGCATTTTGTCAAAGGATCTTTATTGCCTGCAAGATAAATAGTCAGAATCTATCAGATTTATTGATGTCCAGGGAAAAAGACATTATGGTTGTTTAGAGTGAACCTATGAGTATTCAGAGAAGTGAAAGTGGACTCTAGTATCTGTGCTAAGAAAAACAACTCCAACCAGGAAAAAAAGCATGAAAAAAGAGACTGAAAACCGTGTAACCATGTTAGAGGGAGGTTTTGCAGGTCAATTGCAATATAGATCTGAATGTGTGCAAGGCGGGCACCTCTTCTGTACAAATGGGCATAGCAGAACTCGGATATGCAGAGTCAGGAAATTTGCCCTTTTCAATGGCCTTGTTCTTAAGAAAAAAACAGAAAAATAATACCTAAAGAATTTATGAATAATAGGCTCTTGAGCATATTGCTACACCAGACTGAAAGAAGAAGCTGTACCCATCTCTCAGATAATACCAAGAAAAGGGGACCATTGTGGACCTAGAGGAATTTCTCATCAGAACATAGGTCCTATTGAATTGTCCCTCTGGAGGAAGGAGGAAAACTTTGATACTGAATGGATTCTTGTGTGGGATATGGGAGAAGAAAACTCTCTTCTCACAGCATCAGGCCTTCCTGGTCACAGTAACTGAAGTGATGTGAGGGGCAGCAAGATTACAAAAGATGGCAGCATAGGCCTCCAGTTGCACAAGTTGTGAAGAAACAAATTGCACAAGTCACACACAAAAGTCCCCCAAAATCACTGGATAAAACTAGCATCACAATGTCTATTCTGTTTGTTCACATTAAGCAAAAGAGATTCATCAGAGCAATCGATAAGTATGCCCTTAGGTCCCAAGAAAATAATATTTAATACTATTAGTAATTTATCCAAGTATATACCTTCAAATAACAATCATTGTTAAAATACATTGTTTTGTTTCCTTCTTTTTTTTTTTTTTTTTTTTTTTTTTTTTTTTTTTGCTTTGGTGGAGATTGAACCCAGGGCCTCAACCCATGAATGTCAAGCAAGTGCTCTACCCCACAGCTGCATCCGAAGCCCATTTATTTTGTATTTTTAACTATTATGATTCTATTCTTTGCACCTTTGACTTCATTATTGTATTAGCATGATTCAAAAGTATTTGCTTTCTTTCCCTTACTGGATCTGCTATGGTAGCAATGTTGATCTACTTCCTACGCAGGAGTCAGAAACCTAAGATTCCATTTCCAGTTCTAATACGTCTTTTACATCAGAACTAAATCTTCTATCCACCAAGATCCATAGGATGTTAAAACTAATACATTTCTTGAATGGGGCAGAGTTGCTTCCATGATTGTGGAAATTGAATTAGGTGACTAATAAAGGTTTCAGATATACCAAGGGCTACTCCTCCAAAACACATAAAGTCTTACTCATTGAAAAGACACTCAGAGGATGCCAAAATCATGTGACATTGGAGGGACAGCACATTGAGGATTTAATGGTGAAGCTGTTTAAGCTGTAGCAGTGGGGTGGGGGATGCGTATTTTTGCATTGCTTTGATTTTTGTTTTTAAGATTTGCTTGCTTTTTTGAATCAACACCCTTTTTCCTGGCCTGTTTTCCCATAGTCAGTCTTGGTTCACTGAGACTTTTTCATTAAAGCAAGTAATAGTTTTCCTCTTCATTTTTTTTTTTTCTTTTAGACCAAGACTAAAATTGGACTGCAGATCAAAGACCATGGCAAAAAATTCCTGACATTGGAAACTGCCTTCCCAGCATCCATGGGCCTCCTCCCCTTCCACACATTCCATGTAAAGAGATTGTCTCATTTTCCACCTGGCAACGCTTAAATTGTTTTATTTTTCTTCATTAAAACCACCACGCCTCTTCATTTAACTCATGTTTTAGTGTCTCGATTCAGCAGGATCATAAAAACTTTTATTTTTGTTGCCACTGCTTCTTTTTGCCTCAGGGAGAAGTAAAAAAAGAAACAAGTTAAAGAATATACGGTCGACCCTTCTTTAAAAATATATAACTAGATTTCGAAAGGAATGAAAAAATATGGTCCTAGTGGGAAAACGTTGCAGTCAAATCTATATTTAACCTGAAGTAACATAACTTTTTGTGGGTGTGGTTGACATTCCCTCAGACCTGATATAACCTCTTAAGGCCTCAGTAAATATTAATTATGGGTAATTGACAATTTCGTCTAATGAAAGTTGCAGAACCAATTCTCAAGTTCTTGTTCTCTGCTTCTGCAGCCAAGCTCAGTCTTCAACAGAGGTTCTTTCTCTTTAACTTGAAAATAAACTACAAAAATGAGTGTGCCTACAAAAAATGAGTGTGCATTTTCCTGGGTCCTCAAACAAAAATCAAATGTCTACCCAGAATCAAAACATAAACAAACAAGCAAACCTGATTTTTTTTGCCTCTTTGTTTTCAAAAGAAAAAAAAAATGATGCCAGATTCTGACCAACCATTCTATGCTCCAAATACACTTCCCATTTTTTAATAAGTCCTGATGTGAATGCCTTTATTGACCATCCTGGAAATGGCTTAAATAGTTAAAATCCTCTAATTAGGAGAATAGAATGGCACTGGAGAATGCCACCCAAGTGCTTTATCTTGTTTCCTGCCAACTCAACCTGATCAATCTGTTAAGTTTGCTGTAAATCTAACTGCTTAGTGATCAGTGAATAACAAAAGCCCATCGCCTCAGCTCAGTTACGCAATTCATTTTGCAATTGCCATGATGTATTTAGAAATATGACACAAGTACATCAAATGCCTATATGTAAATACATATGTGTGCGTGCATAGACAGCTAAGTACAACATATGTATCCTACACGTGTAGGTTAGGCATACTCTATAGAGGGTACTTGCATAGTGTTTAAAATTAAATTAGATTTAGCTCTAGCAGCATATACTACTACTATGATTTTTAGTAAGTAAATAGCTTCATAGGAATATTAGAGTTTTCATATTTTTAAAGATTAAATTTACATACATTTTCAGAAACATACCTATTTTCTCAAACAGCTTTCACCTTCATTGGCATTCCTCATCATAGATAATATACTTACCTAAAAAGACATTGAACTTCTCTTCCCCAGGAATCAAGTACTGAATGTCAGTCATATGGCTTCTTTTAATATAAACTGATTATTTTAAATGGAATCTGTAGTTATAATCCAAAACTTTTGTCATTCCAATTCTTCTGCTTTGCTGGGCTTAGTCATATTTCCCAGGCCAGAAATGTTCAATAAATAATATGAACTAATACTCCCAACTCATGAAAGTCAAGAAGAGGCAAATCATAAAAGTGTTACAGATTCATCTAGTCACAGATGAGTATTGGGAAGGCGTTGCTTATCTGAATAAAAATATGTTTATCTGAATGCTATGCAAACTTCTCCATTCAGCCGGCCTTTCGCTTTATCCATTTATCACTCTAGCTCTAGAGAAAATGTCCTCTGACAAAGTTTCTTCCCCAAATTCACAGGGATAAGAATTTCTAACACTTGTAAGGCACTTATTTTGTGTCAGGTACTGTTCTGAATCATTTGCACATTTTATCTCTTTCACTCTTCAGAATTATCTTGAGAAGTAGATATTATCTTTTCCCATAACTTAGAGATGAGGAAATTGAGGCAAAGTGCGAAAGTCACTTGCTGAAGATTACGCAGTTTGTTACTGGCAAGTCAGTTTAGAAGAAAATCCCATTTAAATTTTCAGTCATATTCAGCATGGTATTATGGGAGGGTCGAGAGCATGATGTCTTGCAGATTTTGCATGACCTCCTCAGTCACAGCCAGTGCACTTTCTCTAGGGTAAGAATAAAAGCTGCCCAGATATCAGCTGAACTTGACTTCCTGCCTCACTTCCTGCCCAGCCTCTAACCTACATTTAACTTTGAGCAATCACTTAACCCCTGGGCCCAAATTCCCAGTGTAGACAGAGAATAGATGTTCTCCAAGGTCGTCTTCAAGTTAAAAAGTTATGTTTCTATGATTGACAGCTAAATGAAATGTCACATTGATCCCATGACTTCTACATGATTTGACCAAATGATTAAGAAAACTACAAAAGCAAATGCATCTGCCTTCTAAATAGAGGGTTAGCCATCATTCCTTCAGCTCAATAGGGCTGCAAGAAAAGATCCTGGGTTCTAAAACCGAATATGAAATGTTTCCCAGCACTTGTAGGGATTCATTCATTCATTCATTCATTCATTCAATTAGCAATTACAAGGTTCAAATGATGTGCTAGGCACTGCTGTAAGCACAGGGCCACGAAAGATGAAGAAGACAAATGTGATTTCTGCCTTCATGAAATTTATATCCATATATACTTGTGTATTTGTGTGTGTGTGTGTATGTGTGTGTGTGTGTAAACACTCATACACAATACAAATTACAATCAACTCCAGAGGGAAGGTGAGAAAGTTCTGTGGCCCAGAATAGGGAAGAAGACAGCCTGCATGCCTGCGTGTGTGTGTGTGTGTGTTTTATTGGAATGAGGAATGTCTGTTCATCAATCCTATCAAAATAAAACATTGTAATGGTCAATGTCACGGACCATGAGGTTTCTGAAATTTGGGTCTGAAACTCAGCTCCATAACATTTCCGGAGGTAGCCTCAGTAATCCTAATTATTTGCTTAGAACAACATGATTGGTAATAGCACTTCCCTTTGAAGTTATTATAAGGATTAACCAAGATAACTAGTGTACAACACCTCTAATAAGTCCTAGAAAATAATAAACCATGAATAACCATTAATTACATTCATCTGTATCTCAAGAGTTTATAAGGGACCTTGTTCTTCCCATTTTAATATGCTTAAAATATGAGCCACCTCATATACTAAGTTCCTGGGATAACTCAACATCACTGTTGAACAATAAACGTAAATGTCCTTATATAGTTCCCTACACACTGTAAGCTTCTCAGACTTGAGTGTGCATTATCATCATCTGGAAGCCTTGTTCAAATGAAAACACTTGGACCCCGCCACCAGATTTCTGATTCAGTAGGTCTGGTGTGGGGTGGAGAATTGGCACTTCTAACAATTTTTCAAGTGAGACTCATGCAGCTGGTTCAAAGAACATCCTGTAACACAGAAGTTGCTTCCTACTATGTGCCAGGTGCAGGATGAGGATCCTTGAGCATCTGATTCTCAAAATCACCCAGCAAGGTTGGCATCAGAACACCCATTTATGATGGTCAAGGTGAACCCAGAGAAGATGAGGAACTTGAACAAAGGAGCAGAGTTCCCAAGAAACAGAGCTAAGCATGAGCCCCAATCCACCTGTCCTAGAGCCCATGACCATATACACTGTGTCAAAATACTTTCTCATCTTAAATTCAGTGTCAAATCTGAATTGATGCCCTAGACAGACCTTGGCCACCAGTGAAATTTCAAAAACTATATTTCAGTTTGCAAAAGCACACTGAATCTCAGGAGGCTCTATGTCATGGTTAGATGTTCTGCCTAAAATCAAAGAAATTAAAGACTCATGAACCATATAAAAATATTCATTTGGCATTACATTTTGTTTACAAAACTAATGTAGAATCTTCTCTGGGTCCTGACAAATATTTTTCCATAAAGAGAAATGGATCATTTTGAGGTTCAATCCTTACTAGCTTGATTTTTGGGAAATTTAATTTTAATTGAAATACAATAGCTAGAAAACTTTGAGCTGAGTGTAAGATGTTTGCTTGACTTTGATGACACCTGAGAAAACATAGACATTCTGATGTATCCCCCCCAAAATTAAGAGAACAGAATATGCTTTCTGCGGAATTCCTAAAATAGACCATCTCGCATCTGATTTTAACAGAAGTGCATCACTCACAGTCTCATCTTGTTCTTCAAATACTTGGAGAGTGGAATATTTTGACACTGACATTGAAAAAGACAAGATAAGCGCCCTGTCTTAGGGTCACAGCCCTGAAACCCCACTCAGCACAAAGTTCCCAGCTCACAGAGTGAGTGTGGGCATTGCTGTAAGAAGCCTGTCCCTAGAGATGAATCCTTATTTGCACGTATCATTTACAGCTTTGCCACGTGGGTTCAGATGAAAATGGAACTCAGTGGGGGGCCACAATTAATTGAATCAACTCCAGTCCTTTGATGAAAAGCATGCAATTGAAAACTACCAGAGGTTTTCAGAGCCCCACGCCTTGCATTCATTCCATTTGCAAGAAAGATATCTGACCTCCTAAAAATGCCTGACCCCATTCAAACACATGACCCAGGCACCTCAGACCTACACACAACTCTGTATTTAACTTCTCTGCTAAAGTGTACTTTTTCGTTTTTTTTTTTTTACAAATTTTTTCCTCATTTCTCCATTTGGACTCCTTCTCCTATTAGATTAGCAGCTCCGATTATCAAAAGCCAAAGCAGAACCATAAAACTCACCAGCCAGAATGAAGAACACTGTGTTCCTTTCTTGTTTTGTTGGAACCTTGTCCTGAAATTTCTCTCACGATGAACTGGAATAATCAATCAGTCTACTTTATCCTTTATTTTATCTCCTCGCTGAAGCCTATAGCTTTAGGTTTCCATAAGATGGAAGGCATATCATTAGACTTATGAATCCCACCTAGAGGACCAAAAACAAGATCCCTTTCATAGGAGATGGAGCAAAAGAAAATAAAACATGGGAAATGTTCAGACTTCTCACTTTTACTTGAGGAACCATCAAATGCCATCAACGATGTAAAAGCAGTACAGTGTTTTCTGAGCTTAGAAGAGGTATTGAGTTGAAGAGGTACATTTTGATACCAGTTGGAGCCACCTCAGTCCAGGAAAGCCCTATGTGAAGCAGTAGTTCTAGAGAAGAATGAAGGACTTGAAGGCACACAGTAAGCTCAGCCACGACCTCGCGGGCACGGTGATTGTCATGGAGATACAGTCATATGTGAGATATTGTTCTTGATAAGCTCAAATCCAGTGACAAGCCCCTATGCCACCATGTGTAAGTTAGGGTAGTGGTGCCACTATTATCCTGTTTAAAAAGCAATCCCCCCTTATATGCCAAGGGCTTTATACAAAAGATCCTCTCAGTTATACATGCCATCAACAACTTCCACTTATAAACAGAAACACAGATTCTGAACTTGTCCAAGTCAGAGAAAATAAGTACAGATAGTCCCTGACTTAACCAGGGTTCAACTGAAGAAGTTTCGCACTAATGTGAAAACAATATGCATAAGTGTTACTCACTTACAGTGTTAACTTGGATCTCTTCCCGGGCTAGCAAAATGCACTTCTGATGCTCTCTGGTGATGCTGGGCAATGGCAGTGAGAGGCAGCTCCCCAGCACCCAGCCCTGTGGTCGTCTGGGAGTGGGGGGAGACTGGTGCTCTCCAGTGTGCTTCCACTAAGCCAGGGTGTTTGGCAGATGAGGTGTACTCAATGCCTGTTCAACATGTAATTGTATTTTCAACTGATGATGTGTTTATCCAGGTATAACCTTATATAAATACAGGAACAGCTGTAATGGAGCTTGAATTCTCTTCTTGCTTCTTGTAGATAAGTTGTATGAGATAGAGATCTTGCTAGCCGAAATTTACAGCAGGGATAGATTAGGGAGACACAGAGCAGGGGAGCAAAATTTATAAAGGGTTTGCAATGCTGTCTATATGATATAAACCATCCTTCTTGTGAGCATGGCATAGAAGGGCAGGTCAAGAAAGACTGCAGAGGGAAGATCACCTTCATGTTAGGTCTTAGAGGGAATAGGAGTTGCCTCATTCTGACCCTTTGAAAGCAAAGTAGGTTAACAGTGGGGAGAAGAGGAGGCTGGAAAAGTGGCTGAGGATAAATTAACGCACCTTTGACTATCTTGCTCAAGTATTGGATTTATACACTAGACAGAGCTGAAGATATAGGAAAGATTAAAAGAGTTACAATTTATACATCTTTATATTCCCTACCCAGACCAGAGAATCTGCATTGACAGTGAATGACTGTCAGACTGCTTTGAGGATGAAACTATTTTCTCAAGTGTAAAGGAGTAGGACAAACTTATTACAGTATCAGCGATACTAATTGATATGATTCATGTAGTGCACTTCTCTCTCAAGTTCTAGGGACTTTGAATATATTATCTATTTTCTTGTTTAATATGATAATTCAATAAGATTTTTATTACCGTCTACATTTTATACCAAAAAAAAAAAACAAGTTGTTAATAGTAGTTATACAATTTCCTAAGGGCAAACAGTTAATGTGTTTCAAAGCTTAGATTCAAATGCTTGTTTCTAATTCTAATACCTGTACTCTGTCTATTCTGCTATAAAGTTTTTCCAGGTGCACTGATGGATTTGTATAAATCTATTCAAAATATTTGCCTCACCTCTGACACCAGTCCACCCACCCTTCCCCTTTTGCAATTGAACAAGCCACGTGCAAAATGGCAGCTTGAGTTGGAGATGAAATATGTGAATGGTGAACCCGGGGAAGGTAATTGACCCCTGTGGGGATCAGAACCATTACTTTATTCTGTTCCAAGTAGTGAAAACAGATGCAGTGAGCAGGAATGGGAACTCCGAGTGAATTAGGGAGAGTGAAGGCAGAGAAACAGGGTGTTGGTGGCAATACCCGGTAAGGATGACAGAATGCCAGGTGATGCAGACATAGCACATTGCACAGGTGATCCTCGGGTTTGTGAGTGAGCATATGCACCTGAGTGTCAATTGACTACCAAAGAGAAATCAGGATATGGGAATAGAAAGAACCTGATTTAAATTTAAGAGGGAACAAAGCCACAGAGGAAGCCCAGAAGAAGTCCCCAAGGAAAACTGCAATGCATGTGATTGCTGCAACCCTTGCATGCTCGCATGGTGACTTCCTGCAAGGTGTGGTAGTGGCAGGGCTCTGTCATTGATACCAAATGACACCTCCGACTCAAAGCAGGAGAAACAAAGAGGTTCAGGATAGATGCCAGCAAAGGAACCAGACATGTATTTGAAAAAGTGAAAGATGCAAGAGCATTTACAAATGCTATTACGGCATTTAGGACAGGAAGTTTTTATCTAGATAATTATCTATTCCTTTTGATTTTTTTTTTTTTCTCTCCAGGAAGAAAAGCCCGGAAGAATAAACCTAAAGTAAATCAGTAAACAAAAACTCTCTAAAAGCAGTAAAAGCAGAAAACCTCAGGAAATCATTTTACAACTTCAACAAATGACATGTTCTGAAAGGACATTGACTTTTCTCCATTCCTTTTTAACCAGCATGTTTTGGGGTGTTGAAAAAAAAAACTCACAAAACAAACAAAAATTGTGTGAAAAATTTATTTCCAGAAATAAACTACTCTGTTATTACTTTGCCACTCGGAGGGGCAGTATTTGTTTAAATATGACATAGGGATAGGTATATTCTTTTTTTCCCCCTAAATATCATAAAATACATTCTATTCAAGCAGTAGGATCCTGAAGACATTGTCAATATAAAAACATGGATGTTAGGGTTTGCAGCAAGATTAAAAGCCATCTCATCCACTTTTGAATTTTTACTGATTAAAAAAGAAAAAAACCTAGCCCTTCGAGGTAGTGATTTGTGTCCTGTTACCCCAGCTATTATTGGCAGAGAGGACACTGGAACCCATGTGTACTGAATCCATGCCCAAGGCTGTAGCCCCTACACTATTTGCTAACAATCTTGAACTTCAGCAAAATTGGACTCAGGAAAGAATATTCTCCTTACCCCAAAAAGAGAGGGAAAACCTATCACCAGATACTTCTAGAGTAGAAAGCTAGGAATTTACCATATGACATTTTAAAATGAAGCAGATTATTTGTAGGAACAAATGAGTAAAGACTATTTGTATAGAAATGCTGCTCAGGAAACATGTTTGAAAAGATTGCTGATTTTGCAATGTAGTTGCCAAAGATGAGTCTTTTTACAACCCCACCTATAAACCTTTAATGCAAAATCTCAGCATAATAAACTCATTGCTTTAAAGATATAGAGCATTTGTTTACAGTTTTGAATACAAATAAATCCAAATAAAAATCTTGTTCAAATTTTTGTAAATCTCAAATATTAAAAGCCTATTTTTCCCTCTGTAAACCTGGATTAGAACATTCAAGAAATCAAAATTTTATCAGGTTTGGTTCCTAAGTCAAGAAAACCAGGAATGATGTTCTGACAGAGCTGGCCCCATGTACCAGAGAAGATGAGGACCTTCCCTAAGTCAGAAAGCCTTAAGCCACGTGGCCAGTCCACCCCTCCAGCCCCATGACTATTGAATTCTCTTCCACTTTCTACCAATAAGAGAAGAAAAATACCAGTACTTGAGTTTTAGCAGGTCTGACTAGAACTCCTCGGTTCTATATTCAAGAGTGTAATAAACATGCTCCAGGGTCACCCTCTCATGCATCCATGTCATTTAATGACATCAGGTTTTCTAGCTTTTATTCCCTTCAACCAGGAATGGGAGCAGGTTAAGAATGTTCATAACGTTTCAAATGAGAAAAGAGAAAACAGAACAAAGGTGTTATCTGAACTTAATGTTTCATGACCCTTAGCTTATGTGTCTCCTCAAAAAAACAACTGTTTTAGTCAGCTTTTTCACTGCTGGGACAAAATGACCTGACCAGCACAACTGTAGAGAAAGAAAAGTTTATTTGAGGACCCACGGTTTCAGAGGTCTTAGTCCATAGAAGGTCAGCTCCATTCCTTGGGGCTGGAGGTGAGGCTGGACATCCTGGCAGAGTGTGTGGCAGAGGGAAGCAGCTCACCTGAGATCAGGAAGTAGAGAGAGGTCTCCACTCACCAGATACAACTGTACCCCAAAGGTACGCCCAGAATGAATCACTTCCTCCAGCCACACCCCACCTACCTCCAATTACCACTCAGTTAATCCCATCAGAGATTGATCCACTGATTAGGTTAAGGTTACAACCCAATTATTTCTCTTCCCAACTTTCTTGCATCATGTTACACATGAGCTTTTGGGAGACACCACATCTAAACCATAACAACAGAGCCATGTTATCCAGATCCTCCTTTAAGAGGGGCTCCAGCTTCAGAAGTGTAATTGTCCTACGACAATTGTGGCCACAGAGTCCACTCTGCAATTTAATGGTTTACGAAACTATCAGTTGCTTCAGGTGCTTTATAAAGATTTTTTTTTCCTGGAAAACTCACAACTTATAGAGTGATCTGAAAGTCTGTAGCCAGACTTCTTGGCCCAGTCTCACCAGGTGTTCAGGTGAAGTGACACCTGATGAGCACCATTGATGAGCAATGAGCACTCTTGGGCAACATCTAGGCACAGGCAGACCATTCCACACGTCGCAATCTGCTTGCTCTGAATTAAAGCAAAACTTCCCTTGAGTCATTCCTCATAAACAAAAGAGCAGACAGTGTAGGAAACTATGAATAACCTGCTTTGACTTGGAAAGGACATCAAGAAAAGGACAAAGAGTTTTTTTATTGGTTTTTTCTTTTTCTTTTCTTTTTTTTTTTTTTTTTTGGTTTTCTTCTTTTTAGCCTTTCATGGATGTCTTGACTGATTTGAAACAGGCCAAGTGCTTTTTCAAACATACACACTAATGCATGGCTGTAAGGCTCCCCGGTATCAGAGTAATTCCAATTGGTCTACCAACTTCTCATAGTCTCACACAGCCGTTGGTATTACATCACTCCAACTGTCCTTCAAAGAATGAATATGGCTGGTCAAGTGGCACACAGCTGTAATTCCAGCTACTCAGGAGACTGAGACAGGAGCCTCACAAGTTCAAGGACAGTCTCAGCAACTTAGCAGGACCCTGCCTCAAAATTAAAAAAAAGGGCTTGGATATACTTCAGTGGTAGAGTATTCCTGGTTTCAGTCCTCAATACCAGATAGGGGGGCGGGGTGGAATCCTATCCTATAGGATTTATGACCCTCTAGCTCTTGCGTAAACATCATAATTAAATGGGAGCTTCTCTCATACCAAATTAAACCTGTTTTATTGCTGGTAAAATCAAATTGTCAGAAAATGTTTTTATGTATGAACTCTTAAAATAGAACTCTTCATAATCCACTCACATTGACCCCATGTAAACTCTCTGGAAGTTATTCTCAAAAATAGTTCCTTTCTTTTACATGATAGTTCTTCAAATATTTGAAGACAAACCTCATTCCCTCATTCTCTAGATCTCTTTTCATCAGAATGTGTCATTTCAGATAACATTTGATAAGATTCTCCAGAACCTTCAAGATTATATTACCCTTTCCTTGGCTAGCAATAGTTTTGAAAATACTGCATCAAAAATGTAACATGAAATTCTAATATTGTGTGTTTTGATCCTTTTATCTATGTAAAAGAATTTAAAAGAGTGTCTGATACTTTGGAATTGCCCAATAAATGTTTGCTATTTGTTGGTTATAACAGTTTGGAACTAGGTGCTATTTTAGAAACTGAGGAGACAGCAGCAAAAATCTGGTCTTGGGGCTGGGGATATAGTTCAGTTGGTAGAATGCTTGCCTTGCAAGCACAAGGCCCTGGGTTCAATTCCTAGCACCATTAAAAAAAAAAAAAAATCTGAGCCTTACAGCTCACTCTTGCTTGTTATTTGGCTCATTGGAACATCAGTACACATAAGCCCAGAACTGTTTGTTAGATAAGGGATCTGCACAGGATGGGGAACTAGAAGACCAATGCTGAGCTGGATATTTTTAAGTGGGTGACCTTTTATAAACTTGAGATTATTTGCATTTCCTACCTTCTTTGAGTAGCAAGATGATAAAGGAGATTAAACTGCCCCTGGCTGTCCATTTCCCACAGGAAAATGATCAATATCTAGACTACAGCCTCCTACTCTCTGGCTCTGATATTTGTTTTCCACATTTGAATCTTGACTCCCCTTTCATTTGCAAATCTCCTTATTTTTTCCAATACCTCTTCATCCCTGTTGATTCCTCACCCTGGAATTCCTTCCCTAATTTTTCCTCCCGGGTATCTCCTCAGTTTTTCTACTTCAGCTCAGAATACTAAATCGCCTTTGAAGGTTTCCTTGATCCACCTCCATTGCACCACATGGAATTTATGACTTCTTCCTCTGCTTGTGAAGTGCTTTATTTCTGCATCTATATCATGCTAGTCTTCTTACATCGCAATTGCTTCCTTACTTATCTGTCTGCAATAGTGTAACCTAAGCTCCTTAAAGGCAGAAGTGATGTCTTATTCAGTTTCACAGCATAGAGTTTGGAAAAACAGATGACTCTTATCACAAGCATGCAATAATATGAGAGTATTTAAACACTATAAAAATCATAAAACAGTAATACAAATATAAGGTATATTTTGATAAATCTTTATATAATATCTTACATTTACCATTTCATTCTATATATTCAAACATGGTTATATGTATATATTTAACTGATGGAATTAATTTAAGTACCAGAATAAGCATTGGTAAAAAACTAAAATGAGTTTTATAGGAAACATTAACAATGAATGTCATCATTACTTTATCATTACCTCAGTTTCAATAATTGCAATTAAAAAGTATTTGATGTAATTGAAATATTTTTGAAAGTGTTTTAGTAATCTAAGAATTTACTGTCTCCATTTTTAAAATGAATTCCAAGTTTGGTTATATATTGTTAGTGAGACCCACAAGATGAAAACATTAAGTATCAGTCAAATGAACAATGATCAAAAATAAAGTGAAGTGCTGATGATACAACAATAGAACCCTCGAATAATCCCAACAATTTGAAAGAAAATGCCACTCATTAGATAAAAGCATTTGAGCATTTTAAATAAATTTCTACAGATAATATTCTTTATGACAATAAATCTTCCCACTAAGCAGAAACATGATCAAAACTCCACAATACCAAGGAATGTATTAATTTAGATGGACAATTCATGTTTATTACCAAAAGGAGTGATAATATGGAAAAAGAATAAATAATTAAAAATTGTTGAAGTCTGAAGATAAAGACAGAATATAGTCCAACAACCACAGGGAGAGAAGGAAATATTCAGAAAAGCCTGGTGTAGAATTTGGCCTCCACTCTTGCCAGGCAAGTCCCCCTCTGTTAGGACATTGGGTTTCTTCTCCCTAAAGAATCTGGAGCTGGGCTGGGGATATAGCTCAGTTGGTAGAGTGCTTGTCTCGCAAGCACAAGGCCCTGGGTTCAATCCCCAGCACCATACAAAAAAATCTGGAGTTATGTTCACTGCCCTGAGATGTGACCAACACCCCTCAGTTACTTTCTCTGGTGATGAGCATCATTGATCACCTGCTTTCTCTGGTAACACAGCACACATTCCCCACTGATTTTTGTCCCCAACATAAGCTCCGAAAGCCCAATGCCACCAGGGTGTATTTCCTCTGGCAGAGCTGAACACAAGCTTTCTCCCCCATTCCCCACTGTCCAAAAGGCTCCCAAATCCAGGCGATGGGATTCATGGTTTCTCTGAGCTCCCATCCCAAAGTTCTCTCAAGACAGGTAACAACTCCTAGTTTTCCTTAAGGCAGAGAAAAAGGTAAAGCCTGTGCCCTCCTTACTCCACATTAAAGGCAGAGACAAAACCAGGAAGGTACAAACAGGGTTTTGTTTTGGTCTCTGTTTTTTGGTGCAGGGAATTGAACTCAAGTGTGCTTAACCACTGAGCCACATTCCCAGCTCTTTTTTATATTTTTTTATTTAGAGACAGGGTCTCACTATATTGCTCAGGGCCTCATTAAATTGCTGAAGCTGACTTTGAACTCATGATTCTCTTTCCTCAGCCTCGGGAGCCACTGGGAATACAGGGCCACCATGCCTGGCCACAAATAGGGTTTTTGTTTTTAAGGAAACTCCTGTACATGTGGATCTGCTTGGCTTCAAGGCCACATAACCCAAACAAAACCTAGGAAGGTATTGACAGAACAGCATTGTCATACGTGGAGAATGTGAATTTATCTTAAGCAAGAGAAAAGCCTAAACGTGTTTAGGATAAAATACAAATGTTATCCTTCAGCAAATAGGACAGCAAAGTCCTGTCAAATTTTCTTTGACTATTTTGGAAGCTTAAATGTCAACATAAATATCAATGTGATAATTATTTTTATATGTCATCCTGACAGGGTCAAGGGTGTCCCAACATTTCAAAAAATGTAATTCTGAGTGTTCCTATTAGAGTATTTTTAGATGAGATTGACATTCATTTGAATTTATAGATGGAGTAAATCAGGTCACCCTCCCATATGGGTGGGCCTCATCCAAACAGTGGAAGGCCTGCATAGAGCAAAGACTAGTCCTCCTGTTAGTGCAAAGGAACTCCTCCTGCCTGGCTGCTTTCAGCTCCATTGTCAGTCTTCTGCCTTCAGATTCAACTGAAACATTGGCTCTGCCTGGGTCCTGAGCCTGCCAAACTTCTTAGTATAGCTACCCATCAGCAATCTTGGACTCCAGCTTGCTGACTGCAGATCTTGGGATTTCTCAGCCTCCATAATCCTGTGAGTCAGTCTTTATCATTAAGGGCCTCTGACTAATACATTCCATGTTACCAAGCTTTACTTAAACCTCTCTAGCCTTAGTTTCCTCCTGTGTAAAAAGTGGGGAGGGGCACGATGAATTCTGAGCTTCTCTCAGCCATAATGTGCAATAGTTTTCTAATTCCAGAACTGCATAGTCAAACCGCCCTTTTGATCTCTGACCCTTACTGAATGAAAACTTACTTTGTGCCCAACCCTGAGCTAAAGGCTGTTATATATTTTAACTCCTGTCATCCCACACTCAGCTGAGATGTTATCATTCTTTGTTATTGCAGGTGAGAAGAACACAGGCATTCAGCAATTTGCCCAAGATCTTAAATCTTGGAAGAACCTGGAGAAGAAACTGGACCTTAGCGAAGTTAATTTTTTAAAAAAGCAAAATAAATGAACAACTTGGGGGAATTGTGAAAAAGGAGAAGTGGTAGATAGTGTTGGGAGAGAATGTTTTTGTTATTGTTTTTTGTTTGTTTGTTTTGGTGTGTGTGGTACTGAGAATTGAACCCGCTGAGCCAGAGCCCCATCCCTTTAATTATTATTATTATTATTATTATTATTATTATTATTATTATTTGAGACAGGGTCTTGCTAAGTTGCCAAAGCAGTCTTTGAATCAGTGCTCTCCCTGCCTCAGTCTCCCGAGTCACTGGGATTAAAAGTGTGCACCACCATGTCCAACAGAAAGTAATTTCTTGATAATTAACTACAACTCCAGGGGGCAAGTGGTCTCAGCTCACATTTACCAAATGCACATAGGTGCCACTTCCCTTTTCTCAAGGAAAATTTTTGGATTGATGAAGGTGCATACTTTTTTCAAGCCCAAATTTAGCCTTTCACACATGTGAGAAAAGGAAGTTCTACCTATTAAAAGAAGGAGAAGGATGTGGCTTCCACGGATACTTTATTTTCCTGCTTCCATTGGCCCTATATTCTGAAAATGCCCCTCATTAACCAAAGTGCTTGTTGAAGTGATGTATTAAAATACATGTGTGTGTACACATACACATTCACTCACACACACACACACACACACACACCATGGATATGGAGACGTGTGTAACATTCTATTTTTCTCATTTTAAGCATGCTTGCAAAAAATGAGTGTTATTACCAGTGGTCCCAAGTTTTTCTGCACTGAATTTTGAATATATTATATTTTAACCAGAAGATTCACCTGCCTAATTTCACTTGATTTAGAGTAATATTAACATTCACTATCTTTTTTTAATTATTTTGGAAAGTGGGAAAAAGCAATTTTGTTTGACAATATGCATACACTTATTTCTCTGTAATAATCATCATATTTAATATTTTTACATATCTGGATAAATTATAAATGGCCAATACTTACTATATATCAGGCTCTGGGAAGCAAATAATTTTATTTTTCCCTTTTGCAGCTGGAAAAACTGGTACTTAGCACTATTAAGTAATGTGAATTGTACTACACAAGAGTTGAGATTTAACAGGTGTAGAAATTATGCCTAAAAGTAAGGAAATAGAGTCTTTCCGTAGGTCTTAGAAGTAGAATAATCACTAACCTTAGGACACACAGATTATACATCCTATTTAAATTCTATAGTTACTGCATGCAATACAAGCATCCTCTTAGAATTATTAATTCATTCTCTACTAAACAAAATATTGAGTAAGTCAAATGTTTTAAGCTATTTCATCCCTTCTTTAGACACAGTTTGTTATAAAGTGTTCTAGAGAGAAACAAGTTTGGGTAAATACAGATACAAAATACTGCAGCTGCTAAGAGTCCAAAACTGAAGAGAAACACAAACCAGCTTCAGTGCCGTCCTCTCTTCCATAATTTCTTCAAGATTCTGCACAGAATCTGTGATCTGATAAGCCATGGGAAGTGGTGTCTTTTCAAACTGACTGAGCAATTCTCCCATAAATAATTCAATTTGCTTTTCAGTTTGAAAAGCCTCTGATTTTTAATGGGGTTAGGATAGAAAGGAAAGTGAAGATTAAGTAAAAACCTGAAGCAGCATTAATATTTTGGATATATCAAAGTCTGTATTTCATGGAATTAAACACCATGAATTTCCCAGAAAGGAAAAGGAGGAGGTGCTACCTTCCCAGGAAGGGGCGGGTTGGGGCGCAGGCTTGTCTGGACAGTGGAGTGGCAGTTTGCTTGGCTCAGTGACAATGAATTGTTCACAAATGCTCCCCACCTTGCTTCCTAGCAGGGCAACAGCTCCAATTCAAACAAAGCCCTTGCACAGGCTCACCTGGGGGTTGCCAGCACCTTCCAGGGCGAGATCCTGGCAACCAGACAAAACTCTGCCTAAAAGTTCATTTCATAAATGCTGCCAAGTCAAAAAGCCATTTTTACTGGGCTGGTTTCATGCAAACAGCTGCCAAGGTTTAAATTCCCCATCTCACACTGCCATCTACTGTCTAAGGCCCAGTGCTCTGAAGAGAAGAGGAAGAAACAAGACACCAAATTCTCCAGGAGTCCCAGGCAATATTCATGAGTTGTCTTTGCAGAATAAGACTTTAACGGCAATCAAATCTGATTATTTTTGACATTCAGCAATAATGGTGTTTCTCCCTGTGTAGAGTTATAGAAAATGCATGTAGACCAAAGCCAGAATATTTAACCTCATGCAAAAATAAATAAATAAATAGATATAGATAGATAGATAGATATCATCCTTGTTTTAAAAGAATTAGAACCAGCAAAAAGGCATCCAAGGAAAATAGACTCAAGAGATCTTGACTGAGAATTATTGTCTCCCTGAAATTAATATCTAAAAAAAAAACAAATAAAAACTTTAAAAAAAAAAAAAAAAGGAAAACTAAGTCGTCATGAACTAACTGGACTTCCTTAGCATCAATGTGCTGGCAGCTAGCAAGAATCTAGGCAAATAAGTGGTCAGGGCTAGACAGTGTCAGGGTGGCTGTCCAAGTTCAAGGGTGGGGACGATTGATCCACTGTGGGCCTCCCACACCCACTTCCTCCTTTTATCACTGGTGAGATCATTTCCCCAACAGCAGGCCCTTTCAGTTGTAGATTGCTTGGTTCCAAACCGATGCATCATTTTCTCCTTCATAAGGGAATTCCCAACCATTACTGCCACAAAGCAGCATTCTGCTAATATAGTTATATTGCTCACAGATCCATCAAGCACCATCTTGTATCGGTTGTTTTATAAGGGGCAACATGAAATCATTCTAACGAATTTCTATATTAGGAGTCCTTCGGGCCTGTCTTCCACATGACTCTGCCAACTTAGCACAGGGGTGCACAACCATGGGTAAGACTAGTCTGCAAACCTCAGTCTTGGTTTCACTTTATGAAAATAAAGATGATGATTCTTTCCATTCCTGCATCATAGACTGAAAGAGTATAATTCAAGTATGCCAAACAATTTGAAGTTTGCTAAAAGGATATTACTTAACCATCCCTCCATCAGAAAGCATAATGGAAAAAGAAAGGAAGAAATGAGAGAAGGAAGGAAGGAAAGGCAGAAGGGAAGGAAGGAAATGATGGATGCATGATTAGCTTGGTTGTTATTATTTCAAAATACACATGTACATGAGTCATCCAATTATACACCTCAGAGATATGTATAGCTTTTAATTATCAAATGTACCTAAATAAAATTAAAATTAACCTATACAACAAATTATCATTAATATCATCATCTAACTTCTTATATGTATTTATCAACATGTCACCTCCAATTTCACCAGGAATTTAGACCTATATCTTCCATGCAATTAGCATTTCTAAAACATTTGGATGGAATGATAGATTGATAGATTGATGGAATTTCCCAGGAAATTCCAGAGTTCTACATGGAAGCATTTATATTCTTCAGAAAGCATTTACATTAATTTTTTCAACTTTAGGTAACATCCTAGTAAATAGATTCATGAAAACTTCCTGGTACTTTTACTATTTTAATTTGTGAGAAATATTTGCACTGTGATCAAAGGTGTTTTGAGAAGGCATATAAAATAAAACAATAAGTTCCAGGTATTTACTTTGTGTTGGAAAATAGCAAGCCTTCCTCTCAGAAAAACAATTATGCAACAAGGGAAAAGCCAGAATTTCTTGACTTAGAAAGCTAAGATATCTAGTCCTTCTATTAGAAAGCAATTTTTTTTTTTTTTTTTAGATTTTAAAAGCAACTTAGAAATCCATCTTAAAAGAAAACTATTAAGAGAGCAAAATAGTTGTACGGATATGTGTACATGCTGGGCATTCTAGGAAGAATCAAGTTGGTGTATGCAGTCATTTATTACCATGCTGACAATCATCACACACTTTTAAGATGCAAGCGTTAGCGTTAGAGTCCACAGCCATGGATTTGAGGAAGTACCGAAATGGCCTCTAAAGGGTTCAAAGTCATGTCACTGATATCACCTCCATGCTTCTTGATGAAAATATCTAAAACTAAATTTATTCTTAATTCCTATTGCTGTCTTTGAAATTGTGTATTCCACTTTCCTTTAGTGGAATAACAACCACTAATTAGGACTAGAGTTAGGACTAAATACGATATAACTTAAGTAGGTTCACGATGAGATTTCTGTGACACAAAATAGGAACACACAGGAAGCCAGGTACAATCTGGACAGGGCTTGAAGGATTATTCTGCTGCAGGACCGCCCTAAAGGGATCAGCTAGTGAGTAAACTCATAACGACTCAAGGAGTTGTGTGGCTACAGGCTGAATCTTGGGCCTCAGTAACTATAGCTAAGGTGGTTATGACTGGATTTGGTAGCTTTTCAGATGAAGGAGATGTGCATTGGGGAAGATGATGGGTATCAGTGATCTCTGAGGTCAGATTGTGGGCCACTGAACCCCAGGAAGGGCCTGTTAGACACCTGTTGCTACAAGCCCCCCAAGTCTCTGGCTCAGGTGGTAATCCCCAGGACACACTTTGAGTACCACTGACATAGGATATAGCCACTTCATTGAACCTAGGTTCCCAAGGAAGGCTGTACCCTCCACTACCATTCCAAGCATCTCTGAAATGTCTCAGCAATGTACTTCTTTCCTTTCCTATTTCAACCATGTGCAGCTATTTATCACTGTTGTCTATGCTGAACCATAAACCGTGCTTAAATAATAAATTAATTCAATCCCTATAGGAGACCTAGAAGAGATAAATGAGATAGTCAGGTCAGGTAATTTTTATATGTATCTTAATTTCCTTACTGACTATATTATAGGTTAATTTTTTAATTTTTCTATTTTTTAAAGAAAAAGTGTTGTCTTTAATTTCTAAAGCAACTGTATCAGGCCTAATATCCACAGGCACATACCAGGAGGTCAAAAAACATTTGTGAAAGGAATAAATGTTTAAATGAACATAATGCATAAAAATATAAGTAAATGAAGAGATCAGCTGAAGTTCCATGCTGGAAAACTAAGCAGATGTGTCTTAGAGAAAGGTCTGAACATTTTTTTGACTACATCAACATTGTGCCAAAAAGACAAGTATATAATGGTGGAAAAAATAAGAGCAGTTTGGATCTTCATCTTGTGGCTGAGTGAAGAAGAGATAAATTAGAGACATAATTCCCATTGTCTAAAATGAATTGTGCATGGAAACCCAGGCAAGATATAGTATGAGTAACCATGGAAAATTTCTCTAGGTTTAAGACAATAGGTGGGAATTCTTCCAGACCTAACTTGTAATGAGGTGAATATGAAAATTAAAATAATTTATATATGAAATATGTGAATTTATAGTATAATTCATGTTGCTAGTGGATTTTTGCCCTAGAGCAAGAAGACCACCTGTTCTTCCAAATGTGTTCAAGGCCCATAGATATTACTGGTCTATGGGAACTCTGGATTTTTGCTGATTTGTATCAAAATTAAAACATTATGGAAAAAAGAAACCCATAACAGTAAAGGGAACAGTGACGTGCTTGTTGTAACTGGTACTTGTCATTTCAAATCATATTAAAGCATGGATTACCTCAAATGCCCTAATTATATGTTCAGGATGAGCTTGATCATCTCTTACAAAGAGTATTATAGTAAAATAAAAGTATAATGAGTTTAATGCTAACACCTTTTTCAGTCTTGCTGGTACAATTTGAAAGTTCATTTAAAACCAAGCAAATGCTACTTTCAGGGAAAATTTTGGCCAAAATGTTATATTAAAAGTAATAATGTGATAATCCACCATAAAAAGAACTCAACTTATTGCAAGAAGAAAATCTTAAGTATATATTGGCATATTAAATAGAAATTATGTGATTCAAACACATTTATTCTCCAGACAGCTGGATGTTCCATTGTTTCCTAATAAAAATAGCAGATAGTTTGCACCTGTTCAAGTTCAAGCCCATTAAAAGAACAAAAATATATATCCACAATGTTAAAAATAACTGTACATTCCTATTTCTGCTTGTGTATCTTCTCAGAATTTTAGCAATATTCCCATAAGATACTGTTTAAAATTGAACTGAAATATTTTAAGCTTCTTTATGGAATGACATGAGCAAGAATAAATTTCTGACTCCAATTACTTGAGCAAGCATTCATTGAACACCTGCTAGACCAAGACCTTGGTTAGCCACTGGGGTGTCAAGGTAGCATTCAAGGTGCAGGCAAAACTATAGAGGCTTATAAAGTCAGAAAGAGCATGATATACTCAAGAAATTAATCTGGTCCTCAAATGAAGTTGATGGGGTAGGAAGTGGTTATTGACTAAGAAAAGCAACCTGGATAGGGAAACAAAGGCCAGATTATGAGGAACATGAAACTGCAGTGAGGGTTAAAGATGCCAGAGAAGGTCTGAAAGAGTTGTCTAGGAAAGCCTGAGAATCAATGGAACAGGATGAGGAATTTGTTTGAGAGCTGGGAATTTGTATTGAGACTGATTGAGTCTTGTAGTCATTAGTTTAATGACAGGGTTGGCAAACATTTTTCTGAAAAGAATCACATACTGTGAGCTTTGCCATCTCTGTAGCTTTTGTTTGACAGCTCCTAGTCTCTGCTGGTGGTATTGCTCTGGCTGCCATGGACAGCACGCAGATTGGAGCTACCATAGGCTTTACATAAACAGATTGAGTTTCCCTCCTCTCTTTTTGAAGACCCAGTTTAAGCGCCATTGCTTCATTAAACTGCTGCATGACTTCCTTGGACAGAGCCAGCACTCCTGTGGTCCCCCCTAACCTGTTGAACACCTTCCTGTTACATTTTCTGCCCTGTACTCTAAGTGCTCAAGCTGGTTTGGATCATTCAATTGTCTGGAATTGGCAGAAAACACTGGCAGCTTGAAATCAGCCCTGGTCCTAGGATTTGCAACACAGAATTTGGTAAACACTACAGATTACAGTTTCCCCTCTGCCCCAACAGCCAGTTGCTAAAACATTTACCAGATTGCTCGTTGAATTAATTTGAATCACTCTCTTCCACTAGTACCAATTTTTTAAGAATAGTAACCACGTTTGAATAACATTTCTATCTTCTCTCTCTAAAAGATGGTGAAGAATATAGCAAGAACTGAAAACTATTTAATGCAATTTTAAGTGTTTCATGTGTTTTTCCCTAACTAAAAGCAGATTGAGCATCCCTGATATGAAAATCCAAAGTCTGAAATCTTCCAAAATCTGACACTTGGAGCACTAACGTGATGCCACAATTAGAAAATTCCAAACCTCACTCATATGATGGGTCACAGTATAATGCAAGTGCACTAAAAATATTGCCTGAAATCACCTTCAGCCAATGTGTGTAAGGTGTGTATGAAACACAAATGTACCTCATGCAAGAGAGATCAAGCAGTATTTGACATCCTGTGGCTGGTTTATTTCACTTAGCAGAGAGTACTCATGTTTATTTCGGGTGTTGCACACTGTGGGAGTTCCTTCTCTTTTAAGGATGAATGGTATTCAATTATATGTGTATACTACACATGTTCTCTATCCACTTATTTGTGGATCCACACAAGGTTGCTTCTCCATCTTGACCATTGTAAATAATGCTAAACAGAAGAATGCTAAGGTCTCTTTGAGATCCTGATTTCAATTATTTTGAATAAATATGTGGAAGTGGGATTGCTGGATCATATGGTAGTTCCGTTTTTACTTTCCCAAGTCATCTCCACTGTTTTCCATAGTGGTTACAACATTTTACATTCCCACCAATAGTTAATTTTTCTATATCCTGGCTCATACTTTTTTTGTAGTAAATATCTATGTCAACAGGTATGAGTTGGCATCTTATTGTAGTTTTGATCTGCATTTCCCTGGTTAGGGCTGAACATTTTTTCATATACTTGTTAGTCATCTGTACATCTTCTGAAGGCATCACAATTCCTGATTTCAGAATAGATTACCAACCACAGTAATCAGTATGGTACTGCATTAAAGATAGGCAAATAAACCAATGGAACAGAAGAGAAAGTCCAGAAATAAATCAATGAATAAGTGCTCAGTATACCTTCTAAAGGGGTCTCAAGAATACACAGTGGAAAAATTCTCTCCGACAAATTATGTGAGAAAACTGGACAGCTACCTGCAAAGGGATGCATTTGTATCTTTATCTTAAACCACACACAAAAATTGACTCGAAACAGATTAAGAACTTATGTGTAAAATCAGAAAACTTTAAATTTCCTAGAAAACATAGGGGGAAAAGCCCAAGTGGACACTGGTCTTGGCAATGATTTCTTGGATATGACACCAAAAGAACCACACAACCCAAAAATAACCAAGTGAGACCTACATCACATTTAGGTAAACAATCAACACATCACAGTAAACAATCAACACAGTCAAAAGACAACTTGATAAGGGGAGAAAATATTTGTAAAACATACATACACAGATATAAAGAATAGTCTCCAAAAATTATAAAGAACTCCTAAAATTCAATACTTAGAGACAAACTAATAATCCAAATTGAAAGGATCTGAATAGATAATTCTCCAAAGACATTATTCTCATTTTTTAAAAAAATATGTTCTTCCATTTCTCTCCTCAGTTATTACCCCTTTCACTGAAATTTCCTCTAGAGTTGTCTGTATTTTCTGTCCCTTATTTGTATCTACCTGATAGCTACTTTGTCTACTTCACTCACCATTTGTTACTCCACCCTTCTCTTCTCTACCAAAATGCTCTGGGTCTGCAAAGACCCCCGTGTTCTAACTCAGCAGCTAATCCTCAGCTCTTACCTTACTAAGTGCTATGCTCTGAATGTCCATGTCCCCTCAAAATCCACATGCTAAAACCTAACCCCAAGGTGGCAGTATCAGGAGGTGAGCTCTTGGGAGGTGCTCAGGCTCTGAAGCCCCCTTGCTCACAAGTGGGATTTCTGCTGTTTCTTGAGACTCAACCTGGGACCATTCTGGGGAAGGTGGATATCAGAGAGTATGGTTCATAGGTACAGGGATGTAGCTGGATAGGAGAAATAACTTCCAAGGTTCTATGGTGCAATTGGATAAATATAGTTGACAACAGCCAGATGAATATATCAAGGTAGCAGGTAGAATTTTTAATGTTCACAACACAGAGTAATGTTATATGTCTGAAATGTTAGATATGTCAATCACCCTGATCTGATAATTGCATGTTATTTACATATATTGGAAAATCATGCTGTACTCCATAAATACGTACAATTACTATGTCATTTAAAAATAAGAATATATTTTGAAAGGCCTGAGCAAGCCCTGGAGACCTCTTTTGGCTTCCGACATGTGAGAGCACAGCAACAAGTCACCATAAATGAAGAAGAGCAAGCTCACCAAATCTGCTGACACCTTGATCTTGAATTTCCAGCTTCCAGAAGAGTGGGAAATAAATTTTATTATTTATAAGTTTCCCATTCTGTGGTATTTTGTAATAGCAAGTCCAATGGACTAACAGGGTAGGTGATAGAGAAGACAGAGAGATGACAGGATACAAGAAGATACTCCCAACACCTTAAAACACTTTCTTCATTTGACTTCTAATTTGCCTCACTCATTTAATTTCATTTTCATCTGCATTTATGATCTGACTGATAGTATACATTTCCACCTTCATTGTCAATGGTTAGGAAGATGAGAACTCTGGAGCACTAAACATGGAAGTTGTGCATTCACTTCATGGGAAGGCTGAAGGATCTCACAGCACAGAGCAAAGGTTTGGGTTCTACTGTAGGTCAAATGGATCAAAATGCAGAGAGACCTGACCCCCATGACTGGAAATTCAGAGTAGGAGCTTGACAAACTTGAAAGATCAGCAACAGCACCCAGCACCATGCTCACAGGGTGAGAGACAATTCCACCTCAGCAACATGATACCTTCTGTCACAACAGTTAGCATTTGTGTCTGTTGTTAATGATGTTCATGATTCTGGAAGTGGATGAAAACTCTAATGAGAATATTACATTTTCTTTATTTGTGCAGATAAATCATGCAATACTTAAGCCAATCTAAGTCAATAATGGGGATACCATCGCTTCATTTTCAGTGTAATTTTTGGAGCATCCAGAAATTTCTCCTAATGAAACAACCAAATAGATAAAACCAAATAAAGAGTCCCCATCCATCTGCTCACTAATGACTGAAATTTACTGAACAAGGGAAAATTAAATATGAGGATTAAAATATCCACTCCATCTAGCTCTGCAGATTTGCATAATTCTATATATTTCTCCAAAATATTCCTTTTTTTCTCTATTGTATCATCAAACACTAGATCAAACTCATTTCTTTCCTTGATAACAGTAATCACACACCCATTGATTCTTGCAACCACTCTTAATCCACTCTCCTCATTCCCCATTTATTCTGCAAAACAGACTGAGACTTAAAAAACTCAGAACTGACTATTACACACTAGTGTTTAAAGTTCCTGGGTATTTTCACATTGGACTTACAGTAGGGTCCAGACTCGCCCATGGCCTACAAAACCCTGGATAACATGACCCTCGACTACTTGGTGAGCCTCTTCTTCCATCACTCTTTTCTGGGCCCTCAGTTCTAATATCCCATCTCCCCGACCCATTCTGTAGCTTCCTAACATTGAGATTGTGCACTATTTTTTTCAGTCCAGTGTGCTCTTTCCCCTCTTTTTAGTGAACTGATATTCATGGTCCACATTTCAACTCGAAATCAATTCCCTGGTGCAACTTAACTTGGTACTTAAATAGTACCAAGAAGAGAAAATTCAGCAAATACCTACTGAACAGCTAAACTCAAACAAGACACTGCCAGAAGAGAAAACACACGGACTGAAACATTAACCCACACTTAGATTTTTTTAGGGAAAGTTTAGAAAAGGAAGATATAAAGAGAGAGCTGGACGGCACTGAGGCACAGGAAAGATGAGAAGATAGAAGGGCATAAGCCAAGATCATGCCAGATGCAGAAGCAAACATAGCCTGAGAGATGACTTTTCTACAATTTAATTGCACAATTTCTAATCAGGCATTAATGCATTATGAAGTTAAAGTAACTGCAGGAGAAAAACCCTCCCTGACTGATATCATGTAAGCATACGTAGACAGGCCTTGATGTGGTGTCTATTGCAGTCAGTTTAAGCCTATTTCAGCGCAAAGCTCTCCTCTACAGACTGCACCCAGAACCACTGCTGCCTGGAAGTAGATCATCCCTACAGTGATTGAATATGGCACCTTCTGATGCTTGTCATTTCTCTACTACCTCTGGCCCCATCTCCTACCACTACCCCTATACTCTTTTGGGACCCAGTATGGGTAGTAGCCTTCGCCCTTTAGAGGCCATTCATGAGACTGCAAATCTGGAAAGATCATGTTCAAGATGGCTATGCCTTCAAGGAGGAAAGATAAATTAGAGTACGATTACACATCCATATTTCTGCTATTTCTCTTCAAGTTGAATATTAAACCTTGGACATTATCAAGTAAAGTAGTCTTGCTTTACAGCTGAAAAACAAACAAAAAAAGCCACAGAGGCTCAGAGAGCAGAATTAACAACAGATCCACAGCTGTATAATAAAACATCAGATCCCCAGACTGTTTAGTACAACGTTCTTCTCATGGAGACAGAACATCAACTAGTTTGCTTTCTACACTCAACCAATGTTGGCAGCTTTTACCATTTTTACTCAAAAATAAATACCTGGACTGGGGATATAGCTCAGTTGGTAGAGTGCTTGCCTCAAATGCACAAAGCGCTGAGTTCAATCCCCAGCACCACCAAAAATAAATAAGTAAATACCCATGTGAAATTTTCTTTTACAAAACAATCTAATTTTTATTTATATTACCTCAATGTGCTCTTTTTTGTTTCCTTCTTTTAAAATAATGACTTTGTCATGCATTTTTGCAATCGAAGTTGAATTTCCCATTGTATCCATGCATAATATCCTGATTTGAGACTCAGTTACTCAGTTTTGCAGTTTAGTGTGACCATTAATTGACTTTAATCAATTAATTGACTTTAAACAACAGACATGAATTTGCTAATACACTTGACCATTGGCTTATTCACTTGTCTTAATGTGACAAGAAGACACTAGATAATCCGATGTTTTACACTCAAATTTCAATAAAATAGTATTAAATTTATATGCTCACACAGCTGTACAATTGCTTCAATTCCATGTAAAATCTTTATATGGTTCTCATTTAGTTCATCTTTTAAAATTAATAGCAAGAATAATATGGACTGATTTTTTACTATATTCTAGATTATTTTCTAAATAAATGACATGAAACATTTTATCGAATTCTCACCAAACCTCTATTCAGTTAAGTATTATTATAATCACATTTTGCACGTGAAAAAGCTAAGGCACAGAGAGGTTAAGGTACTTGCTCCAGATCACACAGAATCAGTATTTGAAGCAGGTCCACCCCCAGACCTACCCTCTTATCTATTATGCTGATTCCCTAAGAAATCACAGGAGCTGTTTCTTGAATGTTTCTGACACTTCTTTTCTGTTAACAAGGTTATGGATTGGTCACCTCAAACATATGTTTTTCTTTAAAACAATGCAGACTTGACAACTTAATATGTTTTATTTTCTCCTCTATTTCACCATTTGATACTTTTAAGCAACAGAAGAAGAAAACAAGAATGACTTTTACCCTGACCTCATCATATCTTCCTTATCATCTTTTGACGTATACGCTCTGCATTAATTGGTTCTTAATTAATCTTTGTGCTTCGGGATTTGAAATAGCTTCAGAGTATTGGTAGCCAGTTTCTACTCTGGCTCCTTTTTTCTAACAATGTTGATTGGAAATTAATTCAAAGGAGAAGAAAATGACGATGTACTATGCAGCGACGTGGCCTGTGGGTTCTCAATTTAAAAATCTTGTCAATTAGGGTCATAATTTCAACTAAAGTTTGTGTATAGATACTAAAAAGGCATCATCCTGGAGCCTAGAGGCATCATCCTGCTCAGAATAATCCCTTTTGTCAGTCGATGAAGATATTATTCCTTCATTGAGAAGAGGACAGAAAAATATTTGCTGCTGCCTTTGAATTCCTAGTTGAACAATATGAAATTATTGAGTGCAACTGCATCTTGTATGAGGTCGTCAAAGACCTCATCATCATTTGAGAACTGGAAGGAAAAAAAACACCTAAATGTTTCTGTAAAAGCAGTCGCTAGTTACAGAGATCTGAAAAACACTTGGTTAAGATTTAGTTATATCTTTATCAAAAATTGTATTTATCTCTTTCAAAATTACATAATGTTCCTCTTTATTGTGTACAGTTCTTTCTCTTTGATACAATATAACCATCTATTTTCATATTTGTGTTTTTCTAGTACTTCTTTATGGATGTCTTAGTTTTTTTCTCTTCATTTTTATTGAAATTTGTTTCTTGTAGAGATGTAGCTACTTTTTAAAAATTAAAAAAAAAAGATTTAGTTTTTTTTTCTTACCCAGTAGGAGGCATTTTATTTTATGTCTGTTCACAGTGAACAATTTCTAGAAAACTATATTCAGATGGTCAATAACAATCAAGTAATTGTTATTTTTCATATTTGAAGATTTTGCTCTTTTAAAATTTGGATTTATCTATCATTCGACTGCCTGTACTCTCCTATAAATCCAAGTGTGTCACGTGATGTTTGTAACAATTCAATCACTTTAACAATGGCTAGTAACCAATGGAAAATATATTTTAGCTTCCTTAATGCTAACCACGAACACACAAAAGTCTTTAATTTTTTCCCTTGTTTTTTTTATTTTTTTATTTTTTGGTACCAGCGATTAAACCCAGGGTGCTTAATCACTGAGCCACATCCCCAACTCTTTTTTGTATTTTATTTAGAGACAGGCTCTCGCTGGGTTCCTTAGGGTCTCACTAAATTTCTGAGGCTGGCTTTGAACTTTCAATCCTGCCTCAGCCTCCTGAGCTGCTAGGATTATATTGCCAGCATCCTAGTTTCTAATATTGAAACATCATGCTGCTTCATTGGATAACAAGGGAATTGTTAAGACCTAAGAGTCAGTGTTATCTTTACCAAAAATCAACTCAGAACATGTAGAAACTAGATGCATCTTGAAATACAAATTTGTATTGGTCTCTAGACTGTGTTCATCATATCTATGCCATTAACACAGGGTATTATTCACCAATCAGTATATATGTATATTTCTAGATCTAAGCAAAAATAAGCATGTGAGTCACCTACACGTATTCATGGTCAGGGAATGCTAGTTACCCCATTCTGCTGAGTGAGTGAACTGTGGATATTTTGCCTTTGTTGTACATTGTACAACTACACATGGGCAAATGACTAACTCCCAGCCTCAGCTCGGGTCATGGATCATTTGGCAGGTGAAACTGCTGAAAAGTCTCATTATAGACTAGGACGCTTACTTAGAGGTGGTTTTTGCTTGTTTTAGCTCCTGTTTCCTTTTTTTTCTGTTCTTTCCCCTTCTTTCTTTCTTTCCAGGGGCCTTCAGGGTGGACGCAGCTGCTGGATCTCCAGCCATCACTTAGAACTATAAGGTAACCTTGAAAACTGAAGTCACATGCTGAGAATGGCAAGGCAGAAAGGCCAAAGGGACCTGGGTATCTGATGACTTCAGGGAAGGGGCTCTCCTTGATTCAATTTCAGGAGTAAAAGAAAAAACTATACCTTTAGAACTTTGTTTATTATTTATTTTTATCCATTTGTGTTCTTTTTACTTTTGTACCCTATGAAATTTAATTCGAACTGATGGATCCCTCACCATGAAAGACAAAGTTGTGTAGAATTATGTCATTTAACAAATGGATGTGTTATCTTTTGCAACTGAAAGAGCTATAGTTACATGACATTAATACTAAATGGAAAATTCTGTATTTTGAGAAAGGAGATCACATTGACATAATTTTATTCCAATAAATTATT
Organism: Glaucomys volans; assembly: GCA_020662805.1. Taxonomy (NCBI): domain Eukaryota; kingdom Metazoa; phylum Chordata; class Mammalia; order Rodentia; family Sciuridae; genus Glaucomys; species Glaucomys volans. The sequence continues at coordinate 209,044 of JAJEJO010004363.1, forward strand.
ATATTGTTATTATTAATTGAGGTTAATTTGTTTTCGTGTGTATATGTGTAAGCGTACACATACATGCATAGATATAAAGCTTCATCACGGGTCTGTTTGTGTAGGAAGAAACAAAGCACACTGGGTTGATGCTGTACCTGGTTGCAGGCATCCACTGAGGGTCTTGGAATGCTAACCTGGGGCAGGGGACTGCTGCTTATTGGTTCCACTCACCTCCACATTGCCGCCTCTGATCCTCTGGCAGTCCCTCATAGGCCTGTTCACACAGTGACTGACCCAGAGTCTCAACAGAGCAAGGCCCCCTAAAGCCTGGTCTTGGAACTGCCCCGCAGAGTCACATTCTCTTAAACAAAGCAAGTCTAGGCCAAATATACAGGCAAGAGAAACAGACCCTTCTTGATAAAGGAGGCACCAAAGTAAGTGGCAAAGGATGTAGATACAGAGATGGGTAGAGAGTTCTGACCCCATCTGTAATCTACCACAGCTGTCATTGACTCATGGGTCCTATTGGTCTCTCTGGGCACTGAGGAATATGAAAGCAAACTCACATCAAGAATTCATGTCAATCCAGGAAGAATAAGATTTCTGTCCTTCCAGGGTAAAAGGGATTTGAAATACTAACCAACCAACCACAGAGCGACTAGTATTCTGAAGTCAGTGTCAGCCCAGGCCTTAGTGTCAACCTCCTCCTTGCTACTGGCAGGTTGTATATTCATCAGTGACAGAAACAGAATCCACCTTGTGAGAGAGTCCATGATGTTGGGCTCATGCAGAATATTCATCCCTATAACAATGGCTATCTTAATAGTGGATCCATTGCAGAAGAGAAACTTCCTGTCATCCAGGAGACAAACCATCCTGTGGGTGCCTGTTTGGTATCTCCTCTGTGGTAAATATTCTTTCCTGGGCATCAGTGTGATGAGATACAACAGTCTGCACACTTAGTTTATGGGCCCAGGGCATCACTGATGGAGTGTCAAAGAGAAACTGGGCAACTGGGACCCAAACGTGATCTGAGAAATTTACACCATGATTTCCAGAGACCTTGTTCATTGGAATGATGTATAAAATTTAAAAACTTCTAGAAGAAGTAACAAGGAGAAAAAGAAAAACCACAAATTATAAATATTATAAACAAAGACTATGATTGCAGACTTAAAAGGCTAAGAAGGGATTGCTATGAACCACTCTACCAATACAGGTTTAATCACTTAGATTAAATGGAATGCTTGTGTGAAAAAAGACAAACTGTCACAACCAATCCAATACAAAATGAATAATTTGAATAGTCTTTAAAAATTGAATATTTAATTTGAAAAACTTCCAAAATGGACATCCCCAGGTTTAGATATTTTTACTTGAGAATTCCACTAAATGTTTAAAGAAATTTAATAGCAATACTACATATGTTTCAGAAAAATAAAAGAAAACATGCCCCAATTCATTATATGAAACCAGAAAAACAAGGGGCAAATGGAAAATCACAAGCTAACAATAAACAACATTTCTAGAACTAACGAATTTAGTGAGGTTTCAGGATATAAGATTAATTTTTTAAAACATCAATTGTACTTTGATACACTAGCAATGAACACAAATATTTAAAAAAATAAAACTTATCACCGGTCAAAGTAAGGTATTTATGTATCAATGTAATAAAACATGTATAGGAATTACAGATTGAAAACTAGAGAAAATTAATGACAGAATTCAAAGAGGATAAATAAATGAATAGACATACCATGTTTATTGAATGGAAGATTAAATAAAGCGAGGGAGTCAATTCTCCCCAAATTGAGATGCAACCAATCCAAATCCTAGCAAAATTTTTTGTAGTCATAGACAAGAAAACCTTCAAATATATATGGGGAGGGAAAAAACCCAAAGAAGCTAAAACAATTTTGGAAAAAGAATAAAGTGAGTAGAATTGAGAATTGCTTTGCTGGATTTCAAAACTCATTTTAATAGCTACAGTGATTAAGACTGGCCAGCCATGGTGGCACACGCCTGTAATCCCAGCAGCTCAGGAGGCTGAAGCAGGAGGATTGCAAGTTCAAAGGCAGCCTCAGAAACTTAATGAGGCCCTCGGCAACTTAGTGAGACCCTGTCTCAAAATAAAAAATAAAAAATGGTCTGGGGGGGTTGGTCAGTGGTTAAGCATCACTGGGTTCAATCCCTGGTACAAAAAAAAAAAAAAAGAATGGGACTCTGGCAGATGATACAACACACAGATCAATGCAATAGAACAGAGATTCCAAATACAGATACACATGTGTGTGTCCAGTTGAGTTTTGCAAAGATGCAAAAGCAATTCAATGGAGTAAAGATAACCTTTCCACCAAGGGTTACTGGAGCAATTGGGTGTCCATAAGCAAGTGAAAGAGTCAGAGAACCTCAACCCAAGCCTGGTATCTAAAAACTCAGCATGCATTGGACCATGAACTCCAATATAAAATATGAAACTGCAACACTTTTGGAAAGAAATAGGAGAAAAACTTCAGGATTTAGGGCTAGGTCAAGAGTTGTTAGACTGATACTAAAAGCACAACCCATAAAAGGAAAAATTGATAAATTGGACTTCATCAAAAGTAAAAACTTCAAATAAATTTTTTAAAAATATGTCAAAGTAAAAACTTATGCTCTGCAGAATACTCTACTAAAAAGATGAGAAGACAAATTACAGACTGGGTAAAAATATTTGAAAACCACATCTCTGACAAAGGATTAGCATCTAGAATGTATTTAAAACTCTCCAAATTCAACAGTTGGAAGCATAATCAAGCAATGAATTTAAAAAGGGGCCAAGGACATGAAAAGACACTTCACCGAAGAGAATCCAGATGCCTGGTACCATTAGCCATTTGTAATCCTCAAATCAAAATCAAAATTAGGTATCAAATTTACCAAAATGATTTAGATGAAATAGAGTGACAAATTTCTGTCAAGCACGTGGAACAACCAGGTCACTCCTACCTTGCAGGTAAGAAGGTAGCTGGGACAACAGTTCCCAGGTTCTTAGGGATCTAAACATGAAATTCCTCTACAACAAAGCAGTTTCACTCTGGGAACTTCATCTAGGAGACATGAAAATGTATTTACATCAAAATATGAATTGTTTATACAGCTTTATACACATAGCCTGGAAACAACCCAGGTGGTCTTCAAAGGGGACAGTGATTGAAATGTGGCACATCCAGACCACATATTGCATACTTGCAATAAAAATGTAAACTATTAATTCATGCAACAGCCTGGATGAATCTCCAGAAAATTATGCTGCTAAAGAAAAACCCATCCAAAGAGGTTATACCCTGTATAATTCTGTTTTACCTCACATGATTGAAAGGAAAATACGAGAGAAATGGACACATTATAATGACTGCCTGGATTAAGGAGGGGCTGGAGGTGACAATACAAGCATATGAGGGAACTTCATGACAGTGGCTTTGTTCTCTGTGTTCATTGTGTTGATGTCAATATCCTGGACATGAGTCCATACTACAATTTTATAAGGCATTATCATTGGAGGGAATGGGACAAAGGTGTGCAGGATCTCTGAATATTGCTTCTGACACTGTATGCAAATCTATAATTCTCTCAAAAGAAAAGTTAAAGAAAGTGTATGTGCCTTTGATAATCTCATTAGTGTATTCTTCAATATGTGTCTGAATCCAGGCACAATTATTTTTGCATGTCGATTAAGTAATAGCTACATAATATGATGTTTATTACTTCCAGAATGCACTACATCACATTGTGAAATAGTTTGAAATGATTTTCAGGGAAAGAAAGAAAAAATAAAAACAATCAAACCTCAGACCATCACTGCTTCATTATTGTTGATTTTATAGCAAAGTATTTTTAAGAGTATCCTACTGTACAATCACAATTTTCTATTTAACTCATTATCTAAGGGCATTTTAAGAAGTAAGCTAATTTTTTCTAATGATAAAAAATGGAAACAAATGGCAACATAAATCCTTTCCACCAGATTTAATAGAATGCAATGGCTATTAATATTAGGAATTAAATTTTACTCAGGGCAGAATTGACTAAGTCTCACACTTTTCTTCCAATATTAAAATATAATTGAAGCAGTAGAAAAATAGCATTACATTCATTGGATTATTCTCAGTAAGATCAACTACATTGCAGCAATGAAATACATCATCTACAGAACACATTGGAGTGTGCTCAATACTAGAGTAGCTCTAAACTTTTCAGCTTGAGTGAGTTTTGTTGTTATTGTTTCTATTTGTTTCTAGTTAACACTCAACAAAGTTAAGCACTTACATTGTCGGGCTTTTTTCTTAATAAAGAGAATGAATCTATCACAAGTGATTCAATAATCCTAGTTACCTAAAGGATATTTGTAAAATGCACTTCTGTGTTTCCATAATCTCCCCATGAAGTTAATTGTGAAATAGCTATAACTTTTCAAGAAATCTAAACAAAGGTGCTGTACATATACAAGATTTGAATCGGCCGGCCGTCACAAAATACCATCACTTAGTCAGGTACTGTCTTAACACTGCGAGATCACTAAGGGAACCCTGCAGATTTCAGTGGTGTGGCTCAGATAGTGTTGTCTAATGGTTCACAGTAGACTGTTTAGATGTAATTCATGTAGACCAGGGATGGGATTAGGAAAAGTCTCATGATTTACACCTCTTTCCTGCCAAGGAGTCACAGTTAGAATCTAGTCCTTTGAAGTCAATACATGATCATTGAGATAAAAATGTTAAAAGATAACTGATAAGAGGAAAAAATAAAAGATTTTAAAAAGGTTTGACAGTCCATCAAATAAATGAAGCCTATTGATTGATCTGAGTTTGAGTAGATGAATTTAAATGGATAAACATAATCCCAGAGCTTCCAATTTATTTAATTATACTGAAGTTATTCACAGGGGCATTTAAAAGCATTAATTTGTCTTTCCGAATATGTTTAGCCAACTATTTTAAATACCTCTTTGGGCTTTTGCTGAAAGACGCATACTATTTTCTTTCCGAGTTTTGTACAAAGCAATATGCAAATTCATGTCCAGGGTTCAGACCAATGGCAATAGCATTAGTGGTCATCCAATTTGCTGATGAGTGTACTGCAGCAAAGTATTGCTTTTACAATCAAAACTCTCAACCTTGCATCCTGTTCTCCACTCACTGAAAAATTTCAAAGTCAAAATGAATCTCTTTGCAGAAAAATTCCACTGAAATACACCCTGAGTCTATCATACACTCACACATCAGAAGCTTATTCTGTGTAAGTCTTAGGCATACCTTTTAAATAACTCTACAATGAAAGAACATAACACAACAAGTTACAAAATTTCAAAATGAAGAATGTGATGTACACTCGTTGCAAGATTTTCTCTATCTTAAGAATTAAGTTGCCATGATTTGGAGCATTAAGAGGTGACGAATACCAATGAAAGGCAAGAATATCATTTCCCAGTATTGGGGGATGGCCATATTCTAGTCAAGTCATTTAGAGGCTTTAATAAATCTTTATATAATTTTTACAGCACATTTAAAATAACCTAAATAAGTAAATGTTTGAATGATAAATTGTGAAAGTTTTTTTTTTCTTTCTTTCTTCTACAGCAAGTGTGAAATACCTACATCAAACTTTTTACAGGGCATGTAGCCCGAGATTTCAACATTCAGGATTACATTTTAATCACCAAGCTGGTTCCTAACCCTGTGGTCCCTGTTTCTGGTGATGCAGTGCCACCTTCATGCTCTTCATGGTGCAGAGATGAATACTCAGTGCCTGTCAGCTTTACTCTTCACACTTCCTGGTCGTATTCTCTATATATTTTCCATGCCCTTAATCTTATACTTTTTTTAACTGGGGATTGAACCTAGCAGCACTGTCCCTGAGTAACAGCTACAGCCCATTTTATTTTTTTATTTTTGCTGAGTTGCTTAACGCCTCGCTAAGTTGCTGAGACTGGCTTTGAACTTGTGATCCTCTTGCCTCAGCCTCCCAAGTAGCTGAGATTACAGGTCTGCACCACTGTACCTGGACTCTTTTTTTCTATTTTCTATTTTAAATGCCACTCCAGAGGTTGATGCATGGCTTTTCACCTTGTACAGAAAAAAATAAAGTTTTTAAATTTTTTTTTTCTTTTAATACCTGTGATTGTTCTGAAGCTCATCCTGGACTCCTCTGTTTTCCCTGTTCAAATTCTCATTCCCTCACACCTGAATGAATGTGATGCTCCTATACTGTCCCCTCACCTCTGAGCCTCCCTTTTGCTTCTCTCAGTCCATGTCACATGCCAGCATAAGATTGATATTTTTAAACAAATGTTCCATAATCCTTCCCTGCTCAAAAACTTTTTGTTTGCTTGCTATTTATTTGCATATTTATTTATTTATTTATTGCAATGCTGGGGATTGAACTCAGGGGCACTCTGCCACTCAGCTCCATCCCCAGACTTTGTTATTTTTAGATATGGGTCTCCCTAAGTTGCTCAGGATGGCCTAGAACTTGTGATCCTCCTGCCTCAGCCTCACAAATCACTGGGAACTGTCATAAGTTACAAAGCCTGGCTCAAAAACCCTTTGTAACTTCTCACTCAGAAAATTCAAGTTAAATTATTCAGCCGGCTTTAAAGGCCTCAGCTGGTCTGGATATTCTCCCACTTTTCCCAGTGTCTCCAAAGGGACTCTGCCTGTCTACCCTGTGTCTCTGCTCTGGGGCTTTTCTCCACTATAACTGTGTTCCACCAGAGACTTGTGAATGTCTTCTCATGTACAGATGTCTATGATTTCTCCTTTCTTGGGCATTCTATTTGCATCTTCTAATAGCAGTAATACTTTGTTATTTGCACATTTATTTGTTATTTTTTTTCTTTTTCTTGATAGACTCTACACTCTCTGAGGGTGGAGACCACCATATGACCATTGTGTGACTGACAACCCTTTACAAATAATAGGGCAGACATAAACAAATCTTCATTGGATGGATTGCTAAGATCTCTCTTAGAAAGAAATTTTAAACTGAAAAGCTTGCAAGTAAAATAATCGCCTGGGTTGCCATTATGATGTGTTCATATTTCTTACATTTTGTGGGTAAGATAAATCTGGAAACATCTACTAACAGAGTTTTTAAGCCATCTTTCCTAAATCCATTGTCTTCCATGGTGGTGTTGTACAAAGTAGTTAATGTTTTTCAGTCCTTTGGTGAGAAAAGTTCTGAAACAAACACATTGCTATTTTTTTAAAGGATTTTGCAATCTCCTTGCAACAAAACATAAATTTAGTCAATAAAATAGGGATGAAATAAGAATTATGGGAACAATGGTTTTTAAAGGATTCTGTTTTCTTTCTATTTTCTATTTTAAAATGCCACTTCAGAAGTTAATGCATGACTTTTCACCTTGTGTAGAAAAAAGTATAGCTTTTTACAAGTTTCTTTGTCTGAACTGTGGTTAAAAGAATTACAAAAGCCTTAAAATAAAGTCACTTACGCAATCCCTGTGTCTTGGGAGGATGCTACTAAGTCCAACTAGAGAGATAAGTTTTTAAAATTAGGAAGAATAAAAACCAACCTGAACTCAACTTTAAGTTTCTTTACAACACAAGAAGGTGTTTAAATATGCTTTAAAGGTGAAAGTTTCCTTTTCCTATTTAAATAATCTGCACTCAATTACTTCCATTGGACACTGATAGCCTGTGTGAATGACTTCTCTCATCAGTACTAAGAAAGGCCCTATTTTAATAAAATTCAATCCACAGTAACAAAAAATTACACAACACATGGATTACACAAGAATTCACCCCAGTGTGCTTTCAAATAATTGGTTTCCTGATTGCATTTAAAGTATCATTTAATTCATAACTTCCCAGAAACACATTTGTTATGCGAAGCAAGGTTTACATATGCACGTGGAATGTTAGTTCCCATGCAATCTCTGGAAAAAGAAATGGATACAAATGTTTTAAATATGCATCATAATATCAGCAAACACAATAAAGGCTCTGGAGTCAGAATCTACTGAATTTAAGAGGAAGAGGAAAGGGAACTAATGTTTATTGAGAATTGACCACCCTGAATGCTCTCAGGTTACTTTCTAATATGTTAGTGATCGCTCTATCGGGGAGTGATCATCATATTGTGGTAAAGACTTTGAAGTAATTATTACTTTTTTCTCAAAAATCTTCTTTTCTACTGATGAATTCATCTGCGCAAACAAACCATTTAATGCAAAGGGGACAATGACATCGACTTCCTTTGGTTTTCAAAGGGTAGAATGTGAAAACATCCATTTCAGTTGTCATATGTGATCTGCAAACTTAATGCCAGCAAACACCTACAGCATATGTTACATCCTCTTCCCTTCTCATCAGAAATTGTGCTGTTATATCTGTGTGTGGCATTGATTTCTGAATAAGCAGCCAAGTTGAGGTGTGATCAGTTATATGGACAAGCTCACTGCACTTTCTTATATCTGAAACATCCCTGGGGCCCTAACAATTTCTCAATGTCATAAAGTCTAATCTCTATGGATCTTCAGCCTAAAATTAGAAAACACAGAAAGTCGTGATTACCTACAATATCAAATATTTACAAGTATAAGTTAAACCCGTTTTCTTCAGATAAAGAAATACTTTATATTAAAGTGCCCAGTCAGCCACCTCTGTACGGCGACTTGCTTTAAAAAATGAACAGATATGGAAAGAATTTAAATTTTCCACGTGAACTAACTTCTTAAAGTCACACCTCACTACTTTCAAGCTGTGATTCATATGGACATTGTTTGCTTCCATTTATTTATAGCTCATCCAAAGTTGTCATAGCATTTGGTATTGTAAGTCTGAAAATTCCCCCATGCTACCTGGACATCTGTGAGGTTCACAAGGCCTCAAAGGCCTCAGGTGAGTTTTTCAACTCTTATCCCTACCCACAGTGGGTGGGCATCCCTGCCTGGCCAGGACCCCTACCAGCTGGAGCAGTGGCATCCCCCTGGTCCTCAGTTAACAGCTTTTTTCTTCTCTGGGCACCTCTAAATCTCTCAAGTCAACCACACACTCCCAAAGGAGCCAGGAGTTACCCCAGCCCATTACTTTTCTCCACCACTGCTTCTGGTTCACTGGGTTCTCTGAGCTCAGCCTTGGGAGGCTCTGCACGGCCTCCCTCTCTCCTCAACTGTGAGTAGATGGAAGATTCTACAGAGCTGCTGTCAATCTCATCTGTCCAGTGTTGGTTGTCAAATGTTTGGCCATTTAGTAAAATTTTGGATGGGGAGAGTCCTCCTCCACCAACAGGGTGAGTAGAAAGCGGTAAAAATATTCTTTTCATTTTCTTCAATTCAGAGTTAGTAACTGAACAGACTTAATCTTACAAGTCGAGGAAAAGATTTCATATGTCATAGCCTTGTCACGGCTCCAGATGAGGAAGGCAGAGATGATATGAGGCAGAACTGATTTCTCCTCCTGTATTTCCATGTAACCAAACTGCATAGGGCCAGAAATAAATAACTAAGGCAAAAAAAAGGTCAAGGAGCCCAGATACATGGATGACATTCTGCCACCAATTAAGCTATTCTTGGGATACATTTCCTCCTCTCACCAAAAACTCTATACTGAAGGCCTAGAGAATTCTTGAAAACTTCAGAAAAATAAACTGAAAATTTCATGCATCTCTTTAGATGTCTCCCTTACTATTGTAACTTAGATTGCACCAGAAACCTTAGAAACAAGAATTCAAGAGTAAATATTTAGGAGGTGGAGAAATGAGATGAGGATTGCTAGGAGGTGATTACAATGAGCTTTGTCAAGCAGATGGGATGCAGACACTTAGAATTAATCCTACTGGAGACCCCTGAAAGATGCTCCTTGAAGCTGTCTCAGAGTTTTCTCTATTAAGGAAGAAGGGTGTGGGGTGTTTATCCAGAAATCCAGAAATGGTTGCACCCAAGGAGAAATACTTTTCTATTCCTTCTATCCTTCTACACAAGGGCCACACTATTTCAAATATCCCTCAGAATCCTCTTCCCCACATCTCTCTCTATGGCTTATCCACCTTTATTTTCTTGAGAGTTTTTATCATCTCCATATGTAGTGCAGATTTTTTTTCAGTGTTGTCATCTATAAGAAGGTCCTCTCCAGGAGACTGGAAACTTGTTCATTTATGGAAGAACAACCTAGCATATTGCAGGCATTTACTACAGTATGAATGTCTGGGTAAATGAAGCAAAGAGACGTCACCAAACTTTTTATAGAACAAAGACTTGCTCCCTGTGCTACCTTTTATGTTCAGAATGCCTTGACAGACGTCACGTTGGCCCAGTACAGGGAGTCTTCAGTGGGCAGAGCACTGAGCAGTTGCCATGTCCCATTTTTAGGTAGTATTCTTGGAAGGCACATTTACAAATGGAAGCCCAACCCAAGAAGAATTATGGCAGAAAGGTCAGAACAGCAAGCACATCAGCAGTTCAGGGAACTGGCTGCAGTCCCTATCCATTCATCTTTAATATTATATAAAAAATTGAACTGCTATAGGAAGACTCACTTTTGAAAATACAGGAGAAAAACTAGACCTTGAATGAGGTTGGCAGGAACCATGGAACAAGATGGTCCAAATTACTCTGGTGCCCAGCTTTAATTAAGAATCAGAAGGAAATCACTTGATTGAAGAGGTTTTGACTCAATGAAGTCTACCTGAGAACAAGGACCTTTTGAATCGAATGCCCTTGTTGGAAGACTTTAGAAGAACTTAGTTCTGTTTTGCCAGTTTGCAAATAATTCTTGATGATGAAGATTATGACTTTGGAGAAGGATTTTACATCCAAAATGCACATTGGGGCAGAAATGATGTAAACTTAATTCCTAATGGAAGTCGAATCATGGTCTACCAGACCACTCAGAGAGACTGTGGTCCTACTGTGTTGATCACATCTTCAACATCTCTGTAAAGGCAGTTCATGAAGAATTCCAGAAAGGATTTTAGAAGGTGTAAGATGAGGACATTGTAGAATTTTATTTTCATCCTGAAGGACTGAAAGATTATTAGAAGTACAGTTTATGACTGGGAAGCATTTAAAAGGAGTGTATATCATGAACCAGAGTACAATTTACATCCCACCAAAGTGATATTTTGGAAGTTTTCACACCAACTGACTCTGAAGAAAATTTGAAAAAATTTCTGTATTTCTTATGAAAACTGATAGAATGGAACAAATGACTTAAAGTCTATGAAAATGATTTTTTCTATCCTGAAAATTTGAATGGAAAGAGCCCATGAGAGCACAGACATGCTTTTGTGTTTCTCTGTCTCCCTAAATAGTCTGCAGTGGAAGGGCTGGAAGAAATTCCAGTAGCCATCGCCAAGGACAGAGGGCTTGGCCAACCCCACAATCTTCACCTGTTCTTAGAAACATTTTCAAAAATAAAATCATAATTTAAAAAATGCTGAACATCCAAGTTAATTGTGGAGATGATAAAAAAGAATTTCAACCACCTCAAAAACACAGCCACTACCCAAGGAAAAGGGGGATCTCCCAAATCTTGAAGGGATTTGTCCTAGAATTCTATGGATACCAAAACTCATAGATTCTCAAGTCCCGTATCTGAAAAGGTTAGCATTTGCATCTAACCTACACACATCCTTTCATATATTTTAAATCATTTCTAGATTTTTTGCAATATGTAACACAATGTAAATGCTATATAGCCATTATACCATTTATGTGTGTGTATAATCCAGGAGCACTTAACCACACTTCCAGCCCTTTTTATTTATTTATTTTTTTATTTTGAAACAGGGTCTTGCTTAGTTGCTTAGAGCCTCACTAAGTTGCTGAGGCTGCCCTTGAACTTGGGATCCTCCTACCTCAGCCCTGCAAGCTACAGGGATTACAGGTATGCGCCACTGTGCTTGGTTACACTACATTTTTTAGAGAAAAGTGAGAAGAAGAAAAATCCACATGTTCAGTACACATGCATTTTTTTCAAATGGTTTTGATCTGCAGTTTGGATCCACAGATACAGAACCCATGGATACTGAGAACCAAATATAATTCATCTCTCATTTGAAAGATTGTTATTATCCACTCACATTATACTTTTAACAGTTTCCCTAAATCCAGACCTTCATCCACTAGAATTGTGGGGACCATCACTCAAAGTTATGAGCCCAAGAACATTTTTAATGACAATCAGAAAGTCCCCAGAGAGCTTCCTTGTCCTTCCAAAACGAAAAATTGACTGAGACAAGAGAACAAAGACAAAATTTCTGTTTTATTGCAGAGCCATTTTACCTTGAGATGAATATGCAGTCACGTGGGTATAATTACTACACCTGCAGTGAAAGATGGAATTAACTTAATTCCTAATGGAATGAAGAATTCCTAATACATTAATCGGACCACCCTCCTACTAATAGGACACACACACAAACACACACACACACACACACACACACACACACACACCCAGAGTGTCAGGGCTGACAGTTGGGAACAAAGCAGACACCCCTGATGCCCAAAAGATGAACGAACCCTTGAAAGGAGCAGTGGAGTGAAGCTTCAGTCACTCTTCTCCAACATCACTCATTTGTGTGACGGACAAGTCTTTCTTATGTGTCAATATCAGGATCACTTTATAAAAATAATCACACACCCCTCCTCAATGTTTGCTATAGCCCATTCCACACTGCAGAGGTCTTTTGTGTATGAGTCTATTCTCCACACCAGAAAGTAACTTACATGAAAGCAGAAGTTGTATCTAATCCACGTGTCTACTCCAATTGGAAGTGGTCAAACCGGATTTACTAAACACTGATGGAACTTGCAATTTATCCACTATTATTCAATAATAGTCTATTTTTCATTGCTATAATGAAATGCCTGAGGCAGGCTAACTTTATAAATAAAAGAGGTATATTTAGCTCCCAGTTTTTGATGGTCAAAGTCTAAATTGCATGGTGCAGTTTCCAGCAGGGGCTTACCCTTGGCTACATCTTAAACTACAAAGGCTTGTAGAAATAGAGTAGGGATCCTTACATTACAGAATCTCTCACAGTGCCTGGCACATGATTGGTGGTCAATACATATTTGTGGGATGAATGAAGGAAGGAACTAAGGAGCTGCTGGACTGGTCATCCTCTGATATGTATCAAAAAACAGGAGGCCCAGCATGGTGGTGCACGCCTGAAATCCCAACAGCTTGGGAGGCTGAGGCAGGAGGATCCAGAGTTCAAAGCCAGTCTCAGCACAGGCAAGGCACTAAGCAACTCGGTGAGACCCTGTCTCTAAATAAATAACACAATAGAGCTGGGGGTGTGGCTCAGTGTTTGAGTGCCCCTGAATTCAATCCCTGGTACCAAAAAAATAAAAAATAAAAAAATTTTAAAAATCAGAAATAGTGACCCCTTGGGGAAAAAAGTCTAAAATTTTCAGAAATTATTTTATCATGCTACCTTACTACTAATCAATCCACTCATTCTGTCCTGTGAATTGTCTCCACCCAAAGTATTCCACTTTTCAGTTGCCTAATCATGTACAGGTTGTGCTCAGCAAATTCTAAGCAATAGGCTGAAGATGTACAGATTTAGGCTGATTTTCAGATCCGTCTGTGAAACTGCCTACTGAGGTTTATGAATGATTGACAAACCCTTGGGAAAGTAGATCTATCAATTCAGATTCCCCACATTTGGGAAGTACATTTCTATTGCTCTGTGCAAGTATTGCAAAGCTGAGTGATTTGGTTCCAGAACTGACTGTTGAAACCTCCAAGCCCTGTGTTTTATGTGTGTGTGTGTGTGTATGTGTGTGTGCATATGAGTCGTGTGCATGCATTCGCATATGCACACACATTAAACAAGTTTGCTGGGTTTAATTACTAAAGTTTTCTGCTCAAGAAAATATTGAACACAATGACCACATGCAATGAGCCATGTCTCACATCACCTCCACCACACTTCCATTACTGAAATCTGGAAGATACCTGTTCACCTGTCGACCACAGAGTTTTTCCCTTGGAATCAAGGTTCTGCTTGGCAACAGTTTTGCAACCTCATAGAAATGGTACAGCATGAGGAGAAGCAAAGACTGGGGGACCCACAGGCAGCTCTCTCTCTCTCTCTCTCTCTCTCTCTGAGAAGATGTGCTTGTTGGAGAGAGGAGGTGACAATGGTAAGATGGAAGCAGACATGAGAGATCTAGACTGTAGGGGCAAGTCCACAATTCTGGGAGCCCAGGTCTGCAAGAAGGCCAGCAGCTGATGAAATAGGTGCATCTTTTCTAATCTGAGTCAACGCCATCTTTACCTAGGGTCACCCCCATGGTATCATTTCACTTTATACTTGTATCCACCAATTTGTAGTTGTAACAAAAGTAAATAAAAATTTGCAGTTTCTCTAAAAGTATAGTCTTCACCTGCCATAAGAAAAAAAGGGACAAAGTGGTTCCCTTTAAACCAAAGCCCATGATAACATGCTGACTATCCTATACCAATTGCTCATGAAATCATAAAACCTCCACTCAATGTGTAGCAATAGGGCCCTTAGCTTCGCACAGATTTTTTCACCATGAAAATATAATTTATTTTCACATGTGTAAATTATGCATTGTGAGCATTATATAACACTTTTATTATAACAATAATGACAAATTAGAATCACAGAATGCCCCAGCTTTCTAAGGTATTGTCTCATCTATTGTCTCTAACTTTATCCTCAGTGCAACCTTGTACAAATGAAGACAAGGGTATTAAGCAATTTGCTTAATGGCAGATCTGGGAATAAGCTCCAGATCCTCTTGGGTGTGTTCAATAATTACTTGTTTATGAACTGACCTCTTGGGATTCTCTTGGAGAAAAAACGCTATGAATCTTAGACTAGCTCATAGGCTCCCTTATGTCAATTTAAGTTAAAACAAAGTTACCCACTTAAAACATTTTTTGATTATGTGATAATTTTATTCATAAAATATCCTCAATTATAGTAGCCAAATTAAACTAAATATTTCAAGTTTGAATGAGTTACCATGATCTACGCCACAAACTCTCCTCTAAAGTCAGTTGAAATGTGGACATAAATCTTATTAAAATGTGAAATAAAAGGTGAAATAGAAATTAAGCAGAGAGAACAGAAAAAGAATTATTTTACTTTTAAAGTAACAAAAGAATCAGACGTAATGACAACTACTAAATAGTCAAGAAATTCTCAATACAAATTATGCAATCTTGAAAAGAAAATGAGAAGCATTATATTAGTTAAGGTGGGAAGCAGATCACTCATGAAGTCCAGTGAAGCCCTTAAAAGCCAGAAAGGATGATTTTTATATAAGCAATGATCTGAATATTGGAAAGTCATTATAATTGGTATATAGACTAATTTTGTAGATGGGAGTTTAGAAATTACTACCAAGCCAACATTTAAACACAAATATAATTTAAAATACCACCAGTTTTTATGTACCCAAATCTGTGGACAGATTTGCAAAAATCTATGCTCTGTTTTCAAATTGTCCTTTGAAGAGGAGGAGCCAAGAGGTCAGAGAGGCTCTTGTATCTTAGGCTACATACCACACAACACAGACCCCAGTCCTGTTCTGCTTCTTCTCCATCCACTAAAATGAGAAACTCAGTGGTACAGCTAGGAGAGTGGGCAGGGAAGAGGCCGAGGCAGGACCCGGAAGGGGGCTGAGACTCTTGAACCAGGGATCTGAGGTACCCACATCATGGTGCCGAAGCTGGAACTTGGTCCCTGGTGAACGCTTGCCCTTGGCCCCATGGTAAGAGTCACAGCTAGAATTTGGTACTACAGTTCCTCTGAAAAGCACGCACTTCATTGGAGCCTTCCTTTCCCAGGTCTGAGAGTAGCACTTTCTACAAATCAGACATTGATGTAGAATAGTCAGCAAAGCAGTTTCACACACATGATCGCATTTATTCTCCCAGGAGACCCATGAGAAATGTCGGAGTCACTGAGGACTCTAAGGATCCAAGATAAGGGACTCAGAGTCCCAAAGTCAGAAGTGGAGCCTGAGTTCCATGCTAGCTGCCTCCATTCCGTTTCCATTTCCTCCTCCTGTATCCATCTGCACCACTCAGTTACTAAAGGCTCAGCCACCGTGTGGTGTATCCCCAGGCTGGGGCGTAATCACAGCCCAGGGGCCAGGCAGGGCTGCATCCCCAGTATGTGACTTTTGGAAATGTTTGAGGTGAATGCAGTTAAGTTTCCACATGCCCCAGTGATGACTGCAAATGAATTCTCTTAACCTGCTCAGGCTGCCAGAACAAAACCCCATAGACCACGTTTTAAACAACAGGAACTATTTGCTCACCATTCTGGAGGCTAGAAGTCGAAGACCAAGGTGCTGGCCAATAGAGTGACTGATAAGGGCTCTGAAACCTGGCTTGCGGATGGTCACGCATCTTTCCTCAATGTTTTCACATGGAGGAAGAGCAAGCTTCCTTGTGTATCGTTCTTCTATATTTTAAGAATCTGTTTGATTTATTTTGTGTTTTTAAATTTAAATTCAACCTATTGCAATTGACACATAGCAAAAAATGAAACATATTAGTCGGGTACCATGTGATGCTTTCATGCATGTATACCTTACATCTTGTTTACACTGGGTTAAGCATATCTCTCTCCTCAAATATGTATCAATCCTACGTGATGAAGGCATTCAAAATCTTTTATTCTAGCTTCTTGAACTATGCAGTGCATGGCTGTTCTCTGCAGTCAGCCTGCTGTACAGGAGTGCACCAGAACTTCTTGCTACTATCTAACTGCAATTCATCACCTATGGGTCAGCCTTACCCACTACTCTTCCCAGTCTCTGGCAATCATCATTCTACCCTCAACTTTTATGAGTTGGAAGTTTTAGATTCTATATGAATGAGATCATGCAGTAGCTCTCTTTCTGTGCCTGGCTGATTTTACTTTGCCTGTTGTCACAAATGACAGGATTTCATTCTTCTTAGGGAGGCATAGCCTTCCTTTGTGTTTATGTATCATGATTTCTTTATCCATTCATCACTGATGGACACTTAGGTTGTTTCCACTTCTTGGCAATTGGAAATTATGCTGCAATGATGAACATGGGGTGCTTAATTTATTTTTTATTGACAAATTAGTCATATGCTGTTTTAAAATATTCTCTTCCTCTTCTTAGGAGAGTAGCAGTTCTATCTGATTAGAGACTCCATCCATATGAATTCATTTTAACTTCACCTCCTCCTTGTAAGCCCCTTCCCCAAATACAACCATATTGGAAGTAAAGGATTCAACAGTCAACTTGTGCAAAGATATATACATTTAATCCATAACAGTAATCCAGATATCAAACACATTTCTATTTCCAAAGTGATGCGTAATAAACTGCTCTTCACCCCGAAAATCCTGCAATCAATGGAAGCCCATCATTTTTAATCCACATGAGATAATATATATTTAAACCCACATGGAGAATGTCTTTTGCAAAATAAGGATAACATAACTAGATGTACAGTTGTAGAAACAATATTTTCTTGTCAAGGATCTACAGTTGATTTGCTCTTGTCTTCCATTTGCAGGGTCTCACCAGAATTGATTAAACACAGAGCTACTCAGCTCAGTTTAAACTCCTTAGACATTCAATTGCCTTCTTAGTGCCAGAAGCACTTGAGGAGCTTTACATTCTAGAACGATCTACGTGTAATTGCAGAAATGTGCCAAGTGCAAGAACAGGCATGCACAGTGCTCCATGGAAGTTCGTTGCAGCTATTGCTCTAAGGGCAAGACTGAGGCTGTGATTCCTGTTCTTCCCACTAGCCTCAGATATCTACGGCTATGTTCCTCAGTTGCTGTTATATGCACGCGAACAAGGGGCAAAAGGAGGGTAACTTGCCCAGGCTTTTTGGTAAACATAACGGTAAGCAATAATGGTGGTAAGTGGTAAGCATAATGAAGATGATATCCTACATACACTTTTATATTCAGCCACATTAATCATTCTCCATTTAACATGCTCAACAAAAATTTATTGTGTCAGGAGTCATGCCAAGTGCTGGGGATACCAAGATGAAGGAAACAAACATGGAGTCCTCCTTGCAAAGTCAATGTCTATTCAGTGCATAGCAGGCATTTTCCTTGCATGCAAAGCTGCTATTTTCCCAAAATAGGAAAAATTTTCCCTAATGATGGACATTTATGATTTTTATGATGATGAAGTAGATATGAGGCACTGCATCATTCACATGTTCTATTATTTCCTTGGGTGGAGTCTAAGCATTTCCTGGTTTTTTGGTTTCAATATAGATTCATCCTACCATCAATGGAAGTAATTCTTAATCAACATAAGATTGTATATTTCAAACTCTTGGATTGATAATGTATTTAAACACTGGTGTGATGAAAAATACCTTTCTTTCACAAAAAAAGATAACCTTGGCCAAGTGTACAATTGCTGGGACTAAATATTTTCTGGTGAAAGATCAATGGTAAATACGCCTCCACCTTTAGTAACTTTGCCTTGCTGATATGTTAAAATCAGCTTGTTTTGTCTTCTTTTTGTTGTTGTTTTATTTGTTTTTGCTGTTCTGCCTGGATGCTCTAAAGATTTATTTTTAACTTAATTGTGCATACCTAATCATCCTGCTGTATACCTTGAATACATGCAAATTTTCTTGTTAAAAGTTTACTCTCCTCAATACAGCTGGATAAAGTTTGACCAGTGTGTATTCTTACTTGTGATCTCCCTTAATGACATCAACTCAGACAAACAGAGCTCTTAGATCTGCCTGGTGAGATTATTTTTCTGCTAGTAAGGTTATCAACAATAACTGAATATCTCTTTGCTTTACCAGTGTAGTTCTAAGATTCAACTATTCATTCTCTATTGTACAGATAGTTCATCTTCCTCTCAAATATTTAAATTGCTTTTGCTTGTTCACCTGCTTTCTGGAATTTTTGCTTAACTTATGATTTCCTTTTTAAATATTTTTTTCTTTTCTTGTTTTTTAAAATTTGTTCCAATTGGTTACACATGACAGTAGAATGCACTTTGATACATCATACATAGATGGAGTATAATTTCTCATTCTTCTGGTTGCACATGATGTAAAATCCCACCAGTCGTTTAGTTATATATGTACATAGGGTAATAATGTCTGATTCATTCTACTATCCTTCCTACCTCCACGCCCCCTCCCTCCTTTCACTCCCCTCTACCTAAAGTAGCTCTATTCTTCCCTACCCTACCCCCTCTTATAGTGAATTAGCACATATGCATATCAGAGAATACATCGGACCTTTGGTTTTGGGGGATTGGCTTATTTTGCTTAGCATGATATTCCCAAGCTCCATCCATTTACATACAAATGCCATAATTTCATTTTTCTTTAAGGTTGAGTAACATTCCATTATACATACATACCACATTTTCTTTATCCATTCATCTGTTGAAAGGCACCTAGGTTGGTTTCATAGTTCAGCTATTGTGAATTGAGCTACTATAAACATTGATGTGGCTGCCTCACTGTAGTATGCTGATTTTAAGTCCTTTGGGTATAAACTGAGGTTTGGTATACCCGGGTCAAATGATGTTTCCATTCCAAGTTTCTGAGGAATCTCCATACTGCTTTCCATAATGGTTGCACCAATTTGCATTCCCACCCGCAGTGATGAGTGTACCTTTCCTCCCACATCCTCACCAACAGGGTTTTCTGAGTGTCAGCTCTGCTCTTCACAGCCTTCAGTACAGATTCGAACTCTTCTCCTGAATAGCACCAAATAGCACCAAAATTCATAGCACCAAAATTCATCTCTATCATTTCCATCTCCTACCTGCACTGTTTTCCTTTCAAGGAATCTTTTTTTTTTCAGTTTTCAGTGACTATTCCAGAGAAGCTGAATCATTATGCATCTTATTATTGACACCTAAACTTTTTTAATTTTTTTTTTAGTTCCTCACACAGATCATTTTCATGCTGTCCTTACAAGTGTTCTTATTGTTGCTTTCTGTTGATTCATCCAGGAATGAAGACTCATTCACTGTGTACCACTGAACAGCAGCAGAGGTATTCTACCTACCAACCTGCTCTCTGCACTCAGGGACTGCTGTGCACCCCTCTTGAATAAATGAGGCCCCACTGCTGCTTTCCAGTGGATTGCTTTCTGGTGGCGTCTTTTGAACCATCACATCCACTGCCTGATTCTTTGCACCATGGATAGATGAAGGTATAGAAAGCTGTAATTGTTAATACAAATTGTCACCCACACATTAGACCCAATATTTTCTTAGGAAACCATGCCACTCAGAACATAATGTTCTGCCACCAATTCTCCAGCCCCCAGACTACTTTTCACCAGAGTGCTGGTCCTGTGGAACAATTATCTCACAAACAAGGTATAGCCACTGTAGGAAAACAGATCTTCCCAACTTGAAGAGAATGGTTTTTATAAAGGTTGGGCCATGGTGGCTTTTTTCAGTATAGTTCTATCATTCTTATAGCTATTAGAACATCATCACAGATTCTGGAAGTAGGTTAGTGCTATGTTGTTTGATTGGGTTTTGATTTTTGTGGATTTTTCTTTGTGTGTGTGTGTGTGTGTGTGTGTGTGTGTGTGTGTGTCCCAACAGAAAAACAAATAGTTTTTCCGATTTTTCAACACCTTAACAGGAATTTGTAAAGGGTTATGTCAAGGGCTGTGAGCCAGGTGCTAAATTTAAACCTGAAAAACTAAAAATTTCATATAGGTAAACATATACAGAATAACATGATTGACCCTTGTGACTGAAAGAAGCCTGCTAACTATAAGCTAAAATATAAATTAGTTAAAAATTCTGGGAACAGAGCTCATTCTTATAGCCATCTATAATCAGATCTAAGTACAGGAGGTACCTTATTGTCCAGTGATCACCCAAACCCACAAAGCTAAAAGTTTTATGATTGAAGTAATAGAAATATGTTTTTCCCTTAGATTGTACCCTTTATGCTTTGGAAAAGACCTTTTGACTGTATCACTTCATAACATGTGGTCGCCATTTTAACCTCATGCCAATTCCGAGAAAAAATTAAGAATAAAAAATGATCTGGTGGATTTCTTCTCTCTTCTCTTTTCTCCTCAATCCCCCCGCCCCTTGTACACACAAAACTATACATAAGGGCTGGGTTGTGGCTCAGTGGTAGAGTGTTCGCCTAGCATGTGTGAGACTCTGAGTTCGATACTCAGCATCACATAACAATAAAATAAAAAAATTAAAAAAAAAAAAAACTATACAGAAGCACACATGTGCACATGTAAACACCATTAGTTGGGAAAACAAGTTTTAGAGTAAATTACAAATCCATCCAACAAAGCCAGGATTATTAACACATTCAATCCATTGCAAAACCCGATCTCATTAGGATGCCCCAAGAAAATAAATGTATGCTGCCTTCAGGGAGAATGGTAAGTTGTACCAACTTTTGCCCTAAGAGCAGCTTGACAATATTATGAGTCACACCAGGAAAGTGTCATTATGATGAAGTGCATTTTAACTATTAAAATAAAGCATGCCTAAATTAAAAAGACATAAAAAACAGCATTTATATTATGTGAGAAAGCACAAAAAGAAGAATATAATACCATAAATTATGTTTCTCCATTCAAGTTTGCATCTTTATTCTTGAACACCATTTAGGAAACAATAGAACAGGGTGCCATGGGAATAGAGGGTTATTTTCCATTAGACTTAAATTAATATAATTGAAAGCATGACAGGAACACAGTGTCAAGGATATATTGCCAAGAGATTATATAAAAATAATAGAGTATTTCATCTCCTTTTAAATTTACATTTTCAAATGCTGTTACTAAAGCTCATGTCGATTCATCAGGCAATATTCATAACACAACGAATTTCAGTAATCAGCTAAGGCGTTCTCACATCATGCTGACAAGAATAGCATCTCAGATTTACAAAGGTTATGATTTCTTGAACTTCATTTCTTTTTTATTTAACCTTCCTGAGCCAAAGTTCAGAGACTGCTTAGAATCATCCAGATTAAAAAAAATTGTAATATCAAAATAATGAATGCAAAACTTTTTCTAAAGAGTGGCCTTTTTACTTAGACACTTTTCTTGGTTCTTATACCAACCATGTGAAGCAGAGTCACTGTGTGATGTCTAGCAGACTGTGTTGAAAACAAGCACAGTGACTTTTTCAAGGACAAGAGTAATGAGCAGTATCTATCACAAGTACCAAAAAATGTTATTAAATGAACATTAATTGACCAGTCGCTTTCCTTTTTGATGCTTCTATTCAATAAGAAAATTTAATTCCATTATCCCGAAAGACTTTTATTAGAATCCTTTTTTGTAAAACTTGTTTTCTTTCTGGCCATGGCTCCTTGATTTTTCGGATGAGGCAAACCAGATTGTCCAACAGCATAGATACTTGTAATTTGTATTAGTGTCCCATTGTACACATTAATAAAGGCATATTATCTGCTGGTAGTCTGGCATTTTTGCTATAGAAAGTCATGGCAATCCCATTTAAAGTCTTTTAACCTATTCACTCCATGGTAGTAGCAGTGGCCAAGCCTTCTGGGCTTGTAACATAATAGTGTCCCTTTATCACGCTGAATGGTTTATTAGAACCTGCTGGTACCAATGATTTAGTTTTACCATGATGAGGCCACCACTCCAGGGCTTTCCACTCTGTTTGGGGACTCTTCTGTCATTTTAATGTTTAAGGGTTTGTTTGTTTTCTTGTGAGATGGGCTTTTATTTAAAGTTAGCATTATTTGCATTATTTATTATCTGCAGACAAATTGAAGACAAGGGGCTGAAAACACTACACTGTATTTCTGAATCACCAAAATCCACAGCACACCAATATTCCCAAGGATATCCAGGACCTTGGAAATTATCCCACATCAACTCTTGCTCAAATAAACACAGCTACTTTCAGTTACAGAAGCACAAAGAAAAATAATTCTTCATTATTCAATTTAATTCCAAACTAGGATTTTGCAATCCCAACTACCCAACTGTATTTGATGGAATTTTGGACCTGCCTAATTTCCTTTACCATTTTTTTCTTCTCCAGTTCCTGGTAACTGGGGATGGTAAGGTCAGAAAACATGCCAGACAAGCCTGGGGTTCCAGAATCCAACCCTGAAGGAGGTGAACTTCTTGGTCCATTTTCCTCTGTCTTTGACTCCATCTGGTGGATGGAAATCTATCTTCAACTGCACTCTGAAGACTGGAAGTTTCTCTGTACTGTACTTCCATCTGCCCATGTGAAGACTTAGCCTACAAGATACAGGTGGACTCAGCCTCCTTTGGGGATCAATTCTCTCTAATCTATTTTGTGAATCTTAACAACCGAGTTGGACTGGGGATGGCTTACTTTTTCTATTCATCTGAAGTCGAATTGAACTGGAAATAAAATTCAATGGTAGGGCCTGTACTCAGCATACACAAGGCCCTGGGTTCAATATCCAGCAGCAAAAAAATTTTTTAAAAAGATAATAAAATAAAATAGGCTGTAATTACTGATGTTTCCTTTCTTCACCCTCAATGAGACTGAAGTATAAAGACAGATCTAATGATACTGCTCTTTTTTTTCCAGAAAAATGTAGCATTTCTAAACTAAACATGCTATCACTATGAAAAACGAGAAAAAAAGGGCTTTACTGAATTGATGTTAGTCCAGAAAAGGAAGGATGTAATATTATAAATTGAATTTGATAAATTAAGGACTGATATATATCAGCCTCCGTTTAAACACAAACATCAAGACTATCGTTAGGTCCCTCCAACCCAGGTTACTTTCTGAAATCATCAGAGAGAAGAAAAATATTTTCAAAAATAATAATTTTGAGGGTCAATCAATATAACTAAAAAAAAAAACAAAAACAAAAGCCTTGTCATTTTAAAATCAAACAACAAAACCCAAAGACTCATATCGTCTCTCCTTCAACCTTGCCATCAGCAGTGAGGTGAGGGATTTAATTAGGGGTGAAATGGAATGGTCCAGAAAACACAAAAAAAATAGTACACAGTATATGTTGAAAAAAAAAAAAGCCAAGTATTTATAAAACCATTTCTCTGGCAACTTGCCCATGAATTAGGCTTGATCTGAATTTGTAGCCCTTCAGTAGTCCTTGAAATAAATGTTTTGTTTTTTTCTATGTCTGACCTTATAGACAACCAAATTGCAGAGTAAATCAGCAACAGACAAAATCAATGAGGCTGAATTCTTCCAAATTTAGGCATTCTGCAATGCAAATACCATTCCAAGGAATGTACCCAAATCAACACCAGTCAGAATCAACCTTTACATGTGTCAAAAACTAATGAATAAATTCCAAGATGACTCTTTATGGCATGCCAATGTTTTCTGGCAAGTTCTGAGTAACAAAAATCTCATTGAATTTAGTAAAATCAATGTCACAGCCAAAAGTTATTATCATTTAGGTACTAAATGCTACGATCTCCATTATTGTTTAACTTCCAGAAATAGCCCATAAAATATCCTTGATCACTTGTTAAGTACCTAGAAATTTTAGGAAAATTTGAGTTAGTGACTTAACAGCATTTGTTTCTTATTATTTATTTTAGAGCTGGAAAACACTAAAATCATTGGCATTTGAATGGTTTCACAAATGATTTTTCTCTCAATATGGATGATTAGTGTCACAAGATTAATGCATTTCTGTATTCATATATTTAATTTTTACTTTGAATTTTAATAATTGTGCTTGTTCGTGTGAGTGCAGTATAACATACCAACACATTTATATAACAGCAATGATAAAGTCAGGGTTATTAGCATATCCATTTCATGCACCCTTTTAATAGCTGAGTTACTTAATAAAACAACAGAGTCAAAAAAATCTCATTGCCTGAAGTCCACAATCACCTCATTTGAACATAATCTCACTAAAAATAAGTAGGATCCACTGCAAGAATCCAAACTGGATACTGAGCTATCTTTTGTTCATTTCTCCCTAAAGTTTGACTTGAAATATGAGTCAAAAGCAATCACCCCCAAAAAACAAAAGCACGCCTGCTTTCTCACACATATTTTCTTTCTAAGTTTAAAAACAAAACAGAACTTAGCATCAATTTTTAAGCAAATATATGCAGATCTCACTCCTGAATAAAACAAACCCTTCCACATTCCATAATGATGTGGGAATGACTTTCCTACTGGAGATGACATTGAATTGCAGCTAAAACATGCTTTCAATGGTTTCAGCACAAAACTGAAGAAATTTCCCTCCATTTCAGTAAACAGGACCTATGTTTTAAAGAGCTTTATACTTCTAAGTAACAAAATGCATCCAACCAGCTTTCTCTGATTGTTTTTGTTTTGATGCTATTTATTCTTGGGATCTTGGAAGATGTCTGACTTGCAATTGGTACTTGGTATGTATGATAACGATAAATGATTAAGTAAATAAGTAAATAGAGTAAATATCGTGTTTAACCTTTGTCATTATTAAGTGATGGACAGATTTTTCAAAAGTCACATCCTTGAAAAGAAGTTCTAATGAATGTAGAGGAAATGATCTCCCTATTTAATGTGGGAATGGGAAACTGGTTTAAACTCTGTCATGATAGAGAAATATGTTTAGGAAAAAAACAGGAATCTAACCACGAATAGCAGAACTTCAGATGCTGATTTTTAAACTTGTTCTATTTAATAAGGTATTTAGGTCCAATTTTTAATTATTCTAAGCATCATAAGTCTCACCAACCAATTATTTTAGCACTCTCTCTATAATTGTAGGAGGGATTAAGAAAAGGAAGAAGTGTGATCTTCATAAGACGAAGACCATCAAGAGCAGCTACACAGAGAGGAGGTCATCAGTTTTACTAACATTATAGATTATTATCACTTCTTCTACTACACACACACCAGTAACATGGAAAGGATCTGTCTGCACTACTTTTCCAATCTTATCCTACAGGAAACCAAACAACAAAAACCTGTATACTATCATAAGGAGAAATTGGTATCAGAAATCATAGAAATAATAGCTGCAAACTACAACTATGAATACAGTCATGAGTATAGCTATAAATCACAGATAAGAATACTGATTTTGGAAACTGATAATCCTTTGCTTTACTCCAGTGTACTACATTATGTTCACGTCATCTTGAATAAGTGACTTAATCTCTGAGACTTGATTTCCTCTCTTTAACTGGGCAGAGTAATACCAAACCCACAAATTAGCCAGGCACCTAGAAAGTCTAAAACTTACATACTTCCTACATTTGTATAGCTGAGAAATTAAAAATCATAGCTTTTTTCCTAAAATATGCATTTTTTATTATTGTATTATTTTTACTTTCAAAGCAGAGAAATGTACAGAGAAATAAGGTCACATCTGATAGTAAAACAAATTAACAGGCTAAATGTTGAGGCTATTCATAAAAGAGGATTTTATCCTCTTATTGAGATGATAACATAATATTTTAAATACTTTAAATCAGCCACATAGACTTTTCAGATTATATTTTATTTCCACCTCGACTAACATGTTATGATTAATTCTGAGCACCTAGAACATAATCTTAAACTCTAATGTGACAAGTCGGAAAAATGAAGGACTTTTTTTTAACCCAGGCTTTCATAATTTAAAATGTAACCTTTTGGTTTACATGATGCCTGCAAGCAGTGACATCGATGTTGACAACATTAATATCACTATTTCTGTCACTAAAATCTATAGCAAATGCATTAGCAGCCACAAACGGAGGTAGTTTTTCAGAGAGCTTGCTAATTGCATTGCTGCTCTGAACTTAGTTCTTCAGTGTTGATACATGAAAACACAGAGCTGGGGAAGAAATACAAACCCTGGGAAGATATGCAAACAGGTGGAGAGCTACTTTAGAGTCCACATATTTATCTTTAGATGACGTGCTGTATTCTCATTATTGATATTGTGAAATGATATATCCTAAGTGGTGACCAAATAAAGAAAGGACATCTAACCACCATTTGACCCA
>JAJEJO010004363.1:243996-273528 GCA_020662805.1 Glaucomys volans
TTTTATTTAATTTTTTGATTCATTGAGCACAAATGGAGTACAGCTATTGTTTCACTGGCTGTACACAAAGTAGAGTCACCCCATCTGTGCGTTCATACATGTACACAGGGCAATGGTGTCTGTCACACATTCTGTTATTATTCTTACCCCCCCACCCCAACCCCACCCCTCCCTTCCCTCTATGCTATCTATGCTAAGTGAGATTAGCCAATCCCAAAAATCCAAAGGCCGAATGTTCTCTCTGATAAGTGAATGATGATGCATGATGCGGGGTGGAAGGGTGGCAAGAATGGAGGAAGGATCATCTTTCAAGTTGCCTCCTTCACCACTTTGTCTCTGAGCTTCAGAGTCCCCTAAGACACAGTTCATGACCTGTAGACAGATTCAGGCTGCTAACTGCACAGAAGAGGTGACCCCACTTGCGAGAATGAAGAACAGGTATTGTCTGTTTTAACTTCATTTCTTTTCGTTCTAGTTTTAGTTTTGATGCTGTTTTATCAATGTTTTCCAGCCTTTTTCTTTGAAAGGAATGTAATTATAAGGAAAAAGTGAAAAGTGCTATTCTTCCTTCCCAAATAAAAGTTCCTGTATCGAAGATCAATCACTTGTTTTCACTTGACTTTGATACAGCTCAGCTGGGTAGCTGGGTTAGTTGCCTGGTGCAGCTCCTCAGCTCCTGCCTGCTCTTCTCCATCAGTTTTTTCTGTGTTTCCAGCAGAAGCATCTTTAGCTCCATCAGGAAGGGCTCCAGCTTCTCCTGCAAGTCACTCCTCATCGAAGACTGAGAGGAGACTGAGAGGAAGTGAGAAAGGCAAGTGAGTTCCAGTTGGACCCTGTAGGGAACCACTCAGCCTGGAGTCCCAGTCTGTCCACATTCCATTCTCTTTCAAACCCTCTTTTCTTCCTAACTACCTGACCTGTGGACTTCCAGCTGAGACACCCTACCTCACATGGACTGTTGTGTGTATTTTAGTCTCTTCAGGCTGCTATAGCAAATACCAGGAACCAAGAGGCCTGAACAGTAGGTGGTTATTTTCTCACGGTTCTGGACATTGGAAGGTTCAAGAGCAAGGTGACCACAAAGTCCGTTTGGGGTCAGAGTTCTCTTACTGGCTTATAGATGTGACTTTCTTCTTGTCACAAGGTGGAAAGAGAGAGCTTTGTTCCTCTCATCCCCTATGAGGGTACCAATCCCATCATAAGGCCTCCACCTCCTTGGCTCCATCCACACACAGTTATCCCTGCAAACCCTACTTCCCCAACACCATCACGTTAAGGGATTAGAGCTTCAATCTATGGATTTGGAGATTTGGAGGGATATAAACATTCTTCCCAAAGCAACCATCTCTCATTCCTGGTGGGTCTCCTTTTCTGATCCAAACTCTGAATAGTGTACACATTGAAATTTTCTTCATGACTCTTCTTAGGTGCTGTTTATTTTGCCCTCTGCCTTATTTCAACTTCTCAAAATCATCTAAACTTACAGGGACAGTTTGAGTCCCTATTCTTTGTATGACACCTTCCCTGATATTTATGGTAAAAATTAACCCCTCTTTCCCGCAGCCTCCCCAGGTACTTTGCTCCATCTCTCTTCAAGCACTTAATGCATCCTGCCTCGTGTGGCAGTTCCGTATATCTCTGTCTCCCCCCATAAACTCCTTGAGGGCGGAAGCGATGTCTCACTCATCTTTGTATCCCCACAAGCAGCCATCACAGAGCCTGATGCAGAACCGGAGTTCAATAAATGTCTGTTGACTTGAAGTCTGGTTCGGTTTGCTTTATCCTCTGGCGCTGCTGGGGTTGTCACTACGACTGTATCTAAGAGACAACTTTACCCTTCTGGGCACTCTGCTCTTGTTTTATCTATTTTTATGATGTGTTTATACATAGTCCCTGCTTTATGCCAGGAGCCAAGTGCTTTGGTGATACATTTCCAGTCAGGTTAAATGTTTGGCATTTTTTCAAGTGGAAAGGCCCTCACCAGATGTGCTAAGAGTTTTCTTTTGAAAACTTATGAAAATAAATGGGACCCATACCTGAAATAACTGCCTCCTATAAGGCACTGCATAGCTAATAGAGCTAATTACCCAGCTAATCACCCCAACTTTTTGCAAGTTATCAAAAATCATGGGTTGAATGACTGAGGGAGAAAAATCAATGGATTTACTAATGAAAAAAGTCTAACCAAAGGAAAAAGCCATCAGGCATATGAATAGTGCTGCCATTTGTAATGACATCACTTGAGAATCTTCCAGAGAACATAGATAATTATCGACTTGATGCAGTCCCACCAAAAAGCAGGGGATGTCTCTTCCTCAAATTGCGTTTGTTACATTATCCTTGTTTAGGGTCTGTTATAAGTGATAGCTTATAATGAATGATAATGTGTGGTTTTATAGGAAATAAGTTTTATTCACATTTCAAAAAAATAAAGAAACCACACAGCCATGTTTAAGGAATGATTGTCAGACAGGATCTAGATGTGTTTTCTTCTCTTCTATGAAAGAAAGAACCAGCAGCAATGTGTTAAATAGTTTTCTAATATTACTGTATTAGTCAAATTTCTGTCACTATAAGAAAATACCTGTGATAATCAACTTAAAAAGAAACAGAGTCATTTTAGCTCACAGTTTTGGCCACAATCACTTGGCCCCAGTGCCTCTGGGCCTGTGCTGGAGCAGCGCATCAGGGCAGGAGTCCGTGGTGGTGCAACACTGCTCATGGGAGCAAAAGGGAAAAGGAGGAACGGACCCGGGGCCCACAGCCCTGCACCCCCAGTGACCTGAGGACGTCCCACCAGGACCCACATATAAAGGCTACACGGCCTCTCAATAGGGCCACCCTGGAGACCAAGCTTTTAACGCATGGGGCTTTGAGGAATACTCATCTAAAGCGCAGCTCTAGATACATGGGCATTTCATAAGAATTTTTTCAATTTCCTTCTGTCTTGGCATTTCTAGAAGAAATTGCTACATTTCTAACTGGGAAATGGGTACAGTTTTGTCTTAGAAGTTTTATGTTGCAAAATAATTTGGCCCTTCCCAAGAAAGCTCTATTATTAAGTACTAAGGAACCAAGGAAATTTAATGTAAGAATGATTATTTAATATCTCACTTAGTAAATCATTGGGATAAAACTTTTTTAGGGAAAAGCTAGTTGTTTTTGCTTGAGAAGAAAAAAAGAGACTCAAGAAAATTTTTAAAGTGATTTAAACAGTTTTAAAGTGATTTAAACAGATTTAAACATTTAAAGTGATTAAAATTTTATTAAATTTTAATAAAATTCCTTTCCTACAAATAAATCTAAGAAAATAATAGTTTGGCCTCAAGTGAAATTTCCTGGTTCAACACATTTCCAATTCTATGCAGAACCTATGATTTTATTTTTGACAGCGCTGTCCTTGGCTACCATTCTATTTCTTAAGTGTATAATGCTAAATATGAGGAACTCCACCCATACTGCTTTGCAACCCAGGTGATGGGGCATTTCTCTCACCTGATTATCTAACAATGTATCAGACCAACTAAAACTAGAAAAGGTCAGCAAACATGTTATACATCATTTATTCATTTGACAAAACTTCCATTAGCAGAAACGGAACGTGCACTGTGGGTTATAGTTTAAGCTCTGTGGACATACGCACCCAGGTTAGCTCAATGTCTGCCATAGATGTTATAATTGGACATCTCCATAAACACCAGGATGTCAGGAATAACAGTAAGTAAAAGGCCATGTCAAAATTCAGTTCTGAAGTATTATTAGTGTTCACTAGACAAAAAAAAAAAAAGTCTAGGATAAGAAAAGGTCTCTCTCACAAACTTAAGAGGCTGAACATACTTGAGATATATGCATACCTGTCTGAGAAAAGGAAGAGATTTGGTAAGGGCTGAACTGTATTCTCCAAAATTCAAGCATTGAATCCCTAACCCCCAGTACCTCAGAATGTGACTGTACTTGGAAATAAAGTCTTTAAAGAGGTGACTAAGGTAGATGAGGCCATGTTCGTGGGACCTGATCCAATATGAATGGTACTTTTATAAGAAGAGGAGATTCAGACACACCAAGAGCAATCACAGCCCACTGCATGGAGGGCTGACCCTGTGAAGAAGCAGCAAGAGGGCAGCTGTCTTCAAGCCAAGGTGAGAGACCTCAGGAGAAAGCAACCCTGTTGGCACCTTGAACTTGACTGGACCTGTTCACGGGAGGCCTTGGGCATCCTGGGAAGTCTGCACCTCCCACAGGCTATGGGGATCTATAAACAGTTGTAAGCAGGGAATCTGCAATATCTTGATGATAGGTTATAGTTTATCAAAACACCACTCTAACAATTGTGTACAAGAAAGAAGGCCTGGAAATGCTAGAGGAGGAAAAATCAGCTGGAGGTTTGAGGGGGAATGAGAGCATCACGGGGAAAGCTGGAGGAGAGGAGAGGGGTGAAGTGGAGATGTTTCAGAGACTCTGCTGAAGCTGAACCAGAGGGGGCCTCATGTTTTACAAATGAGAATGGCACTTTTCTCTGCTGCAGGGTCTCAACTTGTAACATAGGAACTTGATAAGCCTTGAAGGAAGGAAGGAAGGAAAAGGTAAGCCAATTATCCTCCTCATTCTATGTGCATCAGAGACTACATTATACTACCTCAAACATAATGATATTCATACTACCACCCCACATTAATTACAACTTGCCATATACTAAATTTGCAGAAAGTTGAGTGTTGACTCTAAACATATGTGTACGGTAGCCACCCAATCTCATACAACTTACAGATTACCTGTTTTCCTATAACAGATGTCAATCAACTGCTCCATAGACACACAATCAAGTGCTACTTTGGTTCGGTAGTCGTCTTACATAATAACACCACAGACTAGGTTCATACCCATGGAGGGCCTTAAAAAAAATCTTTAAACATATCTGGAAACCACAAAACATTTTACTCTTTTTTTAAAATTATTTTTTAATTTTTTCGGACTGCATTTTGATTCATTGCACACAAATGGGGTACATCTTTCCGTTTCTATGGTTGTACACGATGTAGGTTATGTATGTGGGGGAATAAAAGCTTTAGCAAATATCAAAAGGAAGTAAAGACGATGTGGCCCAGACATACACTTTTGCAAAGAGGTCAAGGTAAAAAGACTTCAATGTGAAATACAGAGTAGAGCAAAACTCGATCAACCCACTGAGCACTGAGGTAGTCATAGAAGGTCTGTCTTTTCTGGAATTGTCACAAAAGCACCAAAGAAAAGCCAGAAGACATGCTATGGAAAGCCATTCTGGCAGGAATGGACAGAACCAGAGGTAGCACCACGGGTACCAATTTTGAGTGAGAGCAGGGGTCAGCCACTGTGGCCCATGGGCCCAATCCAACCCACCGATGTTTTCGTATCACCTATAAGTTAAGAAAGATTTTTCTATTTTAAAAATGGTTCAGAAATTTCGAGAGAAGAATTCTTGACATGTGTAAATTACATGGGATCCAATTTTCATTACCCCCCAGCACAGTTTTACTGGAACACGGTCATGCTCATTTCCATTCCCATAGTGTCTGCGGATGCTGTCGTGCTGCAAGAGCAGAACTGAGTAATTGTGACCAAGACTGCATGGGCTACGAAGCCAAAAGCATTTTCTATCCAACCCTTTACAGAGAAAGGGTTTTGTGACCCCTGGCTTAGAACAGATCAAAGACCTAGCTTTTTATTGTCTTTTTATGAACACTGAAAACCTTATGGACTAGAATGAGAGAGAAATGAGCATCCTGCAAACGAGACCCACGCATGGTGCATGTGAACGTTCATTGAATTAACGTTTTATAACGTGTGCTCTGTGGCAGTGAAGTTCAAGGAATGTTAAAAGCTGTCAGATGGTCAAAAGAGGTTCTGTGGGCAAATAATAACTCTGAGATGCTGAGTGATGGTTTAAGACTTGACTGTACTAATCTAAACGATGAATCCACACACATTTCTCAAACAGGCTCTGCCCTGGTGTATCTTTCTACTCCACCTTAGTCTGGAGATTTGGCCACCAATGGGAATATCAGGCCTTGCAATAGAATTAGGGGAATGAGACTTCGATTAGGTGAAGGTAGGGGTGATGAATCCATTCATAAAATATTCACGTCATCAGTCCAAGGTACTTGGAAATCAAACCACAGAAGCATGCAATATATGATATTCTGCTGACAACCGGTAATCTCAAAAGTTGCACTCCAATATTAACATTGCCAGCTCATGTTGCACACCTTTTGATGGTGACCTAAAAGAAGAAAATTCTTGGCAAGAAAACATGGCTTCCCAAGGCAGAGAAAATCTATGGGCATTACTGCTGCCCATTGAAATCAAAGCAGACCAAAAGGGTTTAATGTAGCAGAATGCCAACGGAGCCAGGTTATCAACCAGCACAGATTTCACTCGGAACTCCAATCAGCAGGACCTCTTGGAAGAACCCACAGCCTGCGAGGGATAATCCCTGCTGGGAAGACGGTATACTGAGGGTATCCCTGTGTGGACGCCACAAAGTCGCTGAAGCGGCTCCTAGCAGGGATAGGCATGGAGGCTGGTAGAACGGTCTCACCAATTTCAGTAATATTCCCAAAACTTTCTCTTATCATTTTATATAATGGAGAGATGTGATCAATCAGGAAGAAGGATAATAATATATTCCGCCAAAAACAAGAAGAGATGATGCTGTCAGTTCGTTGAATGGTGCACCTGTGTTTGGCGCTTTTTGTTATTTTGCTGCATACTCTGCTATTCTAATCCCCTTCCCCAGGAAGAATTCGAGTGCTTAGGAAGCCTCAGTGCCAATCCTTCTGTGAATGGTGGTTGAATTGTACTCAGACCTGCTTCCTGCCCCCATTGTCTGTGTTATCTGTCATTGTCATCATTAGAATTTCCTCTAAGGAAAATAATCATCCAAATTCCCACGAAGTAAAAATTCTGAGTGCTCTATGTGGCGATTTCTAATACCTATGCGTTTAATTTTCTTAAAATACAGCAAAATTTTATATAAAAGGTATCATTATAGGTGCTATCATTTTATTCCTTCTCATATAAATTTCAAGCACTGGTTGCTAAGATTTCTAAAGAAAATGACCTTCAGAAAACTCTATAAGAAAACAGGAGGTAGAGTTGTATGAATTGTCACCAGGCATCCCAATGGCCTCTCCTGGCAGAGGTACTCACCTCCCACCCA
Organism: Glaucomys volans; assembly: GCA_020662805.1. Classification (NCBI taxonomy): domain Eukaryota; kingdom Metazoa; phylum Chordata; class Mammalia; order Rodentia; family Sciuridae; genus Glaucomys; species Glaucomys volans. Next base: position 251,192 of record JAJEJO010004363.1, read on the forward strand.
TGGATGAGCCAGTTATCGTGTGACATTTTCTCTGGCTAGGTATCAAAGTGGCAAGTAACTCAAGTTACACAAATCACAGTGATGCTCAGGGTAAGCAACAGGAAAAGTGACTTCTTTGCTACAGACTTCAATGTAATGAAGGCTTGTTCTCTGCAGTCATTTTGCCACCATGAGGAAGGAGGCTGTCTGAAGCTTACGTCAGTCCAAGGGTAAAACAAAGCTAGGAGAAGAGGAGAAATTCAATTCTGATGAAATCACTTAAGCACCTGAACCAGATTATGGTGCAATCTAACCCTATCACAACTTTTGAGTAATATGACCCAACAAATTACAATTTTTCTTAAGTTACTTTGGGTAAATGACAGAGTTCTAGCTGGAAGAGTAGCCAAAAAATTAAGCATCAGTTTTGTTTATTTTATAAGTCTGAAAGAACCACTTGAATGAATCTTGTATCTTTTTGTTTTGGAAGGAAGCAAAGAAATTACCTGGAATAAAGAACTAGCACAACCCAGGCATTTGATATTTTCTGAAACCTCTTACCCATCTGGGTCGTGCTTTTACTATTTTACCCCTATTTCTGACCCTCAGAGTAACAATGGGACCTGAGCTGCTGAATTATGCTCTCTAGAGTATAACACTATTAGTTGTATTGGTGTTTACCTTTTAAGGTCACGCTAGTCCACAGAGTAACACCAGGAGCCCAGAGTTTTCTATTTCTCGTGAGCTCCCAAAGAAATGAACACTCATCTCCGGGGTCTCATGCAACTGTCCCGGCTGTGCCTATGTGTGCTCATTCATCAAGTCAGGAAATAACACAGTGGGAAGTCACTCTGTGCCAGGGAAGTGGAAGAATAGACAAACAGGGCTCCCTCCTGAAACTCATGTGCTAGAGGAAAGAAACAAGCAGACAATTAACTAGATGAGTACATGAAATGTAGGCAGGTTAAATGGTCAGTGAGCTCGGATCCAGGGATGACTGAGGTTGGTAGGAGAATGGGTTACAGCTTAGCATAAGGGGAACTAGGAAAACCTCACCATGAAGGTATTATTTAGATAGAGACATTAAGGAGGTCAGAGAGAGGAACATGGTAAGCAGAGATACTAGCAGGTGCAAAGGTCCTGCGGTGAAAGCATTCTCCAGTTTCATCAGGGAAGCCAGTGCCCATGGACCAGAGTGAAGAGGGGAAGAAAAAGCAGTGAGGAAGTGAGGGTGGGTGGCAAATCCAGTGAAGTCATTTAGGACACATAGATTCAAGCACATTCTTTTTTTCTTTTAGAATGAGTCGGAAATGGTTTTAAGCTGAGTGACACAGTTCTGGCTTACATTTTTAACAGAATTTCTCTGGCAATATGAGGAAAGATTTGAGGTCAGGGCAGAAACAGGGAGATCCAGAAAGAGACTGACAATGATCCCAGTAAGAAACAAGGATGGTTTGGATCAGGTGGTGCAACAGAAGGTTTGAGAATTTGCCAGATTCTGATAGAGCCAATGGGAAAAAGCCCAGACCATGATGTGGCAAGGAACTTCAGGACCCAAGCCCTTGTTCATGCTGTGTCCCAGCCACCTGTGACCCCCACCTTCCCCTGGTGCCCCACACTGTCCCCCCAGAGAGGCCAACCTTTGTCACCCAGGAGGACTCACATTGAGCACAGGAAGCCACCTGCTCACAGGGTGGCTCCCCAAACCCTTGTCACACTGTGTCATTATTCACTTGTCACCATCCCCCAGGCTCCTGGGTGCTTGAAATGAGTGCATGTGTCTTGGTCAAGGTTATAGCCTTGTGTTTTGAACCGCGTCTGCCGTAAGAGCAGCACTCGTGAATCAGCCTCTAATGAATGAGTCCAGTCATATATTATTTCAGGCTTTTTCATGTACTCACTCCATCCTCATCTGTGAAATTGGATCATAGCTTTCTTACTGATTTCGATGATGTGAATACACACATCCAAGATCAGTCAGAGCAGCAGGGACACACAGAGATCCCTGTGACTCACCAACGTTCAGCCTGAGCAGCTACACAAGGCCGTATTCTTTGTGCTGACATGCTTCTGAAAACAAAATCTCCCACTTCGTATTTAAAACGCCACTTTACTTTTCTGAACATTAGCTTCATCTTTTAAAATATTAGCCAAGGGATAGGGAGACAACTTTGGATTCAGGAAAAACAAACCAAACTTTTGCAAAAGCTTTGCTTATACAAACAGACAAAAGAAAAAAGAAAAAAAGTAAATAAACGGTTGTGTGAATCCCCTCCCAAGGCAGGCTGGGTGCTGATCGTATTCAGTACTCTTTCCTACCAGCCTCCCTGGGGCCTGGAAGGAATTACCAGACTGCACAAAGAACGCCCTTGATGCTCATGCTTTCTTGGAGTTTCTGGTCTAACGGAAAAGTGAGGTTGAATTGACAAAAAAGAACCTTTTTACAAAACTTTTTGTTTTGCTAAAAACATTTTAACATTTTTGAGGAAGCTGGTCTTCCTCTTTGAAGTATCACATAGAAACAGCACAAGGAATGCTTAATAGGAAAACAAAAAGAATAAAGTTCTTTGAAAGAAACCCAAATGACCATTATTTTCAATATGGCAGCCTCTGTTTCCTGGTGTTTGTTATAGAGGCTAAATAGGCCCTGAGATGAGTGAATTATCATCGTTTCCCCTCAGGATGTCTGAAATGTGTCCCAGCATCATTGCCAGGTTGCAGATAAGGAATCTGAGGCTCAGAGTGGTTTCCTAGCCATTTGCCTGTGGTCAGGAAGCCCTCTCACTGAGCCTGGAGGCCAATGACACAGGCCCACCACACACACCTTCCCTCTCACAGCACCTGTTGATTTTTGTATCCCCATCTCCCGAATCTTATTTTAGCCCCTTGCCATCTGATTCTTGAATGGTTGCACTGGACCTTCTAGCCAAAGCAAGAGGAAGAGAAAGTTCTAGAAATCTCTTTCTTTGTTGCCCTTACTCCCCACATAGGCCATGCTGGAGCAGCCCCTCGAAACAGGGCTGTGACCCAACACTGCTCTACACATGCAATGCTGATGACTCTCCTTGCACATGGCACACAGCTCGAACACCTTTGTCTGATTGAGGGCTCTTTGTCTTTTCCATGGCTGAAGACACTCAAGTCTCAAGTCTCAGCATCCCGCTCTGTATGGAAAGCCTGCTCTGCTCTGTGCGGTGACCCTGCTTTGAAAAGCTGACTGCCAGCCCATCTGTCTACTCTCCCTTTCTGAAGCATCCCTTGGGCTCTTCAACATCATTCCCATTTCATCTCTTTCGAATTCTTTCCCCATCATTTGTCAAATCAGAACCTTTCAAATTCAAGTGACTGCTCATGTTATTTATCTCTGATCACATCTTTTCTGATCACCTTGGTCAAAAGAAATTTCTCTCTTTTTCATCATTCAGATAAAATGTAATTCAAACACTCTATTTAGTGCTGTCCTCGTGTTGCCCGGGATAATAATCTGTCTAAACGTCTTCGCTAGATTTCAGTCATCTCGCAGATAGGGAATCATAAGTCAGGATAGGTTAGATTACGCTGCCATAACAAAAATCTCTATGGGTTAGAATAGTTAAGGTACACTTCTTTTTCATGCAACCTGTCCATCAGTTCTTAACATAGTTTTCATGACACAATCCACAACCATCCAGAAAGTGGCCAGCTATATCAGCAAGAACAAAGAGAAGGTAAACTGAGCTCAGTACTTAGGACCTCTACCCAGAATGTTGCATCTGCTCATACCTTATTGTCGGAATCAAATAATTGGCCAAGGATAACTTCAAGAAGAATGGGGGCATGGAATGCATCATGGTTCTGAAAAGAGGATAAGCAGGCCACTCATAACATTCCTCAGTGACCACCTCTTGCCACCTTGGCAACAATAGGCCTATAGAACCAAGGCCTTCACCTTCTGCATTCCAGACAGGATCACCAGGGCCACCTTCTATGTGTCTGCCAAAGTTGGTGTGTAAAGGTAAGACTTGGGAGACCAGTGTGTCCCCTGCTCTGTCACAGCGTCATTGATGTATGAAGCCAGAGAGGTCAGGCAACCGTGCCTGCACAACTCTGCTGAATTCCTCTGTGACACACATAACCTGCATTGCTCTGCTGATAATTAAAAGGAAGGTTTTGGCTGACATCTCAGCTATGGACAGATTGAAAATCTCAGTGGTATATAAAAGCAAGCGTGTGTCTCTCACTCACACATCTGTAGGCCAGCTGGTGGCTGGTGGAGCTAGGCTGGCCTGAGCTGAGCTTGGTCCTCATGTCTCTCATCCTCTTCAAATACCCACTTGAGATTCACTCTTCTTGTGATGAAAGGCAGGAATGCAAGCTCCCGAGGTCAACGGGAATCTCATCTGATAACATCCGTTTGACCAAAGTGAAGCACAGAGTCAAGCCCTAGATCCAGGGGTGACAAACAGCACCCCACTGTGATTTACCACCATGCAGCAGAGCAAGTCACAGGGCCAAAGGGAGCAGAAGTATAATCTCCCCATGGTTTTAGCAGAAGAGAGTGAACTTTGTGAGCAATGCTCTAACCTGTCTCACCTAATATAAAAAAAGTATAAATGTCAGGCATAGTGGGTTGTGCCTGTAATTCCAGCAACTTGGGAGGCTGAGGCAGGAGGATCACAAGTTCAAACCCAGCCTCAGCAACTTAGCAAGGACCAAGCAACTTAATGAGCCCTGAGAACCTGTCTCTAAACAAAATACAGGAAAGATCTGGGGATGTGGCTCAGTGGTTAAGTGCTTCTGAGTTCAATCCCTGGTACCAAAAAAGGAAGCCAAAATAAAATGCAAGGGGAATAGAAGGCCAAGGAGAGAAAAAAAAAGAGCTGCCAGAAGGAAATATTAATGCAAACCTGACTGTAGAGTACAGATCAGAAAAGTGGATGATAGGTAAATTGTTTAAAATAATCCATTTGGAGTTCTCTTACTTATGCAAAAGATCCAAGAAAATTAGTGCATTTAAAAGTTTCTGGATACAGAATTTACCTCAATGAAAAATCCACACTGATGTAGGCAGGACCAGAGGAACTGTACTTTCTAACTTTAATTCAGTTCTATGGGTCTGAACAGATCTAAGGGTCTGGATGAAGCAGGGTAGAACAAGGAGCTGGTTGGAAAATTTCATAGTGCTGATTGTGGTACTAATCACTACAATTTACCAAAAGAAGAATAATTTGTTTCTCCCAAATTGTGTACTCAGTGGTAAGGCCAATTTTTACTCTCCACTCTAAACAAATGGCTGCAGTTGTTCTGGTGTGGACCCAGGCCCAAGGAGAAAGGGGCATGAACTAGTCCTTAGGGCTGGGCTGATCTTGTGGGGTCTGAAGGATACCTTCTCTGTTCAGCTCTTCAGGTGCGGAAGTAGAAGTAAGCAGGGTGACTCTTTGCTGATGTCCTGGCAGCTGCCACCAATGGCATTCAACAACGACCTGGTCCAAGAGAGCTCCTTGTGGCCATGGAAATGTTCTATGTCTAAGCTGCCAGTAAAATGACCACTAGCCACATGCGGCTATTGAGCACTTGACATGTGGTTAATGTGATTGAAAGAATGAATTTTTAATTGTGTTTCGTTTTAATTAACTTAAACTTAAATAGCTACATGTGGCTAGTGGCTGCCATATTGGATAGCACCATTCTAGATTCGCAGAGTCCTCTGAGCCACCACACTCTTAAATACTCAAAAGCAGCTCGCATGGCCCCCATTCTGCAAACTGGTACTCGCACAGCCAGTAACCGAATGCCAAGAAGCAAACGGCAGTATCTTAGCAGCTCTTTCAGTTGTCAAAAGAAAAAAAAAATTTCGGCTTCTGGGCACACATCTGACTGTGCAGCCGTTGCAGAGAGACAATTGAGTTCAGAATTATGGGCCACCCTGACTCTACCTGGCAGGTGCCTTCTGTGCTGGCTTTTCTATCTGCAAACTTGAAAAAGATGACAGGGTTTTAAATGATTAACTCCTCTGGGCCACATTACTTAATTATACAGTACATCCAGGGATAGGCACATGGGTCTTTTATGGTAAATGATATGACGGTCTTAAAAACTCATTAATATGTCATTAACCAAGCAGACATTTACTAATTAAACAATTAGCCCCTCTGTTCTTTTCCTTTGTTCCTCCCAGAGATGCTTGGTTACCCAGATCCCCAATTTAGCAGAAGGTCCCCCCTTCTTTTCCCAGAGAAAATCGCTCTGAAAGCAAGCTCTGAGACTAAATGATTCCACCAGATTTTTTTCTCCTAACATGGCTACAAAGAAAATCAAATCTGATTTCCATAGCATAAATGAATGTGGGTTTCTGTCTAGTTTAAATAAATCATCCTGATATGTAAGCCAATTTTAGATATATACAGAATAGCATCCACTATAACTGCCATAAACACTGAGTATAACAAAACTACATATTCCAGTTAAATAAATACAAATGGACAAGATTAATGACTTAGATGTGCTATGATTCATCACAGAAAGTCAATAGCAAATAAATGTGCAATGTTCTTAACTTTGGCTCTCAGAAGGTCTTTAATATCCATTATGCTTTCAGCTAAACTTAGCTTAATCATTTTGTTGTGTTGAAACTCTAAGAAACATACAAGGGGGGTTATCTAGCATATCAAAAGAAAGCATAGCAAGTGTATTTTGAAAAAACAGTCTTAAGTATTTTTAAAAAGTGAACTTAAGATAGTTTCAATTTAGAGTGTCAACATCTAAGAACATTCCAGAGCATTGGAACACAAGCATAGAGTTATCGGTTACATTTTATATATACACATATATGGTTTTTTACGCTTCAATTTGGTAGTTTCGACTGCTTTTGTGAATCTCCCATTGAGCTGACATGTTAAACATTAGTGAAGGTTCAAAAGCTGGGTCCTAATTGGGAGGGTCCAGGTGATGGTAAGAGAACACAGGGAAATGACACAACTGCAATGACAGATGTTCTAACTGGCTGTGTGGTCTTAGGAGACAGGGGTATGGATCTCCAGATCTTCACTTCCATGTTGGTATTTCTTCTTCCATTCTATATAAATATTGACTTTTGTATATATTTGTGACTTTGAATACCTTCTTAAAGAGAGAACTCTCCAAATTATGCAAGCTTTAGTGCACATAAAATCTAGATCTCCTCTTGAGGTAATCAATGTATTTCTTGCTGAAATGAAATAATGAACTCGATGACTAGACTCCATGATAAGATGCTATTTGTCTCAGCACAAAGGCACTGAATGTAACTGACTATGTGAGTGCTTAAAGGTATTCTGCAAATAGCATCTTGATACCTTATGCTGGCAGAACAATACTGGAGATGACTCTGCTCCACGTAGAAAATGCTGAGCTGGGACATCAGAACACCGGATTCTCTCCACTAAGGAGCTGCGTGGCTTGGAAGGTCCCTCCCTCCAGTTCCCGCTACGCTCATCTCCAAGAAGAGGGAGGAGTGGAGAGTTGACTAGCTCCTTGGCACTTGAATGCAGATCCAAGGTAAAGAAAGGCAGAACCTCAATCTCTACCTCAGGCCTCCCAAACAGTATCTGCATTTTAGCAGAGAGTTGAATTCACCTTGAAGTTTGAGAAGTGCCAGTGCAAGAATGGTCTTCTCTAAAGCCCCTTTCTGGTCTAAAATCCCCCATACTGGTGTGGATGGAATCATACACAGGAATTAATTGAAATTTGTAGAGAAAAATGCAAAATTAAGCTTTTGCTCAATGATAGCTCCTCCTCACTCTATCATTCCCAGCCTCTCCCAAATTTTCCTTTCATCCTCAAACCCAATCACATTTTGCCTATCAAATACATGTTCTTGATTGACCTAATGTCTCGGAATAAATTCACTGGTGAGTTTCTATGTTGTTCAACCCTTGTGATCGTTGATGGGTTGCTATATTTTGAATGTTTGTAAAAATGTACATGTTGAAATTCTACCCATGTGGTGGTATTAGGATGAGGGACCTCTGAGAGGGGATTGGGATACAAAGGCAGGGCCTTTATTAGTGAGACGAGGGACCTTATAAAATAGGCCCAAGGGAACTTGTTCTCCCTTTCCACCACATGAGGACACAGCAAGAAGTTGTTATTAAGAACCAGAAAGCAGCCCTGACCTGACACCAAGTCTGCCAACACCTTGACCCTCAACTTCCTAGTCTCCAGAACTGTGAGAAAGAAACTTCCATTGTTCATCAACCACCCAGACCATGCTATTCTGTCATAGCTGCCCGAATAGACTGACCTGGGTGCAGTTCAAAGGCTTTGAAGACTCAGGAAATAAATCAAATGAAAATTACATGCTGTCTTTAACTCACAGAGATATTCTATAAAAAACAAAATACAGATTATAATTTGGTTCACTGAAATTTTCTCATGTCCTTTGAAACAGTCCTCTTTAAAAAAATTTATTTTTACATGAATGTTTGCGAACTTTGGAGGGAAATTGCATCAAAAGGCATTCATAGTAAATTAAAGTAAATCACTTTGAGAGTTAGAACATTTGAAGGTATGGCCCAAGTTTTCTGGAAATTGATATACAGCTACCCAGCAACAAGCCTTCTTATAAATAGTAACTTAAATTTGCACATCCACTGTGATGTGTTTGAATAAATGAGCTACGATAGACACAGCCTATAAATTTATTGAAAAAATTTAAAAATAAAGCATAAGCCTGTACAAGATCGTATTCCTTGTTTAGGCAATGGATACCTGCATAGGTGACTATACTTGCATTACATGCAAATAGGCTTAGAGATAATTTAAGACCTCTAATCAGTATATACTTTGGAAAACTTTGATCTCTGTGGAGAAAAATAGAAGTCACCAATAAACTTGGTTCTGACTTGCATTAGTCATGGGTTCAGAATGGTGAGCTCAGATTCCTGTAAATACCTGTAAAACAGAAGAAGAGCCATTCAACATTTCAACACTGGAAAACACTTGCGTGAGAAACTTTTTCATAAAGAGAAGATCAATCCCCCCTCCATTGACTGAAGACAAAATTAATTACCAGAGTTGGCAGAAGATAAATGGTTCCAATGTACAGAATTGTGTAATTACAGCAGCTGCAGAGCTGGAAACTAGCTCCTACCTTTGAACCTCAACCCCAACCTGACATTTCTCTCTGCATTCAGTTCTGCCACTCGCAAGTGTGTTGAAAGCTCTCTCGTCCTGCCTCCATAATTACATGTTGGGGTGCAGGAGTAATCATTGGCTCCATTGCCTGCATGAAACCTTATCATCCACTGTTTTGCAAAAGTTATGCTATATCATCTTCTGAGGTGTCGAAATCTCCAGAGAGAAAAATTTATTAGGGAAAAGTTACTGTTATGGCAACAAAATTAATTCTGCCACAACATGTTGAATTAACCACCCTCTAAGGACTGGAGTCAGAGCCAAGTTTAGAAATGGACAAATGTTCAGTATCAATTGCTTCCATGTCACTATATGGACAAGTAAATCCAAGAAAAAGGTCCCAGTTTATCTCCATGTTTCAATATTTACTCCAGAACATGATAGAAAAACAAAAGGTTAAGAACTAAAGAAATAATTTAAGCCCCTCTTTTTTCTTTTTTTCTTTTTCCTCCCCTTTTCCAAATAGTGAAGGAGGTTGTCAGGCTGTGGAGATTTTGATTCCCTCTTTGAAGCCAAGAGGAAAGTTTTTAATCTCATCTTTAATTTTAATCCTTTAAAATATGTAAGTGATTTAGAAATGTGCATGTTAAATTTGGCAGAAGAACTTACGACTTACTGGTAGAAGTAAAGCGATTTCTTTCAACTTTGTAACAGTAAAGGAGTTCAAAGCTGGCCACCTAAACTATCAAGACGCCTCAGCCACAAGCTGCAATCTACTGATTTTGAAAGTCCCCCTTATCAAAAATGTTTAGAAGACAAAGTACAAGACACAAACAGGGGAAATAACAAGGTACTCTCAAAGAGATATGCTCATGCTTGGAGGTCTATTTACAAATCAGTTTGTTTTCCTGGCAAGGAAAAAAAAGACAACTTCATTATTTCTGGAAATTTTTTCTGATTCAAAAGGAATTTTACCTACTCAGAGTCAAACATTTTACAAGTTTCTATTTTTTAGGGTTTAAATCATTCATTTTTGATACACAATTCTATATTCACAGAATTTGCACGTGATTTATATCAATTAAAGGAAGACGGATATTGTTCATTAGTGGTATGCTTGAACCAATAATGGTTTCCTAGTTACTATTCTGCCCAGAAAAAACAGTCCACACTTCAAACAATAAAAACACCACCATTCGTTATTCTCAGGAATTTTGTGAGTCAACATTTTCAGAAAGGATGTGGCAGGGATGATTTGCCTCTGTCCATGATATCTGGGTACCCAGCTGGGGAAGCTAAATGCCACAGGTGTGTTAATCAGCTTTTTGACACTATAACAAAACACCTGAGATAAACAACTTAAAAAGAGAAAAGGTTTGTTTTGACTCACAGTTTCACAGGTTCCAATCCATGACTGATTGGTCATTACTTTTGGGCCTGTGATTAGACAGCACATCATGGATATGAGGAAGCAAAACCACTCACCTTTTGGCCAGAAAGAAAAAGAGAGAAAGGAGGGAGCTAAGGTCCCACAACCTTCTCAAGGGTATGCCCCCAGTAATCTAAAGATCTCCCACCAGGTCCCACCTCTTAAGGTTCTACCAACTCCCAGTAGCACCTCCCTAGGGACCAAGACTTTCACACATGGAACTTTCAGAGGCTGCTCAAGATCTAATCTACTGCAACAGGCAATGACCAGCTAGAGTGGAGTCTTATGGAGACTCATTCACTCACATAGCTGGTGGTCTACACCAACTGTTTGCTAGAACCTCAACTGGGACTGTGGACTAGAACACCTACATGTGGCCTTTCTATTGAACTCTTGGACTTGTTCCCACGTGGTGGCTGGACTTCAGTAGACATCCCAAGAAACAGGAAATGGAAATGGCCAGTATTTTAAGACCTAGGTCCACAAACCTGTATAGCATCAGTTCCACTATTGATCAAGTAGGTCCAGAGTGCAGATTTGAGGTGATATATCCCATGTCTCTCAGCTAAAGGCAAGTCAAGAATTTGCAGACCCCCATGGTGTACCCTGCCCTCAATGAAGATGTAATGGTTGGTATTTACTTCACACTCCTTCCATCCATTCCAATTAATTTTGATTCTCCGATTTCTATTTCAGATCTCATTGCCCACAACATGCTGGAACAGGTATCTCTTACTGCCTGCCCTTTCCTTACTGCCCTTCTATTTCTTCTGATCTGACCAGTTCACAACCTAATGTCATGTCCTCAAGTCCTCTGCTCTCACCCACTGGGATTCGTCATTAAGCAAGAAAGAGTTGTGCATATTGTATGGGAAGAAAGAATAATGAGCTGTACTCAGGTGGATCATGAAAGGGAGCAGGTTAGAGGTTTTCAGAATCACTCGATCCAACAAAGTTAATCAGTCTGCAGACTTCTGAAGAGAAACCAGTACCAGCCTAGTTCATATGTTCATATTGATTTATTATAAACGTGTGCTAACTGGCCCAAATACAATGTCATCATCTATTTTCATGTAGTGAAAATAATTACAACCTTAATGATAATCCGGTAGAAATAGAAAAAAAAACTAAAGATATAATTTTCAAATATTTTCAAATGGAATTTTCCACAGGACACAAAGAGAAAGTGATAAAATTTCTTATTGTGACTAATACACATTAATTTGCTTGCAAGTCTGACATAATCAGACTGATTCATAAATAAAATTCACAATTGGAAATCACAGACAGCTACATCAACCTTGCCTAAGATAATTTATTGGATTTTGTAAGTTTTTCCTTTTTTTTAATTCATTTTTTAATTTTTTTGGTTAGGCATTAGTTATTCCCGTTTTTGCAAAATATCAAGAAAATACATGCAACCTTTGAGAAGAATGCATGTAGGATTTTTTAAGCTGATTTACTCGGCATTATGCAATATAATCCCCATTTAATACATATTCTATAATCTAGATTGAAACTGCTTTTCCCATTACCTTTTGGATGCCAGCCTGGCATTTCTTTTGAATGTGGTAATACACAGGTGACTTAAGATGCAACTTAGCTTTGCACAGGTTGTATTTTGAGGCTAAAGGCTAAGACTTTGGATTTAAGGAGAAGAAATTCTAGTAACATATGAGATTTTATGATCACCTGTGTGTTAAGTTTGTAGAACACATGACAGTGAATCACCCCATCCAGTGCCATGATCACTTTTGGAAATGTAGGGGTGAATGAGCCAGATAGGAGCCAAACATCTACCCCAAAGTGTGAGTTCACTATATTGAGAAAATTTAACAATCTCTCTATTAACATTGTAAAATAAACATCAGCTTTAACCAACACTTACCAGAAATTTAGCAACTGGAAAAGTTGAGTTCTCTCTGAATGGGAAGACAAGCTTAATAACAGATAAACCTAGGCTGCTTAAAGTTCTCCGTCCTAGTGAATCAGCAAACATGACAACCAGGAAATTTGTCTGCCACCATGGTTTTGAACTACAGTCTACAAGGAGGTCATTCCAGGGATGATTAAGAAATACATCTATCTTTGAGAAATGTTTGGAGAGTCTTGGAGGTAGACAAATGCTGACATTAGGAATTGTTCATGCACTTGAAACTGGAAAGCCTATACTTCATGGTGGATTACCCCACTGTCCTAGATAAAACCCATGGTAAAGTGAATAATGAGCAAATAATTTCCTGAATGTATAGGGCATAGGTAAAGATCATTCTGTCATTGGTCACAGGAGAAGGGGGAAGCACGTAGGATCAGCACACCCTATGGTCATATGACAACATTTTAGATGTCATCACAAAGATAAGCCAGAGTTGCATTCTGTAATGTAATTAAATGGGGGTGGGGAGGAGAAGCAAGCTGTCCAGGAGCTCTTTGGCCACACAGTCTTCATTTCCTGAGATCCCATGTTGAATGAATCCCAGGATCATTCAGATTGGATCATTCAGAAGGCCCCAAGTTCCTTCAGAGGAGAACATCAGACTTGTTCTCCTATTTACTACTACTTGGTCTCATTTACTCCATGGGTTTTATGACACAAACACTCTCAATGTTACATCACCTATGCTCCCCCTTCCCCTACGCGCTAATTTCATATAGCTGCCCAAACAAATTCTTGGTTAGATGTTTAGGATGCACGTGAAATCAGTACTGCCAAACAATGTGGTGGTCTCACTGCCTTCTGAGATCAGAGCCCTAAAATATGAAACACCATTGTTTGGGGATAGATAGGTTCCTCACCTCCAATTGAAGATGTCTAAACAAAATTCGCTTTTGAAAACTGCTCACAGATTTGCTTCTAGACATCAGGACTGGCCGCAAGTAGAGGCACTATGATGGCTTCCAGTTGTGCATGAGTGACAGAGCTTCAGACCACCCAGGACCAGGAAATGGAAAATCCATGGCCACATCTCCTTTATAAGTGATAAAGATGACTGGTGTGTTGACCACACCCTCTCTGAATATGAATAATTCAAGGTATCATCATCATAAAAAATGTGCAATGAAATCTCATAGGAGTGCCCATGAGTGACTTCAGATAATCTCAATGCTGAAGCAATACCAATAACTAATAAAACAGAAATATCCTAGTCACTGCTGAAGAATCATGGAAAATGGCCAGGAGAAATGGAAATCCTAACATGCTTGTTGAAACACACAAACACTTCAGAGAAAGAGACGAAAAAAATAGTAGATATTTTTCCCAGGAAAATGCACATACCCCAGGGTTTGATAATTCGCCACTCAATTGAAAGGGTCTCTTAAAATTCCTAGGCTGGCATAAAGAAGAATAAAACTATGGCATTTGCTGGTAAATGGGTGGAGTTGGAGAATATCAAGCTAAGTGAAATAAGCCAAGCCCCAAAACCAAGACCGAATGTTTTCTCTGATCAGTGGATGCTGATACATAATGGGGGGAGTTTTGGGAGGGATGAGAAAAGAATGGAGGAAGTATGGATGATGTAAAGGAAAATGGGATGGGAGTGGATGGGGGAAGGAAAGATAGTAGACTGAGACAGACAGTATTACCCTATGTATATGTAAGATTATATGAATAGTGTGAATCTACATTGTGAAAAAAAGACATATTCCCTGCTGTATAATTGCATCAAAATGGGTTCTACTATCATGTATAATTAAAAAGAACCAATAAAAAAATTATTAAAAAAATTCCTGGGCTGGGTTGATGGGTTTCATTAACTTATGCATCAAATAGAGCAAGGCAGTAAACAAAGATGGTTATCTCTCTTCATGCAGAGGACACAGCTTAATGAAAGACGTGAGGTGAACAAGGACCACTACACTGAAGAGAGAGGGTTGTGGGCACCATCATGATGCTGTAGAATTAGGCAAGAACTCGACCTCACCTGACAAAAGATTCTTCCATGTTGAAGAGAGCTATGTCACTTCTACCATAGGATCCGTCCATGTTTATTCAAATTGGCAAAATTTTACATCAGTCCATTGTATCAACTTTAATCTGCTATTAAGTGTTATCTCTCGGTCTTAGGATGAGGACAGCCTGCCTGGCATCTCTTTGACAATGCTTTCACTGATGGCCTTTGTGGAAATCTTATGCTTGTGCCTGCTCATCTCACGCCACCTCATCTAACACCTCATTAATGCTTGCAGCACATTTATCAAATCTACTTTTAAAATAAAGATAGTTACCAGAGGCAGAGATGGAATGCAAAACACGAGTCTTGATCCAACCCAGTTTTCCATACATCATGCTACACATGTGTGCCAATGCTGGGAAGTACTCCCCCCGAAGACGTCCCCACTCCGTTTCCAATACTCATTTTGAGATCAACTTGCTGAATTTAAAATGGAGCACATCTCGGCTGTATGTGCTTTTTACAACGGTATTCTGTGACTGATTCTGCTTTTCTTCTTTCTACACTCTTGAGTTTCAAATAGTTGACTCCACAGCCCATGGTTGGAGATGTGGATGCCCACACATAAAAACAATGGGACAGTCTTGATCTACTTGTTTCTTTTCTGATGTTTTTATTCATTTGTTATGAAAGTCTTTGGGTCCATAAAACATGGGGTGATGGATTCAGGTAATGGAGCAACAGGGGCAAGGTTCAGATCAGAGAGGGTGGAGTGAACTGATGAGGCTGGCAACTTCTCAGGCTGTGTGACAATTGTAACAAAAGGTGGCATCTGCACAATGCATTCATCATGCAGCCACCTGAACAATGGAAAGAAAGGAAGGGGCAGAGAGAAAGAGAAGAAGGGGGTCAGGGAGGAAGAATCGAGAAATGGTGTTTTCCAGGCATTCCCGATAGGTGCTCTGTCCAAGTCAGCCTAGGCTGCTATGAAAGAATAATACAGACTGTGGGGGTTAAAAGGCAAACAACAAATAACAAGACCAACAAATAACTGCAGAGTTCAAGATCAGGGTGTTGCTATGGTCAGTTTCTTGGTAAGAACTCACTTCCTGTTTTTCAGATGTGTCTTATTGCCGCACTCACATGATAGAAAGAGCATGAGCTCTCTGGCTCTTGCTAGGAGATCACTATTCCCATTGAGGGCACTCCATCCTCATGACCTGGCATCTTCCAAAGGTCCTACCTTCTAATGCCATCACCTGGGGAATTTGGAATTCAAGATGTGAATTTGGGGAGGACATAAATCTTCGGTCCATAACTTGGGTTTAGAATTATGTTAGGGTCCAGTGAAGTATTTACAGACTCCATGGACAAGTATAAAATCTAAATGAAGTTTATAACATGGATGGACCTTACTTAGTTGGTTTGTCTCCCTGAATGCTGGGCTGGGCAGTAGCAGCAAGCCACAGCTCCCAGTCCGCCCCAGGATCACAAGGATAAACAACCCAAACCTACAGTGGACTGTGTCACTGAGCCAGAACGTTGGGTAGTGAGGTAGATTGAGGATATGTTTGATTTACGATATTCTCAACTCAAGATGGGTTTATCTGTTGTAATCCCATCATAAGTCAAGGAACATTTGTACATAAAGTTTTTAGAAAGTAATATAAGAGAGTATAAAATCAATTGTGAAGAAGTTTTATGTAAATAGAAAAAGTAAAGTAGGTTAAAAAAAAGGGGGGCTGTATGAATGAGTTGGGATTTGAGTCAGATCTTAACGGGTAATGCCAAGCAGGATAAATGTCATAAGTAGACTTAAAAATCTATATTAGACTGATCCGACTAGAGTGAGGGAGCTATGTTGAGTTAAGGAAAAGAGCTTCATGTGTAGGATGGGGAAGTTCACGGGGAAATGTATTTTAAATGCACAAAATATACTTGATGTGGGACATCATCAGTAACTGCAACAGGTCATTGAACAGAAAAGTAAACTGCAAAAGCAACAATATGTGAGAAAAGTAGTTTTTAAAAGCATCAAATTCTGACTCAAGGGCCCTGGGTCCTAATTCTAATTTGGCCACTTACTAGTGGTGACTATGGGTTTGAACATTTGTAAGTCCAAATTCCCCAATCTTAAATGATGAAAATAAAAGATATTTTGTAATTATTGATGAAGATTAAATGGCATAATTAATGAATGAGTAAATTTCATGTAAGTTCTACATAGGTTCTCTAGGTAGGATCTATATAAATTTACATAGGAACTCTTCGTAAGTTTAAAGTATATAAAGTGGTACTGTTAGCATCACAACAGGGCTCCTTCAGTTTAGCCTGACTTGGTTTCCACAATGATGCAGGGAGAGACTGAAGTCAAATTAGCTAAGAAATGAAGGCAGAAATCCAAATATGAGATGCTGGGGCAGTCTCACAAGCAAAGTTCAAAGGATGGGCATAATTTCCTGGAGAAAGATGATCCTACTGACTAAAAGCTCCCATTAGAGAGAAGAGGGAAGAGTATTTAATTCAACTTAGTGTTATGGCTGACTTAAGTCATAGATAGCTTTAGGAAAAACTTGAACTACAAGAAACAATAAACCTGACAGTCACAGAATTAAACAAATAGAATTTCATTTATCTCATATCACAAGACATTGTAGGGTGGGCACCCAGGAAGTTGGAGGAGCTGATGAGTGCTGAGAGAGATCCAGATTTCTCTGCCTTTCTGTTCCACTGTCTTTATTTGCTGCTTTGGACTCAGGTTTGGGTCCTTACAGGTCCCACATGGCTATAGCATCTCCAGGTGTCACATCCATGTTCCAGGCAAGCACACAGAGGAAGGATAAAGGGTGAACAGGAATAGGAGTTAAGCATGCCTCTCTTCATAAGGAAAGTCTTTTCTGGAAGATCCTCCCTTTAATCTTTCATTCACACTTTATTATCCAGAGTTATGTCACTGGACCATCCTGCCTAGAATTTAACTAAAGAGAAAGGAATTTTGGAATAAGGTTGGGTTGAGCAGTGAACACAGCTGTTGTAGAGACTGTGTTCAAGGGATTTTTGAGAATATTAGGTTGAACAACTCATCTGAGGTATCCATCCCATTGTCCACAGGGCACTTTAGTAGTCACTCAACAAACATAGTTTTTAATCCAGTCCTATCATTAGACCAAAATAAGTGGGTGCCTCCGAAGTGACAGGCAGTTGATCCATGTGGAAAAGAAATCATTAAATAAGATATGCTTTCTGAATGGTTTCAGTTCCAGGCCTTAAAGAGATGGTGGTTTGAAAACCAGGTGGAAATACAGTTCATGTTACTAGAGAATCAGGGAAAGAAATCTTGATTTGAGGTCCATATCACAGAGCTTAGAATTGACCTATGAGAGAGTTACAACAAAAAGAGAAAATCAGAACTCCCGGGATTAGCTGTTTAAAAAATACAAAACAAACACAGAAATGGGCAAAATTGAGGGGAGTACTCGACATGCATGATCTGAAGTTATGCAAACTTTAGGTCTTGCAAGTCAAAAAGAGTTTTAACAAGCGGTTGCAACTCCCTGTCACATTTCATAGAAAAGTCAAGAACAACCAGGACAAAAGAAAGATCGAGAGATAAAAACATTATTGGTGACTATAATTCCAACAAAATGCTGAGTGTAAGAGTGAAGTTTTAGAGCATTAAGGACAGTTTATTAAAGGATGAATAAAGTGAGTAGACAGAGTTCATTTAAGACATAGAAAACATCAGGCAGGTAAACCAAAATGATAACCAAAAAAGGCACATTATCAAGGGAAGAGCTTTGTAAGAAAGGAAAGCACCAAGGGTGTCTGAGGGCAAGGAGAAAGGAATTCCAGCAATGACAAAGACTTACATCACACTCAAGGAAAGGAACACACTTCAGAGTGAGAGGTCTCAATGTAAAATCTGGATCAAACCCTGAACACAGGTGGGAATGAGCACAGGACTGGGTATGGAGCTGGGCAGAGCAGAGAGGTGTGGGGCACGGAGCCTGAAGTGGGCAGGTCTGCTGAGGCTGGAGCTAGATTGGGACAAAAGAGGAAGTCCAAGTTGGTTTGGAAAAAGGCCTCAGGTGAAGCCACCAGGAATCCAAGGGGATAAACAGATGAGCTTCTAAGAAGTAGCAAGTGCCACCACACAGTAGGAAGCAGTGTCTGTCACTCAAGTCTCCATCTTCTTAGAAACAGAATTTAAAGCTAAAAGGTATTCCAGAAATCATTTCTTCTCCTTCTCCTCTTCCTCCTCCTCCTCCTCCTCCTTTACTAATTGAACCCAGAAGCACTTAACCACTAAGCCACACCCTCAGCCCTTTTTATTTTTTATTTTGAGACAAGGTCTCACAAGTTGCCCAGGTTGGTCTCGAACTTGCAATCCTCCTGCTTCAGCCTGTGGAGTGTGTGGAATTATAGGCACATGCCATCACGCCTGGCTAGAAATCATCCCCCCTCCTTTTTTTCCTAGTGGTAATCTGTGCATGAAGAGGGGGGTGGATAAAGTCGATTTAAAAGTGATTTTCACTTGGGGCTGATATTGATGGTTTGTCTGAAATCAAGAGACTGCAGGAGTCTAGATGACATGGTGAAGCCCCTAAAACCAGAGACAGTCGCGTTGTTGGGGAATGGTGACCCAGTCATAAGAAGGAAGAAGACTGGGCAAATGGAAGGGACCTGGATCAAGAGGAGACTCTGAGAAGCAGGTTTGATGGTGAAAAAAGGGATAAATGGAGGGCAAAGCATTTGTGCTCGAAAGGAACCCACCAATTCTGAAACTTCAGAGGTTGAAAGATGGCACACAATGGAAAATTCTAGAGCATGGCGGTTGGCAGTGAAGGAGGTTGCTGAAAATGTCAGAATCTGAGTTCACAGTCAATGGCACTGAGAACTGCGGTGAGAAAGGAAGACTACGCATCAAACATGCCAACACTGTGAGGTCTGGAATGGGCCCAGGCATGACTCCCAGCAGTTCCACTTAAGCACTGGCTGTCTTCCTGCAGGTTGTTCAACCCTTGTGAACTTCATTCTCCTCCACTAAGGCATGGAGGAAATGAGTGCACACCTCTGAAAGGACTGGGATGGATAAATTAAGTAAAGCTCAGAAAATGCGTAGCATATCACTCGTGCAGAATACTTCCTAAGTGAATTCTAGGAAATATCCTCAGGGGCATAGTACTCAAATAGGGAGAGCCCTCCAGGACTGATGTCATGATTTGGAAAGGCAGCATAAAAATGCACTGGGGCAGGGTACTGAAAGATAAAGAATGGGGAAAAGTTCTGGAAAGATCTAGGAGAAGGCTTGAATTCCACTTTTAGAATGGCCAAGGGAAAAGCAAGTGCTTATTAAGACTTGAGAGAAAGGAAAAGGGAAAATGCGAAACAGTGTTAAGAAAAATAGAATTTCCCCAGTGTCAATCAGGGACCTCACAAGTCAAAATCAAAAGGCACAGGGGAATGCCCGAGGTGGGAAATGACGAAGCAAAAGATGGTCATGAAAAGGTCAGCTGTCTCCGGCACTGCAAAGGGTTAGAAGCTTCTATCTCCTCTCACCATCGAGACCCGTGTAATGCATCCACTTAATGAAAGGGAAGCCATCTGTTTCTGGAAAACCCAGGGCCTGAGTGGTAGTGTTCTGCTCCCCCAACAGCCAAGAATGTAGGTTCCAAAGAAAGATCACGTAAGACATGGTCCCATGTGTGCTCACTGAGCCAAATAAGCTTTCACAGAAGAATCCTGGTCCTCATAGCCAGAAGAGCAACATGCAGACCATTCTCTGCACTTTTTTTTTCCTCTCTTTATTTTTTCCATCACCATGCCTGGGCTTCTCAAACATGTTTAATTAGTTATGGTTTAACTTTAATGAGATTGATCTTGATCAGCCAATGATACAGATCATGATATTGATCACTGATTGTAAAATGATTGGTTATTGTATTATATTATGATATTTCATATTGATTATGAAAAAATGTTGATTAATGTATTTGAGGCAGCACTCTTCTGTTGATATGCACAATCGGGCTAAATATCTTCCTACAGAATTCATAAACGCATGAAGAATCCCTGTGGACCATCCCTTATTTATTTATTTATTTATTTATTGGTACCAGGGATTAAACTCATAGGCATTTAATCCCTGGATCACATCCCCAGCCCTTTTTTATATTTTTATTTAGAAACAGGGTCTCAGTAAGTTGCTTAGGGCCTCACTAAATTGCTGAGGCTGGCTTTGAACTCACAATCCTCCTGCCTCAGCCTCCCAAGCAGCTAGGATCACAGGTGTGTGCCGCATCCCCAATCTTAACATCCGCCAACCTTAGCTACAAATTCTACTATTGCTTTCACTTGAGAGATCTTCCACCGCGCTCGGCCCAACTGCTTCACAGTAAACACTCCAGATTTGACTGGGCTACAGAACTTATATGTTCTATTCATTCTGGGCCACCCACAAACGAAAGTAGCCACATGCTTTAGGGAACATCACCATGGTGTTTGTGAGATGATGCCTGAAGGGTGAAAGGGAAATCTACCTTAGGCCATATTAAATTTGCATATGAGGACCTAATATCATTGAAATAAGTGAAACTCACAGTCTTCCAACAAAACCAGCTGTTAAAACATTGCCATGAGCAAAATATTGAGTCTTTTAACCTGACTTTCCACAAAATAGAAGGGGACAGAAGGACCCATCCCTAAAAGACCATCCCTCTAATCTTTCCTATGCTGTTATATTACATGCATTTCTCCATATTCTCCTTTGTAACTTTTATCAAAACCACTTTCAAGTTTGTGGAAAATAGCACAAAGAGGGATCAGTTTCTCAAACACGAGTTGCAAGGAAGAAAGGGCAGCAACTAAGATTCTTTTGTGATTAATTTGATAGACTTCCAGTAGGAAGTATTTAGTTTATCTGCACATAGAAAATGAATATTAAAATATTCATACCCCAGGGCTACCAGCAAAAGTAGATAACAGCTGTTGGTCTAAAAATGTGGTTTCATTATGCAGAGATTGGAATAAGCTTGTAATTATGAATTAAAGCTAGAGCATTTAAAAAAAATGTTGAGTAGGTTTTCTAACCCCAACATTTAAAAATCAGTTTTCTGTTAAGAAATAAGCGTTCACACCACTTCCCTGAAGAAGCTTTCAAATAGCAGCAGCAGATTTCCATTTGACTCCTCAAAGAGAAACACGAGATAGATCCTTCACGTACATTTCCTAATGATTTTTTTTCCTAAAGCACGTTCCAATGTCTTGTACCCAGTCCATATTTCAAGCAAATGAATCTCAACTTTAGGATTTATTTTAGACTCAGCTGATACAAGGAAAACCAGAATTTTAAAAGATTATTTTGGTGAATAATGCAGACTACAAGTTTTTTGCCTATGAGTATTGTACTTTTTAGGACATGATAACACTGAAGCAAAGAAAATATATTTTTAATGTAGTTATAGTGGCAGATTAACAAAGCAAGGGATTAGAAATAGCATAATTTCCTCATTTCAAAATCACTGAAATTGCATTTTAATGGTACACTAATGGTTAAAAAAAATAAGATAATCTCTTTTCCTATTGTTCAATTAATAGTCCACTGGGAATTTTGACGTTAGTGTGAAGCAATTTAAGTAACATGACCCCTTCTCATATACACACAATCACATCACAAAACAAATTACATGAAACAAAGCACGGAATACATAAACTTGCTATCCCCTCTCTCACTGTTCCTCCATTATAATCTGTTAAAATTGGATAGACTATTACTAAAAGGAAAACAAAGATCAACTGGGATGGGACAATATCAACAGTGAGCAACAGAAGCTTTTGCATTCATATGACACATTTCCTTAAGAACTGCAAAGCATTTAAAAATATTTTCTTTTCTTTTTTTTTTTTTTTTTGGTACTGGGGATTGAACCCAGGGGCAGTCTACC
>JAJEJO010004363.1:276611-324829 GCA_020662805.1 Glaucomys volans
TGGGGAACCAGGCCTGCTCCTTGTAACAGGAGCGCTCTGATTTTTACACTTTGTTTTAAAGCTAAAGTCTTAAAGGGATTTAGAGTCTAAAATGTCTCCGAGAGCTCTTTGACTTTTTTTTTTTTTTTTTTTTACATTTTATAGAACTTCCATACATAACCAGGTCAAGCAGAAACAAAGGTATAAAGATGTTTTTCTTTTTCCTTCTTTGAAAACTGAAATTTTTCATATAATTGAATGTATGTACACATACACGCACAATTTAATAACTGTTTTCCAGGGAAAATGAACAACATTTAAGTATAAATGAATTTTTAAATAGTACACTATAGGATCCATGCATCCCAAAATCTCCACTACTTTCTTCTTCAATCACGATAAAAATGGGAAGCAAATCTTTTCCTCAGTAAGGACAGAAAGAAAGAAAAAATTCTTCTGAGTCCAATCTGGGCACTTGCCCTGCTACACAGCATCAGAGACAAGCCATTTTTTCATTACCCATACTCGAAATTTTGACCGCTTTTCTACTTTTAGGATTAACAGTGTGTAATTGAAAACCCTTCAAAGACTACTGAGATTTCTTGTGCATTTTTTGTTTGTTTAAACCTATCATCTCTTTCTTAATTGAATTATATATTAATAGCATTTAGATGAGCTTCCTTTGAAAGTAGGTGTTTGGATAAATAATGTAAAGCCACTGAAAAATAGTGCTCATTTAACAATAATACAACTTCTAGAAAGTTCTACAAACTGTTTCAAAGGATTTGGCAATTTTATTGCTTTCAAAAGCTGCTGCACATAGTATTTTTAAAATGTTAATGCTGCTGTAGCATGGTAATCTTTTTGAAACTATTTCAAATAACTCAATTAAGGATCTAAATTTAAGTTAAAATTCACTAAGGCACAACCAAGGTAATTAATGGAAATAATATGTCCATCAGCTAAACACATGCATCTGCACAAGACTACCTTTGCATTTGTATAGGTGCTCTTATTCTCACATCATTATTTTATACCTAGCAGCTGACAACAGTTTTTCGCTAATTGTGAATTTGTCTATATTTTAATAAATGTTAGTCAAAGACAGAACATTCACTGGGCATGGTGGTGGCACACCTGTAATCCCAGTGACTTGGGAGTCTAGCGCAGAAGGATCACAAATTTGAGGCCAGCCTCAACAACTTAATGAGACCCTATCCCAAAATAAAAAAATAAAAATAAAAATAGGAAGCTCTGGGTTGTGTCTCAGTGGTTAAGCATCCTGGGTTCAATCCCAGGTATCAAAAACAGAGATTGGGGGGTAGGGGCGCATTCCACACACTATGAAGCTTTCAGTAGCATTCTAAGGTTTTCCAAGCATCACACGTATTCATCCCCTGTCTTCGTTTTCCATTACTAAAGCAACATAAACTTGGTGTCTTAAAATCTTAGAGTTCTGTAAGTCTGAAGTTAGACGAGGATTTCACTGAGTTAAAAGTCAAGGATCTGATGGGAATGGCATTCCTTTCTCTAGGGAAGAATTTTTCCTTGCCTTTTCCAGGTTTTGAGGGCTGCCATATTCTTTGGCTTGTGACCACCTTCCTCCAACTGTTTTTTGATTAATTCAGCTTTTTCGATTGGCATAATATCTGTTCATATCTATGGGGTACAATGGAAATTTTGATTCATGTGAATATTTGGGTAATGATCAGGGTAATTAGCATATCCATTCCTTTAAACATTCATCATTGCTTTATGGGATTTTTACATTCAAAAATCCTCCCATAACTATTCTGAGATGCACAATGCACTATTGTTAATGATATGCACCAGAACTTGTTTCTCCCATCTAGCTGTAACATTGCCCCTGTTGACCAATTCCTCCCCATCCTCCTCCCCACTCCTTTCCCCAGTATCTGGTAACTGGTGTTCTACTCTCACTTTCTATTAGGTCAACTTTCTTGGATTCCATGGAGTCATGGAATTTGCCCTTCTGTGCCTGAGTCGCATCAGTTAACACAATGTCCTCCAGATCTGTCCGGGTTGTCCAATGATGGGATGTTTTACTTTTTCATGTCTTCAAAGCCAGCAATGGCAGGTTAGGATCCCTTCAGATCACTTCATTCTCACCTCCTCTGCCTCCCTCTTTCACTGTTAAGAGTCTTTGTGATTGTTTCTGGTCTAATTGGATAATACAGGATAATTTTTAAATTTTTTTCTGTTAATGAGCGATGTTAAATTCCATACAGGACCGTATTTCCTCTTTACCATATGATGTGACATACTCACAGATTCCATGAATTAGGATGTGGAGTTCTTACAGTGGACCACACTCTCCTAAAACTACAGGTTTATTATAAATTCATTTGTTCCTGAAAAGTAGTGAAACATACTTGAAAATATACATATCTACAGCAATGTAGTGAGGGAGATGCAGGCTGGAATCTCCACACATGCGCTGCAGGGTTCCTTGGGTGCATCCCTGGGAGGGACAGGGAACAAGATGTACCCAAAAGCTGATATCTAGCCCCACTGGACATCATGGTGCAGCATAGAGCTCCTACGATTCTAGAATACAAATTCAAATTTGACCTTTCAGTTTATCGCAGTGCATTTGTCAAGGCTCGAAGGTGGAACTTATCTATTCAAGAGTACTTGAGCTCTGTGGTGTCTTTTCTTAGACGGACACTAATCCCATAGAATCAGGGCACCACCTTTATGATCTTATTTAACCTTAAACATTTACACATCATATAAGTGGACATCCATTTGTATTTATATATTTCCTGCCTGAAAACTTGAAAATACTAAGGACCAATCTGTTCTAAATATCATAATTCTGACATTTAAATTCAAATTAAGTTTGCAAGCCTATGAAATAAGTAATCTCACTCTCAAAAAAAAAAAAAAGCTTTTCTGTCCTTCACTTGTATGTATCCAATTTTCTTCACTTTAATGAATATTATTCTCCAAGACTACCTCAATTTGTTAAACTTGGTGTTTGGAGGACCTGACTCATTTTAGTTTCATTATCTTATTAGTGCAAGAGAAAGCTGTTGCTATTTATATTTGTGCAGGTAAGGGATCCAAGTTAGTTTCTTGATAGTGGGAAGCCAAGAGAAGTCCTGCAAACTCTGAAGACTGTTGTCCAGCTGAGCATAAAGGTTCACCATGGAGCAGGAAGAACAAATGGGACCACACCTAGGAATGAGAAGATTCTCATCATCATTTCACCTGTAGAATTGTGAAATAAAACTGAGGCTCCAGGGAACGTTCAGTTGGCATTTATATTCATGCATTTAGTCAATGAGCAAATTTTTTCAATTGGCAAAAAGTATTGCCAGCAATACAAATTTGAGGTCTTATTTATTTAAAATTAGTCTAAAAATTCATGACACTTGCTAGGACATCATGACCAGGAGCAAATTTACTCAAGCTTCATCTCAAGGACCAATATCATCTCTAATATATGTGTAGCAATCTCCTATTATACATCAATCTTGTGTTATACTTTATTACCTCAACATGACTGAACTTTTAGCTACTTGTGTTTCTAGAAACAAATAAAATAATTCCAAGTGATTTTCTTATATCCAACCTCTTTTTGGAGAGGAACTCTGGAAAGAAAATGTTTCTATTTTCTTACAGATTATAACTTCCACTGGTTATAGAAAACAATTATATATAGTAACAAGTTGACAAGGTTCATCTAAGTTTTAGCCATTAAAGAAAATCATATGGTCTTTGTATGTCTGTCTCTCTCTCTCTCTTGAAGTTTCTGTATATATATACATATATATATATACATATATATACATATATATACACACAGAGAAACTATATCTATATAGACTATATATAGAGAGAGAGAATATCTATCTATATCTATATCTATATATATATAGAGAGAGAGAGAGTCTGTGTTTTATGTCGAGAGTCTCATATTCTCATATCTTGGCTTTTCCTTCATTGTAAAATTGTTTGATTATGTCTTCTGTTGGAGAATGAAGGGAATTTAATTTCCTCCAAAAATTACTAAATCTTAGGAAGTACTCTACAAAATGCCATTCTTTACTTAATAAAGGGCCAGCCCCATATTTCATGAGTTTCCCTTCATCTGACAGAGCTGTGGTGTTTGTAATTGTGTATATAAAACCATCAGTCTTCTAGAACCATCTTCAGCTGAGCGAGCCCCAAAGCATGGTCCATTCTGCTCAGATCTGATCAGCATCTTTATAGCTTATCAGCCTTGGGGTTCAATTTTGGTTTGGATGCTTTTATAAATGAGCACAATCACTGGTGTATCTGTTCCTCCAAAGAGAAAAATCGAGAGAGGAACTTTAGTAGATTACTGTGTCATTGAGAATAAAGTACAAGCACAAACGTACCTAAAGTAGTCTCAGTGATGATTTTGTTGGGTGTACATTTCCAGTTTTGTTTCAGTAAAATTAGATGATTGTCTTAGTTATTATTGTTTTTGAAGTTATGCACTAACCTCGGGCTAGGAGTATGATCAATGTGCTATCTAACAAAATCAATTTGTTCCAAAGTACTATTTTTTTCTTAAAAGGAGGGAAAGATAAAAAGAAAGAGGAGTAGCAGTAGATGGGAAAGGTAAGAATTATTTCA
The DNA here is from genome assembly GCA_020662805.1 of Glaucomys volans. Lineage (NCBI taxonomy): Eukaryota > Metazoa > Chordata > Mammalia > Rodentia > Sciuridae > Glaucomys > Glaucomys volans. The sequence continues at coordinate 281,220 of JAJEJO010004363.1, forward strand.
GGACCTTCTTCTTTCAGACAGGTGTATGAGGCATTTTATACTTTTAGCAGATAGATTCAACGGTATGGCTGTTCTCAGAATCTGAGAAAACTGCAGAAGTAGCAGAAGCTAAGAGGAAATTTTAATCATTTTAGTCACTTTGACTTTTCTAAAAATTTCTCCAGGTAAGGGCTCTAATATCTCCCTCAATGTTTTTAAATAAGTCATTATAACATGTAAACTGTAATATTCAAACTTTCATTTCTTTCATAAATTTGTGAAAAATTTTTACTGTGCCCAACACAATTCAAATAAAGTATTATTTCACTTATAGTTTTAAAAGAAAAAGTCAACTTTATAAAGGTAATATATGGCAGCGCTTTCTGGTAACTTGTTAAACTTCAGAAAGACGATGAGATTGTCAGTAATGTTTCCTACAGTGCTAGAAACTTAGAGGGGTAAAGTAGGTGTCAGAAAACGAGGTCAATACTATTTCATTCCTGGAATTCTGTCTTTCAGCAATTACCAACTATGTCTGTCATCTAGCGTGTTTCCTCGCATTGTGGGAGCAAATGTTGAGAGAATGAGCTTCAAGGAACATGGAGTTTGTCCACTTTCTATCTACTCTTTCTCCATAGGACATCACATTCTATGGCATCTTTTACAGCACAGAACTGAAAAGTGAAAAATATCCTCTGATTCCACCTTCCTACTTTTGGGCATTGACCCAAACGAGCAGAAAATGTACCGCCACAAAAAAACCTTCACATGGATCTGTATTCATATTTACTTAAACTTGGAAGGAACCAAGAAGTCCTTCAGGAGCTGAATGAATAAATAAACTGCAGTTCATTCAAACATTGGATGTTATTCATCACTAAAAAGTAGTGAGTTATCAAGCCATGAAAAAACATGGATGAATCTTAGTTACATATTACTAAGCAAAAAACACCAATCTGAAAAGATGACAACATTCTGTATCATTCTAACTCTATGACGTTCTGGAGAAGACAAACTATGGAGACAGTAAAAAGGTCAGTGGTTGCCCAGGTTTGAAGGGAGAATGAGAACAATAGGCAGAGAACAAAGGATTTTTGGAACAATAAAATGATTCTGTATGATAACCAAAATGGTGGACGCATGGTATTAAATGTTTCTGAAAAACAGAGGATGTGCAAACACCAAGATTCACCCTAACGTAAACTGCAGACTTTGGGTGATCATGATATGTCAATATAATTTCCTTGATTGTAACAAGTGTACCATTTTGATGAGGGATGTTGACGTGGGAGAACTCTGTGCATGGATAGGGGTGGGGGAATATGGGTATTACTCTGAGTCTTTCACTCAATTTTGCTGTAAACCTGAAACTGTTCTAAAAAAAAAAAATCACCTCTACTTAAAAATAAATAAATAAATAAATAAATAAATAAATAAATAAATAAAAAAGTAAAACAAATCCCTCAGGCCAGGCTTGGTGATCCATGCCTGTAATCACAGTGGCTGGGGAGGCTGAGGCAGGAGAATCACAAGTTTGAGGCCAGCCTCAGCAACTTAGTGAGGCCCTGAGCAACTGAGTGAGACCTGTCTCTAAATAAAATATTTAAAAAGAGGCCTGGAGATGTAGTTGAGTAGTTATGCACCCCTGAGTTCAATCCTTGGTACAAACAAAACAAAACAAACAAAACAGATCCCTCAGACTACCTGACATGCATTTGAGTTTGAGCTCATACTTTTTTTCTCAATGACACAATAATCTACTAAGTTGCTCTCCTAATTTTCAGCCTCTCACATCTTTTTGAGTTGATTGCATAAATAATCATTTTGACTGCATTCACCTTGACAGTCACTTTGGCTCAGTCGTAAAATCCAACATACCAGCTCAACAAACCAAGAATTCTGGTTGCCTGAACCTTCAACATGATTATCCTGACAGTTTTATATCAAATAGATATTTAAAAAGAACTTCTTATAAAATAAGCATTACTAAACAAATCTTTAACATATTTTTTCTAAGTAAGACAAAGCTATTGATGATATTTCTCTAAAAATATATTACATCACCCCACACCAAACCCAGGGTTCTTCTCTTCTACATGAATTCCAATTTCATGGAATGAAGAATAGTTAAGTGTAATCAGTGTGAGAAGCACTGAGCAACTGTCATGTTGGCCACAGTGTACTGTGCACAGAAATTTGTGGAGCACTTTAATTTTTAGCAAATCTGAACTCATTTTAGCACAGCTACAAGGGGAAGGCCAGGGGAAAGTGCTGGAATAGGAAGTCTAAGAGGGTTGAATTTTTGCACAAACCTAATGGAGATAAGGTAATTCAATGTCATCGTTTGATTTGGTCACAAAAAGTCATGCTTGAAAGAAGGAAGAATTATAAAAATATACTGCTTAGCTAGAACTGATCATTCCACCAGTCCCCTCACAACTGAAAAGGAAGAGGAAATGTTAAGCATAAATAAAACTAAACAAATGGAACAATCTAAGAAGCAAAACTGGTAGCCATTGATGGTGTCTCAAACAGAAGAACCAGAGCTAAAATATTTCAAGCCGAGAGCAGCTGGTCCCATTAGTAGAAGGAGCCCTAACTGTGTTCCTGCCTGAGCAAGGAGAACTTCAAATACAATGAGGCAGCACCCACTAGCACATCACAGGCTGTGCTGAGGAAGCAAAGGCAACAGCACGTTGGAGATGTTAGAATTGATTCATAGGGAAAGGTAAATTAAGATACAGGCAATCATGTGGAAACTAAAAGAGGAATGTGAGTATAAATATTGTAAGAGCTTTTCAATCAGGTTTATACTCTGCTTTGCTGTTTGGTCTTCAGGAGAAATCTAAAGTAAAAATATTCCATAAATGAAGACCTAAATAAAAGAAAATAATTAGCTCCCAGTCTCTATGCTTGTCAGGAAAGCAAGAATAAGTTAAAGGATGGCATTGCTTAGAGAAGAGGAATGCAGCAAGTTTGTTTCAAATTTTTTTTTCTTTAAATGAAACAAATATTTATTAATAATATTTAGGATCAGGAATTGTCCTATTGATCTCATTTGGTAGAACTACATTGCAAGACAGATTCTATATTTAAATTTTATTTTATTGTGGTAAGAACATGATATATGATTGACTTAACACTCTTAACAGTTCCAGCATTGGCCAAAAATCTACTTTCAAATATTCATCTGGGACTCAAGGCAAATTTTTAGCTGTGACTCCTCCTATAAAATCAAAACAAATTAAACATATTCAATAAATAAGAGTTCAGAGTAAGCATTTTCATTTAAAAGGGAGCAATGGGGCATAGAAAGAAGGGAAGGAACTAAACTAAGACCAAAATACAGCTAGGAAAATAAGTTTGGTAGCTCCATGTCCAAGATCTGGGGCAATGTCATCATGACATTCTCTCCAGAGGGCTTGTGTAGCTCTGCCTCTATAATCTTTCTGGTTGTAGCCAACAGGCCTCTCTTTTGGCTTTCCTCTGCTAGATTCCTGCAATTTTCCCTGGTAGACATTCCTTAATCTCTCATTTCTTAATCCTGGGGGCAGCTTTGGCTTCATTCTCACAGCTTCACACATTGCTCTCTCAGGGGCTGCCTCCAGGATTTTAACCCTGCTCACTTTGTCTGGACTCCTAGTTCTCCCTTTGAAACTTCAGTGTAAGCCTCCATGATCTCCTAACTTCAGCAACCTGCATTTCTGCAGAACCAGCACCATGAGGATAATACCAAGGTCAGCCACCCTCTCAAGCAGTAGCCAGGTCTCCTGGAACCACAGCTGCAGCATGTTCTGAGGACCTTGGAGACTGAGCATAGTGAAAAAACTTCCTAGGCCCCCATGCAAGCAGCGTCTCTCTCTTGTCGCTCTGAATGGAATGCCTCCAAGCCATCTTTTCTATTGCCTCTGTATAAATTACTGAGCATCATTTTAGTGGTTGTAATCTCTTCAACCACAACTTCTTTGGCCCCACTTTTATGTACAATTTTCTGACCAAATTGCAAGTTTTTCAAATCTTTCTTTTCTGCTTCCTGATTCTGATTAGCACACTGAACTTGGGTACAAGCCACCAATAATATCCATGTCCCTGACTGAATGCTGTGCTGCCCTAAAATTTCCTTAGCTAGATTAAGTAGTCTATCATCGTTAAATTCAGCCTCCCAGAAAGTCTCAGGACATTTGCAAAATACAGACAGCTTCTTTGTCAGAATGCAAAATGAATGACCTACCCCAATTTCTGATGAAATTCTCCTTCCCCTAAGTCCTCATGAGTCCAGCATTTACTCTTCACAGTTTTATTGGAATTCTGGTCTTGTGAGCTACCACAAAAATTGCTAATTGAGCTCTGCTTACAGCATTCCAAGTCTTCTCTAGCCCAAATCTCCAAACTTTTTAGTTTTTAAGATTATTGTTTTGTGGTTGTAGATTAACAGCATGTCTTTATTTATTAATTTTTTAATGTGGTGCTAAGGATTGAACTCAGTGTCTTACATTTGTTATGCAAGCACTCTGCCACTGAGCTCTAGCCCCAGTCCCCAAATCTCCAAACTTAAACTCCTCCCATAAACTAGCTCCAAATGCTTTTGAACCACATGGTCAGGTTAATCGTAGCCATGACTCCACTCTGAGTATTCATTTTGGTGTTAGTTTTGTGTTGCTGTGACCAATAGACCTGACAAGAGCAACTTAAGAGGAGAAAATGCTTATTTTGGCTCACAGTTTCAGAGATTCAGTTCACGTTCAGCTGGTTCCACCACTCTGGGCCTGAGGTGAGCAGACCATCATGGTGGAAGGACGAGGCAAAAGAAAGTACATAGGACATGACAAGAAGGAAACAGGCAGCTGAAGTGAAAGGATCCAGGTACAACATAATCCCCAAGGTCATGCCCAATGACTTCCTCCAGCCACACCCTACCTCCCTGCCTCCCTACAGTTACCGCCCATTAATCCATTCCATTATTAACCCACTGTTAAGTAAAGCTCTCATAATCTAATCATTTCACCTCTAAATATTCCTGTGCTTTCTCATGAATGAGCTTTCAGGGACACTTTGTACCCAAAGCATAGCAAGTCAAATACTAAAAACATAAATAATCTTAAGCATTTTTTATTTTTTAAGATTATGTATTTTTTTTTCTTCCCAGAATAAAGAATATCGTGAGTCTACTACTATTTTTAGGTTACCTCCTGTGTCAGTTAGCTTTTTATCACCATGACCAAAGTATCTGATAAGAACAACTTAAAAGGAGAAAAAGTTGATTTTGGCCCATAGTTTTGGAGGTTCAGTTCATGGTTGGCTGATTATATACTCTGAGCCTTAGGGGAGGCCGAAGCAGGCAGCAGAGGAAAACTGCTCACCTTGTGGCAGCTGGGAAGCAGAAAGAGAAAGAGGAAGGAGCCACAGGAAGAAGAATCCTTCCAGGGTACACTCCCAAAGACCCACCTCCTCCAGTCACAACCCACCTGCCTACAGTTATCACCTGGTCAGTCCATTCAAAGTAGAATGGACTTATCAGGTTACAGTTTCCATAGTCTAGCCATTTCACCTCTGAATATTCCTGAATTACCATGGGTGTTTTTGGGGGAACACCTCATATCTATCCATGACACCTGTATTTGCAATACCAAGTTTAAGTATTCTAAAACCAAACAAATAATTTCATGAATAAGTTAAACATCATGCCTAACTGCTTAATAAAAATGTGTTCTCTCCATTGTTTCATTTATTCCACTTTTTTGCACATAATTTTAAATAAACATCTTCTCTGTTATCAACATTAATATTATATAAGCACATGGAAATTTTAAGACCAACCCCCCATGAAAACTACAGTTTTAATGAAATTTCTGAGTATTTGATATCAAATATAATTTGCATATATGGGGTAGAAACTACAGGGCAACAAAGGAAGATTTTAAATTAAAAAGTTTATTTTACTCTGTGCTAATCTTAAACATTGGTATTCAGAAGAACTGATACTTCATAAATGAACTAAAATGCCAGCTTTGTTGGGAACCTTACTTTCCAAATTTTGAGGCTTTTTGAAACCTGAATATAAAGTTTGTACAAGAGTGGACTCTGAAGAACAGTGATTGGATATTATATAACCTTTGTACAAAATAACAGATGGAATCACTAAATAGACATTCAAATAAAATAGAAACTCCTAGTCAGAATGATATTTTCATGGCCTTTGACAATCCTGTTTCAGACTCACGTTAATGGTAGATAAAATATAAAAACAAAAATTAGCAGAAAGATAGACACATGCTCAGAAATGTCTCTATGTATTAGAATTAGAAAGGAGCCCAAAGGTGAGCAGGACTGAAGGCCCAAGCTGGCCCAGTTCCAAAATAGAGAAAGGCCAGAGCCAGAAGTTGGACACTTGCAGGTACCAGAGGACCAACTGTCTCCCTGTGCAGAGGAACAGAGCTCAGCATCTCTGCCCATGAAAGAAAGCTGAGGGAACGACAGCTGCTGGCTGCAGGTGGGTAAGGTGTCTTCTGTGACATCTGTGTCCTGGGGAGGGTAGAGGACAGAGCCACCCCCTGAAGCCCAGCTGAGGAACCATGCAACCTGGACCTGTTGTGTCTGCACATGCTTCCTGGGAGGAGCTCCAGGAGACATTACAAAGCCAAAGTCCCGACTCATGGCCTGGAAGACTGGAAAGAGGGATCTCTCTGGTCAGAGCATTGGAATAATTGAAAAGAATGGGGGACGAGAAGGAAGGAGAAAGAGTGACAGAGACAAAACAGCCCAGGTAACTCTTCATTCAAACATGTCTGCAAGCAACGCAGCAAAACACGTGGTAAGGAATTCTAAAGCAGATAGTCGATCAGATCCATCCACACTCTTAAAATGTGACTTAACCCAGAAATAAAGTAACAGTCATAGTCTTTCCAAAGACTTGAATATATTTAAGAGACTTAATTAATTAGATGAATGAGGATTGACATTCCTGTGAAAGAAATAAATGATGGAACAAAAACAGCAGGAAACAAGAAGTGACTGAGAAAAATATTGAGAAAGTAAAAAAATCAAATAAAAATAAAGACATTTCATGCAAAAAGTCTTCAAAATTTAAAAGTTCAAATGACAAATTAGATTCAAGACTGGATATAGTCAAAAACAATTTGGAGTTGATTGATGGTACTAAACGACTTGCCCCAAATCTGGCACAAAAAAAAACATAAATATTAAAATTAAAATAATTTAAAAGATACAGTAAATGATCATTTTCCAGAATAGAAGACTTGGGAGATCACAGTGCACTTAGCTTGTCAAGAAGGATAAATAACTTAACTCCGAGAAACATGGTAATGAAACTATGAAAACTAAGGGAAAGGAAAAATGGTAAATGCTATGAAAGAAAAGATAAACTACAAAGAAAGGGCGATTTAGCTTCTTATCAGCAGCAATAGATGCCAGGAAACAATTAAATAGTATCTTCAAAGGCTAATAGGAAATAATTGACCTAGAATTTTATACATAAACCTTGTTGGAGAATGAGCCCCAAATAAGTCATTTTAGACCTATTTAAAGAGAGCTACCACCCATTATTAAACATCACCCTTATTATTGAAGGATATTCCAGAGAAAAGTTAATCCTTAGAAAGAAACAGGACTTAAGAAACAACCATATGCTTAAATCTTGATAAACAGGCCAGTAAATTGCATTAATGACCCCATTCATAATGTATGCTTACACTTTTTAATTTGAAAGAGAAACTTGAAATAACAATGTAAAATAGGGGGAGGCTAATTATTGGATAGCCAAAAATACTAAGGTCATTTGTTGCATTTGAGAGGTGCATAGAAATATTGAATAAATTTGAAATTTGTTAGATGATTTTATAACTAAGTGTATGTGTTACAAATTAAAGATGAACAGCAAACAAACAAAAATTATAAAACAATATACAGGAAACAGTAACTAACAGCTTTAAATTATTTCAGGATGGAAGGAAAGAGTATAGAAATCTTTATCATAGTAAAACAAGTCAGAAAAAGGAAGGAAAACAAGCTAAGAAAAGACAAAATGGTAGAAATTCAACTATATCAGGATTACTGTAAATAAAGTAAACTCACTGATGATCAGATTGTCAGTTGGATCAACTAGACAAAACATGACTTTAACAAGATCAAAAAGGAAGACTGGAAATAAAGAAACAGAAGCTGTATAAGGCAAATCCTAAGTAATTCTAATTAACTATACCTATTAACTAGCTATTAACTAGCTAGCACATCATTTGCAACTATGTTATAAAATCATTAGAGTATCATTTCAGGTCCAGACAATGTTACTAGCAGAAACAAATAATACCACCCACCTTATGCATTTAGCAATGACTTTGAGGTATATAAAACAAAAACAACAGAATTATGAGAAAAAGAATCATAGGGGATATTTTAATGCATTTCCCTCAGAAGCAGAAAAATTATTAAATATATAGATTATTTGCAGAATAAAATTATGAATCTTGATGATAAATAATCTATCTGTGATAAAAATGCAGGTATTTAATTTACACTTAAATAAATCCTGAATGAATCACAGAAGATATGTATTATTATTAAGCCTACATAGAATATATACAGAACATATGTCCCATAAAGTAGGTCATAAATCAAAAATTTTTAAAAACAATGTCACAAGACCATGCCCTAAGAAGAAATATAAAGTAGAATTCAGCAATTAAAAATGAAAGCTCTCTACATTAGGAAACTTAAATAAGCATGTTTAAATAACTTATTAGCTTAACAAGAAAATCAGAATGAAAATTATGAAATAAAGTTAAAATAAACAAAACCAAACCAATGAAAGCATCATTCTAAAATGATAATAGTAATGTTTTAAAACTACCTGATGCAGCAAAAGTAGCCCTATTCTAGTCTTATAAGTGCCCATTTTAAAAAGGAAAGAAACAGTTTAGAAGCTAGAAAAGAATTAACAAAAGCTGTCAAACTTTAAAAAATAGCCAATATGATGAAAGACTCAAGCTGAATAAAACAGAAAATGAATATGCAAGAAATAATCCAGAAAACCATTCATTACTTGGTATAAACTTGCTACCCAGTCAGACAAGGATATTTCATAAGAAGAAAGTCATAGATGAGGCTACACATGGACAGAAACGCAAAAACTTGAAAAGTTAGCCCAGAAACTTCAGCAGCAGAAAATGCACAGTGTACACATCCACACACGAGTCTATGGCAAGGTAGTAAGAAAACTGGTCTCAGAATCAGAAGGCTCATTCTGAGCACTGGACTACCTACTTAGAAGTTAAGTCCTGGGGTACTTCATGTTCATGAACTTTGTCATATTAATGTGATTTCATAGGAAGCATTGGCAGCTACAGCCCAGCTGGTTCTGAATTTGCTCACAATAATGGGAATCAAAATAGTTAATGGAACATTTATGGGGTTTTATGCTTTTTGTTTTTATTAGTTGATTTTAGTTATACGTAACATTGAACTTGATTTTGACATAGTTTTACAAGCATGGAATAAAATTTGCTCTGATTCAGTCCCCAGTACTTCCCCTCTTCCCCTCCCTCCCTCCCCCTTTCCCTTTGCTCGACTTTACTGATCTTTCTTCTATTTATCATTTTTTAAATTAGTATATTGTGGAGATGCATAAAGATGAAATTCACTGTGATATATTCATATGTGTTCATAAGATGGTTTGGTCAGTTTTATTCCACTGTTGTTCCTCTCTTTTTTCATTTCTCCTCTCTCCTCTTCAATCTCCTTTCTCTACTCCACTGATCTCTCTCTTTCTTTCTCCTTTTTTTAAATTTTTTATTTTCTTGGTACTGGGGATTGAACTCAGGGCCTCTTAACTACTGAGCCTTATCCCCAGCCCTTTTTTATCTTTGATTTTGAGACAGGGTCTCTCTAAGTTGCTTAAGGCCTAGCTAAATTACTGAGGCTCGCTTTGAACTTGTGGTCCTCCTGCCTCAGTCTCCTGAGTCGCTTGGATTACAGGCATGCACCACCACACCCAGCTCTGATTTCTCTTCTTTATGGAATGCTTGAATTGAGAATAATTTGCCTTTGAAGCTATCCATTTGACCCCAGAAAAGTAAATGTTATAATGTTTTAATGGGCAAAATCAAATATTAACTAAAATACTTTTAAAAATATAAATTCACTTTCTATGAATGTGGTTTGTGTCCCCAGCAAAGGTTCATGTAATTAAAGGCTTGGTCCCCAGGTTGGCAGTACTGGAGAGTGCTTCAGACCTTGGAGTGATGGGACCTGGTGTGAGGTCCTTAGGTCAATTAAGGATGGGCTTTTGAAAAGGGTTGTGGGACCCAGTCTCTCTGCTTCCTCTCTGGAGATGTGACCCTTTCTCCACCTGTACACTGCTATTCACCATCCACCATCTACCAGAGCCATTGCAAGCATCATGCCCTTGAAGCTCTACAACTGTGCTAAATAACCCTGCTTTTAAAATAAGTTTTGCCTGTGTCTGGTATTTCATGATAGTGATGAAAATCTGTCTAATACAATATCCCAGGCCTGGTGGTCCTGGTCCTGTAACTCATGGAAGCAATTAGGACAGAGCCATTGTGAGTACAATTCAATCCCAAAATGCAACCCTTTTCCCCATCTCATCATCAAAATCAAGGTATCCTGCTGGAAGAGACCTCAGAGATTGCAATCAACCATCTTTTAAATTTAAAAGCCACAAGTTCAGTGGCTCAAGTGCCAGAGAAAATTAATATCAATGAACAGGTCAATAAAAACAGGTTGGTTTCCAGTCATCTGCTACCAGTAGGCATGCTGGCACTGTGTCTATACCACCCTCTGCAAACAATGGTCCTCCACCTCCTGGTGGAAAATCCAACACTCAGAACCACCACAACAAATGTGTTGCAACTTGCCTTTTTATGCACTTTTTTTTAACAGGTGGAATCTGTTGTTAAAAGGTTGTCACCTTGCAACCCCTCAGGACTCTGAAGTTAACAATAGTTTTCTAGAGAATCTGAGAGTTCCAGCTTTGGCATTTCCCAACTTCTTCTCCTTAAGTCTAACTCCCATCCACCAAGGGGGACTTCGCATTTTTACCTACTGATTTGTGTAAAACTATCACATCATTTCTCATTTACCTGAATGTGCACAGGTGGACAAAGAAAGGGCAAGATTTTATCCTGGAGATGGCTCCAGTCGTGCCATGAGATATATTGAACTCAAGTTTCTTCTTGGAGCAAGAACAGTAACAAATGTGGGCCTGTCTAGTCTAATGACAAAAGTCAAATTTGTCACTGTTATCTTATAGCTTGCTTAGGGACCAACACCATTCAAGATAGATCACAAGTAGAAAGTCAAGAATAATAAAAGTCTTGTATTTTACTCAGCATTGTGTGAGGAAAAACTATAATATTCTCCTATAAACATTCTGCTTTATCATTGATATCTTTCTTCCTGTTGGGTTTCTTTTTCCCCTTTCTCACAAGGATACTGATTGAATTAAATCCAAATGTTGGAAAACAATATCAACAGATGTTAATGCTGAAGATGCAATAACTGAAGAAAAAAGAAATTTTGGGTTTTCTTATTTTCTTATTATTATTGGGGTGTGGTAGAGGTAGTGACAGTTTGAATATTTTTAGAGGCCTGGAGAGAAAGGAAAGATAAAAGAAATGACATTGGTGAGTAAATTTAAAAAAATAAAATGAATATTATCAATATAATCATGGTAAAGACCATGTTTTGAGAGGAAGGGTTCTCATTAATTACATATATATGTAATTAATTACATGTATATATATATGTATATATTCCATAGTATAGGTGTAAACTAATTCATACTTCACTTTTAAAAAATGTTTATCTTCCCAAAAGAGATATCTTGTGAGGTAGAAGACTAAAGTGCTGAATTGGGAATCAGAAATGTCAATTTTCTATCAGGCTAGATAAGGTGGGTTTGGTTTCATTTTTAGAAGTCCCTAAGGGACATTGCTGCTTCTTTGTAAATCTGATCAGTTCCCAGGCACCTAGAAGTTTCTTCCAATGCAGAAGCAAGGAGCTCCAGTCCTGCCCCTAGGACCTCTCCTGGACTCAGCCACTGGTCTCAGGAAGATGACTGTGGAGAGATGTGCAGCTCCCCCGCAAGCATGTCTATGTCAAAGTAAAATGGACTGCGTGTGTGTGTGTGTGTCTGTGTGTGTGTGTGTGTTTAAGTAAAGATGAAAAGGTACACTTTAATTACTCCAGTGTAGCAAGAAAGCTTCAAAGAAATACTGAAGCATGCTGGCAGACAGCCAAAAATATTTAACGGTTAGCCAGGCAAGTGGAGTCTTGCTGCCTTAGTGTTAATAATGGTTTCAAGAACTCTGTTCTCCTTCCCATCACTGAAGCCTCTATCCCTTTGCACATCATTTCTCTTTCCATACATAAAACAACCAGGCAGCTGTCACCCAAGCCCAGGCCCTGCCTTGCTTGATGGAGAGAATTCAGGAAATGCAACTTCAACAGAGGGGTTCCTTTTTAATCGGTCACGGTCACGCTATTCAAATAGGAAGAAATCTGCAACCCATTAGACGTTTTCCTTCTGCATTAATAGACAGAAAAATTAATTCTATTTTGCAGCCATTTTTATTATTTTTTTTTCCGGTTGGCAAATGTTTTCAAGTACTATTCCCGGATAGCAACATATAGAGACAATTAGCTTGTGGATAAAGAGAATAACTTTGCAGTGCTGTCCTACAAATACAGTAGAAGAGGTAGAAGAGAGAAGATAGGAGAGAGGAGATGAAGAGAAAAGGAGTGAGGTCTTTGGTACAGGGAGTCATCAAGTATTCACGAGGTGCTTTTGGATCATCTGAGAATTTAAACCTTTCAACAGGCAGATCACAGAAATATCAGCACAGTGACCTGATTTTCTTCACAATGCTTTAAACAGAATCAAGTAATCATATTAGATGCAAGAAATCATTTAAAGAATGTACCACTGCCTTGGGCAGTTTAACTAGTTCACGTCCAAAAAAACATGATATTTTATGACTTGGTATTTTCAAAAGCTTGCATGAATTGTAGAATTCTAAGGCTGGAGGCAACCTCATAGCATCTAATTAAATTTCTTCAATTTCCAGATGAGGAAACTAGGCCTGAGGAGATTAAGTGAGTTAATCCAAAGTAACAAGTAACTAGGGACAGAGTGAGAATTGGACCACAGTTAATTTTCTCTTTATAAAATACAGGTAGCAGAAAATCAAGCCAAGTGTATTTGTTTCCATAGCTATCTCTATAGTTTATTTTCCAAACTTAATGTAAATATCATATGCTGTTAATAGCTAAAATTTAACACTTTTACATTTGTTTTATATATTAATGGGTTTATATATACACATTTTCACATACTTTTATAAAAGTAAATGGTATTTTTACTGGTATAACTCAGTCTCAGAATAAGAGAATATTTTAAGTGCAAGATTTTTTTCCTGTAATTTATAGCAAGGTATTAAGTACTTTCACAACCTAGGAGTCTTGCTTTGTCTCCTTTAAAATTGTTTTAACCTTATCACAACATAGATAATAACCACCCCGTTCGTTCTGTTTCAAAGAAAGGGATGTTTTATGTAAAGTGTCATGTAATCATGACAGTTACTATCTTATTAAGATCACTTAAATTTATTACAGTGATATATAATAATTAATAGCAGAGAAACGGCTAAGAATTCTTTTATATATGTATCTTAAATGGGTATAATAATACGGTTTTCAAAACATTTCAGTTTCTTAGCAACCTGGGTAATAGCATTGGTACTTGAATTCTGGTCTTTTATCTCTTAAGAGATATGCTGCTTATAATTTTATTAATAGGAATGTGAGGATGGTTAATTTATGGGAAAAACTATTATTTTTAATGTGATTTATGCACATGCACTGGGAGCATCTGTTTTTTCGTGGCTCTGACATCCTCTGACAATCGTGCCTTTGCCCTCCTCAACTCCCGTGGTTCTGGCCATCTGAGTCCCTTCCTCCCACCTACCACCAGGATCTTCTAACCTAACCAAGAGATTCTACCTCTTTGCCTGGGCTGGTTTAATGCGAGGAACTGAATGAAGACATCTCAGTACAACTGAATCCTGGAAATGTCCCTGGAACCATCATGAAAGAGGTTTTCTTTTCTTGCCAGCAATCACTAGGTGAGCTTAGAGGACGTGATTCAGGAGAACCCATTGTGCCAGTTTGTAAGGACAGTCTGCCTGGAAAATAAATAAATAGAGCCACACAGAAGAAAGTGAAGAAGACATCCCTACTGATGTTTTTAATGTAACTCACATCCACAACTCAAGTCTTGGAATCCAAATATGCTCCCAAATTGAGAATAACCCTTGGCGATTTAGTGACAAGTGCCAGTTAGTCCCCACCATCCTCCCACCCTACTTTTACTTGTTTCTGCATCATTCATCAAGTTGGGTTTTATTTCCTTGCAGCTGAGACTTCTAGCTAATATCAAACAGCAGAGGCTTAAACTAGAAAGTGGCAAGAGTCTTCAAATGGTTCTTTGAGCTAATTTTACCCATTTAAATAGAAGAAACATTCACGGCTTAAGTAATTGAGACTTTAAAATCTTAATGTTTACAGTTTTCTCAATGTAAACACTCTCTTTCCTCAGAGCCTTCTGAGAGTCCACTTTCTAGGATACTGTTCTGGTTCTTGAAAATCCTAGAAAACCCTTAAAAAAACAATGATTACAACAGTTGAGTGATGTTTCCATCTTTCCTTCTTTCCTATTAACAGATTGGTTAGCACAAATAGATGTATGCGAAGATGTTCAAACAGATTCTGTCCGGTTGGCTCAACAGAAGCTGCAAAGACTTAAGTATTTTATTTAGCAAGATTTGAAAGCTCAGATAGAATGTTAATATTAGGAAACATGAGTATTTTAATCATAACATTTTCTTTCTTTATAAAATTATTTTTGGAAGACGGACAAAAGTCATGTATATCCAAGTTTATGATTTTAGTAAGCTGGTTTATAATGATGTTTTAATATGTTCAAATGCATTAAAAATCAGTTTTACTTCTAGTTATGTCTTTTGCTAAATTTCTTCTGCATCTACCTTCAAATATCTGGATGCTGGAAATTATTCAGCATTTAGGACATTGTTGTTTTGCTCTCTCCCACTTCATCACCAGTTGGAGAAGTACATTACACAGTCTCAGTTTTGGAGTATCAGATCCTAATGTGATGTCGTATTATTCTTTTTAGAAGATTGAGTGGGGAAATTGGTGTATCGAGTAGCAAATGTAACAGATGTTAATGTCACAGATATGACTCAGATATCCCACCATATGTTTTAATATTTTGAGTGTTTCTGAAAACGTAAGCTTAGGAAGCAAGATTATGGAAGGACCCATTAAAATAATCATAAAGAGATTTCATCTTTCTTTAAATAAGTTATCCAACAAGCAATACTTATGAAAATGAACTGATTGTTTTCAAGTATACCAATACTATATATTTATATAGCTCTTCCTAGTTTATAAAATTACCTCATCCCAACAACTTTACAAAATAGGTCAATAAAGATTATCCCTTCTTTATTGATTAAGAAAGAAAAGGAGGCTCCAACCAGGCAGCTGGTAAGTATCTGACTTGGGTGTTTTGAGTTGGTCTGACCTAGAATATTCTCTGCTTAGCTACCAGCACGATGATCATGAGGCTATACTGCTCTACTAATATCTTACCCTGAGATTTTAAAAAGAAAAAATTAATTTAGAAAGTCCAAAAGAACGTCATAGAGACTAGCAGTAGGATTGTCAGGTCTGTTTAAGTACCAAAGTATTACCTGTCCTGGTTTCCTTAGACACCCCAACTCTATCTAGTATACAGTCATCATTCAATAACTCCTTTCCAATGAGTGGACAAATCTGCACAAGTTAATCAGTAAAACCTAGCAAATATGTTAGTCTATGTGCACCGTGCACATTCGGGCGCGCACTCGCACACGCACACACACACTCACTTGCACACACATGGAAACCAATTAAGCTATAGGTAACAAAGATGTATTTTTAATGCACAACCAAACCTTTCTCGCCAAGACTGAGTGAAACCTGGCCATGGGTTATTAGACCCAAGGTCTCAGCCTTAGTGTCTCTCAGTCATCTTAAATGTCAGTCTTCTTGCCACAAAATGGATTTCTCCTTTTATATTTATTAAAAAAATCTTCATAAATAGGTTCTGTATGTGAGGAGGAAAAAAGGAAATAAAAATAGATCTAAACAAATCTTCATAAATATGCTGGCTGCAGGGGAACGTACCTCTTTCTGAGAGACCAAAGGGATCAGCGTCCCAAGGTCACCTTGGTTTTCCTGGGAGCCTCAGCCTCACTGATCACACTGAGTCTGTCCTCATGGTGGCCAAACCACTCCACTTTTCTCTCCTGCCTGGGTCCTGGTAACACTTTGAGTATACAGTCAATGATTCCTTTAATTTCCCTGGAGGAGTACATATATTCTGGCTCCATGGCTTTTCATGGGCATAAACAATTAATTCTTTAATTTCCTTTTCCTAAATATAATGTGGACAAACATTTTGGAAATATTAATAATTCTTCTCAGAGCAGTCACTAACCTAACCTACGCTTACCCCCACTTCTAACTACTTGTGTTTCTCACCAAATTTCTGGCTCTGATTTTTTTTTTTAATTATTGCTTGCAAAAGAAGGGTAACAGATCCAGGATGTAAACTGTAGCAAGAATTTGAGATCAGATTCCATTCTGCTCTCAGATTCACAAATAATAAAATTTAGTTTAGAGGAGAAGTGTGCAAGAACATGACTTTGGGGTCCCAGAGATAATTCCACTATCGTTTTTCGTAGCAAGGGCCCTGTAAAAGTGGCAAAACCTTAGAGAAGGTATGGCTTAATAAATTTAGAGAGATGAGATCTGATCAGACGCCTAGAGATTTCTGTGACCCAGCATGGAGGGAAACAGCAAAATAAACCCCTGACACTATGAATGGTGTAGACTTAGGAGAAGCCAATGAGATCAATTAATTTCTTGACCCTATGGACAAGAAAAGCATTGTGCCCAGGTATCCCCCAACCAAATTAATTACCAAGGGCCAAATTCCATTTGCAGTCACATCAATATTTAAGGTCTCAAGCACCAGATTCAGCTTTAGGGAACACTGAGTATTATGGCTTAGAGGTAAGGTGTCCCCCCAAAAGTGCCTGGGTTAATGCAGAAATGCTCAGAGGTAAAGTGACTGCATTCTGACAGCTGTTACCTAATCAGCCTATACTGGTTTGAATAACTGGGTGGTAACTGTAGGGAGGTGAGGCACAGCTGGAGGTGGTGGGTCACTGAGGGAGTGTCCTGGAAGGATGAATCTTCCCTCTGGTCCCTCTCATTGCTCTGCTTCCTTGCTGCCATGGGTCGAGAAACTTCCATCCATTGTAGCCATCCCCCATGAAATGTGGCCCCCACTTGGGTCCAGAACAATGGGGTCTGCTGATGGACTGAGACCTCTAAAACCATGAGTCCCCCCAAAACCTTCCCTCCTCTAAGTTGTTCTTGTTGGGTATTTTGGTCATAGTGATGCAAAAGCTAACTAAAACCCTGAATGCACAGAAACCCCAAGTTAACTGATCAGTATGCACTATAGTGTTGCAATTGATGCTCAATGTGAAATTAAATTGATTTGTAGAATATAAATAAAATTATGCATCTCATACATCTGAGTTGTTGATTGAGATTCATGCTCAACAGAAAAACGGCTTCCCCAGAATGTCAAGGGACAATGATTATGCTTAATATGAAGAATTCCAATAAAATATATCTAAGACAAGAGAAAAAATATTTTTCATAACTTTTGAATTCTCCCATTCCTTCCTGTCCCTCTCCATTAGGGTTATATGTGCAAATTTTTATGTGTGAACTTAATTAAGTCGCTCAACAAATATTCATTGAGGTGCTAAGCGAGACACTAAGAAATACAAAGGAATGTACAGCATACAGTCTCCTCCCTCAAGTGATTTATAATCTAATTGGGAACAGGGAGACAAATTAAATGATTAATGTACTTTATTACTATGTACCAAACAAGTTGTAAGAATGATAAAAGTTTTATGAGTTTAGAAAAATGAAGGATCAGCATGCGGGAACCATCCAAGAAAGCTTTACAGAGAGTTGTTTTACAATCAGTGAGTAAAGACCCATTATTAGTCATGAAATCATTTTAGGGAGTTTGAACCAGGATTCCTAGGATAGGAGAGGATACACTGGAGTAGGAG
Source organism: Glaucomys volans (assembly GCA_020662805.1). Lineage (NCBI taxonomy): Eukaryota > Metazoa > Chordata > Mammalia > Rodentia > Sciuridae > Glaucomys > Glaucomys volans. Next base: position 299,459 of record JAJEJO010004363.1, read on the forward strand.
TATCAGATATATTGCATGTGTGTACAATGTAATGAAGATTTTGTTTCCTATGTCCATGTGCATCTAATTTGTATTCACTGCATCTTGATATAAATTGTATTTATTATTGTACGTCATGACCAAAAAGTATTAAAGCCACTATTGTACAGGAAATAGACATCAGACTGCTCTTTCAAAGAAGGATAGGACTCCAATAAGCAGATAGGAATGTTGACCACTGCTAAGGACCACATGGCCCAAATTTTCATGACCCATGGAAACTGGCAAGTTATTTATCAATAATAAGGCCAAGGAAATGAACAGACACTTTACAGAGGAAGATATGTAAGCAATCAACAGATTTATGAAAAAATGTTCAACATCCCTCATTATAAGAGAAATGCAAATCAAAACCACCTTAAGATTTTATCTTACCCCAATTAGAATGTCTTTTTTTAAGAATACAGGCAACAACAGGTGTTGGCGAGGATGTGGTGAAAAGGGTACACTCATACATTGCTGGTGGGAGTGCAAGTTGGTGCAGCCACTCTGGAAAGCAGTGTGGAGATTCCTTAGAAAACTTGGAATGGATCCACCATTTGACCCAGCTATCCCACTCCTTGGCCTATACCCAAAGGACTTAAAATCAGATTGCCTCAGTGATGCAGCCACATCAATGTTCATAGCTGCCCAATTCACAATAGCTAGACTATGGAATCAACCTAGATGCCCTTCAGTAGATGAATGGATAAAGAAACTGTGGTATATATACACAATGGAATATTACTCAGCCATAAAGAAGAATAAAATTATGGCATTTGTAGGTAAATAGATGATGTTGGAGACTGTTATGCTAAATGAGATCAGCCAATCCCCCAAATCCAAAGGCCGAATGGTCTCTCTGATAAGTGAATGATGATCCATAATGTGGGGTGGAAGGGTGGCAAGAATGGAGGAAGGATAGATAGCATAGAGGGAAGGGAGGGGTGGGGTCGAGGTGGGGGGGTAAGAATAATAACAGAATGTGTGACAGACATCATTGTTGTGTGTACATGTATGAATGCACAGATGGTGTGCCTCCACTTTGTGTACAACCAGAAAAACAATAGCTGTACTCCATTTGTGTTCAAGGAATCAAAAACTTAAATTAAAAAAAAAAAAGAAAGAAAGTGAATGGAAAGATTGTGGGAGGGATTTCTGGAGATATTCTAATTAAAAATATTTTTTCATTGGTATCAGAAGGCTAATTCCCATTAGAAACTTTTGGTCATCTGAACAATTTCACCTCTCTAGAATCACTTTCAGTGATTAGCTCATAGCCTCAGTATCCTTTTTCATGCCCTTTGAGATAATCTCTTTCTTTCTCACCACCACCCAGTAATTCTGAGAAAGTCAACTTCTCACACACACCTGCACGCAATGCACATGCACACACAGGAGCATTCCCTGTGGCCTAGATCTGGATGCAAGTCAATATAACACTCCCACCCTGCTTGCACCCAATAATTTCCACAATCACAACCATTAGCACACAACCCACACATCCTCCTAAATCCTGTGGCTTTAAGTCCATCACTCCCTCTCCTTTAAGAAAACGGTTTGTTAGAGAGCTGGCCTTGCAGGAAGGGTCTTCTTTGAGCCTGTTGCTCTCTACATACTTTATGATCCACCCAAAAATCTACTTACAGGACCTACATTCATGGCAGGAAAGATTGCCATGAATCTGGAAGGGTGAGGAGGAATCTGGAAGAATCCAAAACCCTTTTGCTATTGGCTCAACTGTTCCCATTGGTAGACATATATTTTTCCATCTTGAGCTCAATACAATTAGCAGTCCCACCCTAGGCTATGGATCATGCATCAGGACCTCTAAAACTGTGATTCAAAATAAACTTTTTCTAAGTTTCTTATAGGTACCGAAAACTGACCAATACAAGATACACTCAAAACATTTTTACCAAATCCTTACTATGTGTGAGGTGAGACTATGATATATTTTCAAAATAAGTAGTTTTAAGAAGCAAATACTGATGTACACCTTTCTGAAGCTGACATTACACCCGATTGATTTTTCCATATTCATGGATGACCTCTGATCTGCTGTCCCCTGCCACTTCATCTCATCATCTCTGGGGACATCTCTAAGGGATTTAATAGACTCTCTTCCAGCTACGACAAGTAAAACTCAGTTACAGGTTAATGAAATGTTTGCAGTCATTGCCTCTGTTATACATCCTCTTACTAAAGAACGTGTGGGTTTTAAGCAGTCAAATCAACCTCCATCCCTGCCTAAACCACAGTAAAATTCTTAAATTATTTCTGGTTAGTACTTTATCTGCACAATCCCTTCTAGTCTCTTCATAATTTTTATAGATATAATCAATTATTTCAGTCAAACAAAATACCCTGCCAACTTTCCAGAATTCCTAGAACGATTTTAACTACTAGCTTGGGGTTTGATTCAGTATGAGCATAAAAGTTATTATATTCTAATTGCTTGTGATTGTTGCTACATTGAGATTTATTTTGGTTGGTTATTTCAAGACACTGTTAAAAGGAGTTAAGTGACTTCATTCTGTGTTTCCTGATTGATTCTATTATTAGAACTGTGGAAGCCCGGGGCCTTTTGGCCTTACTCAACATCTTGAACAATTTTTTAAACAGTTTGGGTTTGGCAAAACCTATTTTGCCAAGAACATTACCCCTTAATTTTTAAAAACCATGTGCATTTAAGGAAAATGCAACCCATATGCTCCTAATTCCGCTGTACTAAACACATCAAAATGTTTTGTAAGAACTGCTTGATTTCCAAGAAGCCTTATGAGCCTTCCTTATAAGACCTTTTGAGTTATTTTCTTTTAAAACAGGAAGTTGTTTCTGCTGAGGATAAAGTTATTTAGACACCAACTGTTTCATGAAACTCATGAGCTAAGTGAACATGTTTTATGTTTGTCTGGGATGTATTTACTGAATGAAGTGGTAGCAAAATACACACACGTAAACACAACTGAGCTATGCGAGAATCAAATTATCAAATAAAGAACTTTTAAAAATAGATGTATGTTTTCGGAATCTTCTCACACTGAAATATTCTCTTAAGCTATTTGACAAGAACATGTATTTCAAAGAAATCTATTAGAAATAAAATCATTTTTCCCTTCATTTTTACTTCCAAAGAAGTTCTGGAATCTTACCTGATTATCTATTTTCATTTTGTTGCACATAGTTTTTACTCAGAGGATTAGGATGTTTTAATTCATTTTACTTTCATTTTAATATTTCTATCTCTAATCCCAATAGCAAGATTCAAAGAATTTTAACAAGTTAGAACATGGATTTACTTTTGCGTATCTGTGTATAACTGATTATAAGATGTACATGAATGTGTATGCATGTGTGTGTGTGTATGTTTGTGTGTGTGTGTGTGTGTGTGTGTGTGAGAGAGAGAGAGAGAGAGAGATCCTAGATCTTCTTTTGGGTATTCAGATAGTTACAGCTTCAATGAGAGTCCAAATCAGTGTCCCCACATTAGTTTTTCAATAAATGTTCAATTTATTGGACTCAAACTGGCAAAAGTTGGTAAGTTGGTAATTATTCATCCTAGGCAAAATTCATGGACCAGTGCGTCCAACACAAGTCTGGCAGTTGGAGAAACCCAGGACTCTCTGGAGAGGCCAAATCGCCTACCTGGCTTGTTACTTGCTGAGTTTCTTGGATACTCTAACATATTCTCTGTTCCATCTTATTTTCAGATAAAAGATTATAAAAAAAGAGAATCCATTCTCATGCCTCCAACCTGCCTAGACTCACCTTTTGACTTCCTCCAGGTTACATATGGCCTCAGAGGTCCTCAGTTTGAATGATCCTAGAGGGAAAGCCCTCTGCTCTTATTCTGCCACCTTTCTCAAGGTGCCCCGTTCAGCTCCCTCCTCCTTGGTCATCACACTGCTGGGCTGGTGTATCATAGCTCCCATCTGTGAGCTGACCCAGCTCTGTGCACTCCAAGAGAACCCAGTGATATCTCAACAAAGCTATCTGAATGGTACCATTTTCTGATTTATGGGTCACCATATGGTTGGTGCTCAATGATATGGGAAATTATACCATCTGGCTCTGTTGTGAAGGTAATTTGTTATATGTTAATATCATCATTTATACCATCTTAGTGTACAAACAAGAAGCACAATTTGGACAAGTCATTTCCATCTTCTCTGGATCTCATTTCCTCATCCCTAAAGTGATGGAAGTAGATGGAAAGATGCTTAAGTTTGCCTCCTGTGCAAATATTTTATGAACCAATTCTTAACACACTAACTTCCCAGAAATTCTGAAAGTGAAGGGTAAATCCTTTGTAGCTGATATTTAGGGTCACAGTGCTCCCTGATGGGAGATTTAAGTTCTTGCTGTAAAGGAAGCAATTTGTTAGGATTGGAGACACGAAGGAAACAGAATTTTGCCCTTATGGACTTTAGAAGGTACTGAATAAGTGATCATCCAAACACATGTAACAATGCCTGATTAAAATATTCATTGATAAGAAAGAAACCCGAAATCCTGGGCATGGAGATATTAAAAAAAGGGATAATCAGTCTCTCGGGGATAATGGGCATTATAGGCCCCTTCTCTTGGGGAACTCCAAGAGAGCCAATCAGAGACAAGGTTGAACAGTTTAAGGAAAGAGTAGAGAGAAGTTTTCAAAATATTTTGATGGCTGTGTACTGCTAAAAATGCAATTTGAATTTCACTTGTTGATGAATTTTGCGTCTTCCTTATTTTCTCATTTTAAAAATCAAAACTCTTTATTAGCTTAGAAACCATAGAAATATTCAGTGATTGAATTACTGTTTGTTTTTTAGTCCCTGGTTCTTTAGTTTGAATATTTATGTATATTTCCATGTTGTAATTTTCTTTCAAGTTCTTTAAGGAACTCCAATTAAAATCACAAATAGAAGAAGGAAAACCACCAGAAATTTTATTTAAGTAAAATTTAAAACACTAAACACTCTTCATACAGAATTGTACTTCCTTCAAGCCTGGGATGTACCTAGATGCTTCTATCACATCTCTGTACAAGAGAACATGCTAGAGTTAGGACAGGCAGGCAAAGCCCACAAAATTTTCCAAAGCAATGGCAATTTTGATATGGTGAAGACTTTTTTTTCTTTAACTGTAACTCCTTCATCTGAAAGGACAATAGCAAGGAGAGTCACAACCACAAATTTTAAAGGTGAAGAATAATAACAGAATATGCTATGGTATGAATGCTTATGCCCTCTGCAAATTCATGTTAAAATTCTGATCTGCAATGTGATGGTGTCAGAGGAGAGGATTTAGAGAGTAATTACATTATAAAGGTAGATCCTCATAAATAGGATTTGTGCTTTTATTTATAAAAAAGGACCAGGGGGCTGCCTTTCCCCTCTGCCAAGTTAGGCACTGCAAGAAGGTGTCACATATGAACCAGGGAGAAGACCTTCAACAGATGTCCAGTTTTCAGGTTGTTTGATCTTGGACTTTGCAGCCTCCACAATGGTAAGAAATAAATTTCTCTTGAACATAATCTATCCAACTATGAAACTATAGTATTTCATTAAGGAAGTCCAAATGAACTAAGACAAAAGGGTAATCAAATTTGGCCGTGTTCCTTAAACATTAAGGAATTTCATGAATATAAATAACTCACAATAACTCTGCCCAAGTGTTTAAAATAGTAAATGACAGATTCCTCCACAATTCTCCATTAAATCAACCTCGCTCAGACATCTTGAATACACACCACCAACATTTTTCAGTCTAAATTCCAAACAAGAAGTATTTTCCATGTGAAATGTTTATTCTTGATATCATTAGAAGCAGGTTCACTCTGTATGACCCAATGGGGATATTTTATCAAGTTATTCTAGATAAGGAATCAATGCTTCAAAATTATATTGAAGCTATCCAGTATGTTTCAATACTCACAAAATTTTACATAGAGTTGAAAAAAAATTTTTTTATTTGTAGGTTTTGGTTAGGTCATGGGTGAAAAGGAGAGAATTCTCCAGAGGGAACAACAGGAATGTAAATGGTGATCTCTTCCCATTTCTTCTTTTCTCATAGCGTTTGAGTGGGATGTGGGGGGAGATGGACAGAAGAGACAAAACATGCCAAGAATCCAAACAACTTGAGTTGAAATATATTTTTTAAATCTAACCGTTGATATAACCATCTTGAACTATAAAATGTATTGAATTTCATTTGAAAAATATAGAAAAGACAGTGAAGAACAACAACAGAGGTCAAGCTGACTAAAATCAACTCTTATTTTTCACAAATATATGTCTTAACTGTTTTCTTTTAAAATTCAGAAATGTTCTTATCAGAACTATGAAGAGAACCATGGTACTTCTGAACCATCCAGTGTCTTTGAAGCATAAAATAAACAATTTGAAAAGTTTTCCATTACTAGGGAAATATTCAGTTTTACCACAATTAAATAAATCTGTTAACTGTAAATCTAACATGTTTGGTCAACCGATTCTTCTTCTTATTAAGCTGTGCTAAACCAATACCCACTTTAGCAACAATCTTCCACCACCACATTCCACTTTTTGCCATGAATTTTGTCTGAATTTATGATAATAGTAATTACACAAAACTGGCTTTATTCTGTTTATGGATCATGAGTAAACAACAGAATTCATGAAGAAAGCAAACCGTTTACCCATGTGAGGTGAATGAGCCTTTCCAGACGAGCAGGATGGAGTGCCCTCAAGGAGGCAATTCATTAAATGGAGCCAGAAGTGTGTGTTCATTTCACTGGTCCCAACAGAGCACAAGCATCATCATTAAACGGCCACTTAGGGGCACTGGGACTTTTGCACCAGGTATTATGTAAACTTCATTTGGACATGCACTGAACCGCCCAGTCAGTTACAACAACGTGACAATCACTAGGAGGTCATTCTGCAGTGTAATCAGCTGCAATAGTTAGAAGGGAACAAAGCCCTGTTCTGGAAGTCAGGACACCTTAGTTGTGGGATTATCAGGGCAAAAGACGTAACCCTGTAGTTCATCTGTAGACACGGCAGGTAAACAAGACGATCTCTAAAATCCCTTTCAAAATAAGATTATTAATTCATTCTCTTCTGTGTGTGTTATCTTCCAAGTCATATCTACAACATTTTATATTAATAGTACCTCTTCCCTATTCAGCCTGAATAAATGCATAATCACTCAAATTAAAATAAGATTCTATGTTCTCTTTATTCTCAAGTCACGTGGAAATTCATGGCAATGTAAAAGTAGCTTTATGATTGTGACAAAATCCCTTAATAAAAATCCCCTGAGTTTAAGCCAGTCATCTCATCTCTCACTTCCTCTATTTTCCACCACAAAAGGAAATGAACTTGCTTATTCGGTGAAGAAGATGTTACAAAGTTTCTTGAGCATTGGGGGGTAAAAGACAAAACAGAGATGCAAAGCAAACCCTTATTATATCTTTCAAAAACTTGCAAATCTATTTTGGGATCTTTTTTTAAAAGTAATAAATTAATTTTTTTAAATTTTTACAGACTTCATTTTGATTCATGTACACAAATGGGGTACAAATTTTCCTGTCTATGGTTGTGCATGATGTACATTCAAACCATTCATGTTAATCATACTTGTACATAGGGTAATGATGTCTGTCTCATTTCACCATTTTTCACACTCCCTACCCTCCCCCACTCATTTCCCTCTTCATATTCTAAAGTTCCTCCATTCATCTCTCATACCCCACTCCCCCAACTTGATTCTATATCATCATCCACTTATTAGGGAAAACATTCAGCCTTTGTATTTTTTGGAATTGGCTTATTTCACTTAGCATGATAATCTCCAATTCCACCCATTTATCTGCAAATGCCATGATATTATTCTTCTTTATGGCTGAGTAGTATTCCATGGTGTATATATACCACAGCTTCTTTATCCATTCATCTGCCGAAGGCATCTGGGTTGGTTCTATAGTCTCCAAAATTTATAAAGAACTCACAAAACTTTACTCCAAAAATACAAAGAACCCAATCAATAAATAGGCCAAGAATCTGGACCGACACTTTATAGAAGAGGATGTGTAGTTGATCAATAAATATATGAAAAAGTGTTCAACATCTCTAGTAATTAGAGAAATGCAAATTAAAACAACTCTAAGATTTAATCTTACTCCAATTAGAATGGCTATCATCAAGAAAACAAACAATAATAGATGTTGGTGTGGCTGTGGGGAAAAAGGCACACTTTCACATTGCCAGTGGAGTTGCAAATTGGTCCAACCACTCTGGAAAGCAGCATGGAGATTCCTCAGAAAACTTGGAAAGGATCCACATTTTGACCCAGTTATCCCACTCTTTGGGATCTTGATTGACTCAGACATTAGACATTTTGGAAAGAAATGAGAGAAGATGATCCTGGATCTAAAATTCAAGCCAGGTGAACTTCAGAAAAAATACAGTGTGACAAGTTTAAGCTATTATTGGAAAAATGGAAGAGTATATTAGGAAGCTCACCACACAGATATATAGCTTGTGGCTTTTGTGTCCTTACTGTATTTCAGAGTTAAGGATCCAGTTTCCTAGAATTTCCATACCGTCCATTCCTAAGGGCCATCTACATACATCTATGTTTGTGTTATAGGCACTCCAAAAATACCAACTTACTGATTTTGTTTGTTTGTATCAAATTTTCCACAAGATAAGCAATTATTAGGCTCCATTCTTTGGGCATGTACACAAGCATCCAAAGACAGTTACACTATTATCTGTTTGAATATAGGAGTTTCGCTTTGCTCCTCTTTATTTCCCAGTACCTAACACTGTGCACATAGTAGATGAGGAAGAATCATGTTGCATAAATAAGAATGAAGTATGGGGTGTGTAATTTAAGACAGACCAAGGATTGACCAGTAAGAGGTCACCAGAATATTTTCAACTCACTCAGTTTTCACAGGTGCCAATCGCTTTACACATTCAACTTTTATTCCTTGTAATTATCCAATGAGGCGATATCACCCCCATTTCACAGAGAGGATGTTTCCAAGAAGTGAAGTCAACCGCCCACCATCATATTGCTAGTCATCAGTAGCCAGTCCCAAACCTAGCCTGTCAGGTGGCAAAACCTGTATTCTTTCCATTGCATCAGGCTTTGTCCTCATTGCTGCTTAATTACAAGCCATTCCACTTACACTTGACCTTAGTACTAAGACTATAATGTACTAGACTATAATGACTAAGGTCTTTATAGACAAGTATGGTGGAAAAAAATGTGTTTGGGGGTTCAGGACTGGCTAGTATCTTCCAACCAAATCTCCAACTCATAATCAATTTGCCTCGGGACTTTGTTGGTTGGTTTTATATGAATGTTATTAAAAGTGTTTTTCTGTCAGAAGGAAAGCCTGCCAAAAAGTAGCACAGTATCAAAAAAATCAAATAAAAGGGCCATTAAACATTCTAGGTTAATGGTCTAAGCTAGCCAGAGGAGGAGAAGGGAGGAGGGAGCAGGGAGAGAGAAGGACTTCCACAACTGAATTCAGTCCTCAACACGAAGCTCCTGAGTCAGAGGTCTAATCACCAGAGGACAGGACTGGCCATCTTCCTTCATCCTTTGCCCACATCCTGAGGCAAGGCCCTCCGCAGCCTGGGTACCTTCATCAGCTTGGTGTGCTGCTAAAGGAGGCTGTGGTTATTGTCCACACCCTCTCAGATGATGGCCTGCCAATGCTGGGCCCCACTCTTTGCCACATTTCAAACACTTGTGTTGGAAGAAGTTGACAAATCAGGTAGATCTCGCAGGATCACCCAATAAGCAGGACATGAACATAGGAGCCCTGTCTTTGATAAAGTAAAGAATCTTTTCATAGAATGTTCTTACAAATCTCATCACCAGAGCTGGGGCCTGGTTCTTATTGGTTGTAAATCCTTTCAAAGATTCTTTACGTTATCATATCACTTTGACTTGTTTTATTCCAAAGGTTTCCTGACTGGGGAATTGACTGCCACTTATTCAGATTATTCTGTATTCATAACATAGCGCTATATCCATAACAATATATTTGTAACACCAGCACTTCATATTTACCTACTCAAAATAGTATTTGCAGAATATACACATTCTTATGCTTTCGTCTTCTTTCTTCAGTTTCAAAAAAATATATCGTAAATTAAATATGATTAATCATCAACAGTTTGTTCAGCCTCAGTTTTATGTTTGTGGTGGCTAGGCATACAGACATGGAACAAATGCCATATCCTTATTCGTGATACATACAAATCAACACATTTTCTAGAAGGTTCTGTGAAAACTGTTCTACCTAAGTTACTTCTCAACAAACCAGGAGGCAATAATGGAGGGAGAAAAACAAGGTTTATTCAAAGTTATTTAAACAAAATTTGAACTATAAATAAATAATTGCTGCAATGATTTGAACTTTGGCTATTGGCCGAGGGTCCATATGCAAAAGGCTTTGTCCCTAGGATGGTGGCTTTGGGAGGTGCCGTGGACCTTTAAGATGTGGGTCCTACTGGGAGGTCCTTTGGCCATTGGGGTTGTGGCATTGGGGGCACCACAAGGTGGTGCAGCCAACCTGGCCTCCAAACCTGAACTATACCATTTGGACTTCAACCTCAAAACTGTGAGCTAAATATAACTCTTTTTCCTATATAGCTCATCTGAGATATTTCATCACATTGACAAAAAGCTGACTAATTCACCTCTCAGATTCTTTTAGCCAAACTAATTATATCTTCAGAAGTAGCAAGAACTTACTCTTTTCTTTCCTAACACATACTAATCTTTGCTGGTAGTCATTGGTTATATGTATCCAACCATAGAGTCAAAGGTTACCAGCTCTTTAAGACTATGGAAGCTATGAAGTTTTTTTCCCAGAATTAAAAATAAAAAAAGAACATTCATGCATCTCCTGTGGTTGTTCCCAGAATTGGAGGGAGTTAGAAGGCCTGTGGTGGATTGCCCATAGGCTTGAGGATCCATGTGAACTGAGGGTCTGGGGAACTGTGAACCCATGACCTTGAACACTGTCTGATTCTACTTTCCAACTTCTGCAAGTGTGTCTTACACACTTTTGGTGCTCAAGAAATAGGCTAACTATGAAAGAGAAAGACACTTTCTATAAACTTTGAAACTTTTACAGTTCATGAGGCTATAAATCTGGTGCTTGTTTTGCTTTTTTATTATCATCTTCTTGAAAACCCAGAAAAAACAATAACTGGAGCATGTGCTCTCTGAGCCGTGACTCAAGCAAGAACTTTGGAAACAAATGCTCCTGTACTGGACTACTTGCATCTTATTATGATTATTATTAAGAAAAACAATCTTTATTGCTTTTATTTTAATGGAAGCATAAAGACTGTTCAATAAGAAAAGATTATGTTCCTGATTGCTCTAGGTAATTGGGGACTGCTTGTGTCTTACAGCATCACAGGCTCTGATGGACCTGGAAGATCTGGAAATGTCTATGTAGATCAATTCTTGAAGTAGATATTTAGGGAGAGTTAAAGTAGAAATGAGCACTTTTCAGAAAGATGAGATTCTTCTTACTTGAATGCTATTAACATTGAGAAACACTTGGCAGATCAAAACCCAAAATATGCTATCCTTGTAAAAACTAGTTCAATAGCAAAATTTTAATAGCAGCACAAAATTCTCATGCCATTATTTCATTTCTAAGTATTTTATTTATTGTGAGATATCTTCCCAAGTTCCTTTCAATCTATTTCTGGCCCAACATTCCTTTACCAAATCTATCTGAAGTCCCACCCACTTCTGTAAAGCCATTGACTCTCTTCTAAATTCATTTCAATTGTAGGAGATAGCACCCTGTCCACTCCGGAGGGTCCTTGCTCACCTTCACCAATTGAAACCACCTACTCATCTTTTGAGACTCCATTCCAAGGTCATCTTTTCTAAGAAGACTTTTATGAACCCCTTGCATAGTTAAAATTTTCTACCCTATTCACTTCAGTCTTATTTTGTCTCTAACGCTATTAAAGCTGATGCCATTGGACATTTTATGTGTAAGATCTGTCTCTCCAAGACAGCAAGTTCTTCTGGGATGAAAACATGTTTCATTATCTTTACAAATCTAGCACTGAACCACTCATCAGCACAGCTCATTAGCTCAGGAAATGTTTGAATAATCAATGAATAATACAGAGGAGTAAATGCAAGGATAAATTCTTGCTCCATTACTAATCGATGCCTAAATTAGAAGTAAATGAATTAGAGTAGAAAACTTTGGATATTTGTAAATTAATATTGCTAAAATATTTGCATGTAAGAAAGACAAAGGGAAAGTTGAATTTACTTGAAACTTGTAATCTCTAGATAAAGATGAAATATCACATCCTAAATTCCTAGGATTATTTCCTTATTGAAGAAGGTAAAAGACATTTCAGGAAAAGCAGGTCAGACTTTCAGAATCATAAGAGCATTTTTGGAATCAAAATATTAAAAAGGTAAGAGAAAAGCTATGATAACAATTCACAAACAATGAAAAAAATAGGGCCTCCCACAGCCCACAAAGTTTAAGAGTCAATTGTGGTCAAATCTTACAGGAATATGTCCTTCCTGTTATTGAATACATTCCTGGAAATGGATAGCTATCATGACCCCTTTCTTTTTACCACAAGAAGGCAATTTATTGCAGAAGTAAAGTTGAGTATATTTGCACCTGTCCTCCTTCCATTTGCTCATAGAGTTAGCCCCTAAATCAACGTATCTACTCCACCTCCCACTGCATCACCTGTCCTAAGGTAACCTGTGCAGTATGTAAGCTGACAAGTTTCTTGGATTCTGATTTTTATGCTGCAGGAGGTTTGCAATATTTCTCTAAAAGTGAAAAATCAGAAAAGTGTCATTTCCACAACATTCTAGAGTATAAAAACAGATCTCTACACTTTCTCCTTGTCATGTTTTAGAAAAGAACTTGAAATACGGTGAAAAGAACAAAACATTACCAATAAAGCATTTATTCCTCTTGTCCCATCTTAGTCAGCCTCTGACCTCCTCTCCCTTCTTTACTATTTCATCAGAGGCTTTAAGTCTGTGGGGGATTTCTCCATCATCTTGCATGTCAGGGAAAATCTCACATGCGCCAAACTTCTTCTGTTGCCCTCTTCAACCTCCACGGCTATCTCACTTCCCTGTTCTCTTTACCTTCCTTCCTCACCCCAAACTCAACAGAACCCCACAGCTAACCTGTAGGGTGACTTTGTGCACATCAAAGAAAAAGCAAGACAGTTATTTTATTGTTTCAATAATTATATAAATGAATGATCGCTCAGAGGTAGATGACCCCTCAAAACTCATTCAGTCTTGTTATGATTGGGACACTAGATATATTCCTAAAGCTCCTGTTAATGCAGGAATGCTTGGACATGAACTGATTGGATTGTGAGAGCTGTGAACTCATCAGTCCATCCTAGTTTTAAACGTCTGGGTGGTAACTGTAGGCAGGTGGGGTGTTACTGGAGGAGGTGGGTCACCAGGAGCTTGTCCTGAAATGGTTCATCATTCCTGTGGACCTTTCCCTCTGCCCTCTCTCTTTCTGCTTCCTGACCCTGCCATGAGTTGAATTGCTTTCCTCTCTGGATCCTTCCCCTGTGTTGTGTTGTCTCATTGTGGACCCAGAACAATGGGGTTGGCCATCTGTGGACTGAGACCTCTGAAACCATGAGCCCCAAATAAACTTCCCCTTCTCTAGCTGTTCTTGTCAATGTTTTGGTCACAGTGAGGCAAAGGCTGAGTGTAACAGGTCAGTACAACTATAAGCAATACCTCAATGCTCAGGCACATGCACATACACCAGGAACATGGACTTGCCTATCTCAAGGAATCTCTGTATTTTTTTTCTAGACTTCCCCTAAAATTATTCAACTTACTTCATATTATCTCTCCAGGAAACCTGACTTGGAGGTTGTATGTTTTCTTTTGTGTTTGGCAGGTGCTGGATGAAAGAAAAGTGTACTGCCAGTTCTGAGAAGAGTCTCCTTCCCTTTGGTTAGGAAGCAAGGCAAAGGAGGAAGGAGTCAGGCCAACAGGTAGCATCCCGGATATATCCTGAGAGATTCCTTGGAGAAAAGGCACCTGTTCTGCCCACTTCTGATAAAAAGGACTCAGAGCTCAGGTATTTCTAAGAACTTCCAAGCAAGTGGTATTTGTGTATGTAGATTTTAGAAACTGGTTTTGGAAACTTACTGTAAATTCTCAGACAGATCTAGAGGAAGACTGGGCATCATGCTCATCTAAAATCAGACTAGGCATTAGAAGACATTAGGAAAATATGCATGACTATATCCAGGCTTATGAGAGAGAAGGAACCTAGGAAAAGAATATCATAAAATATTTTGAAAAAGAGACATACTTTTTACCACATTGAACAGTTTGATAGAAACATTCAAGTGAAAAAGCAAATTTGTTAACTAAGGAGATAGTGATTACATATCATTAATATGAAAAAGTCACATAAATAAATGCAAAAAGACTAAAACACAAAAAAATGGATAGAAAAGTTAATTCCTTAATGCATTTTATTATTTATTTGAAAGTACAGCTTCTCTCATCAAGCAAGCAGCACGCTGGGTGTTATGGATGCAACAACAAATAAAGTTTCTGACGTAGGTATTCATTCCTAGTTGACAATAAGACACACAATTAAACAAGAGAAATCTTAATGGAGTTGCCAAGATGTCTGATGATATGTGTTATTAAGGTACTTCATAAGTAACCATGGAAGGCTTCGGTATTCATTCTAACTATGGAGTTTCACACAGAGCAGTAGTATAATTTAATTTATTTGTAATAATAGTACTTTGACTGATGTGTGGTAAGTGAATTCTGAGAATAAGACCTGTTGTATCCCCTTACAGGAGAGTAGGTAGAAACCGATGGCTGTGGAACTATATGAAATGGCTAGATTCTAGAAGTATTTTGAAGTAATAACTGATATGATTTGTTTATAGATTCTATGCAGAATACGATATTCAGTAAAGACTCAATCTTACTTCTAGTATTTTAGCCTGAATAACTGGTGAATGGCATTGCCAAATACTAGTATTGACCATGTTAGGAGTGGAAATTTTGAGGGAAAAAAAATTCAATTTTTGGTTTTGGGCATATTAAAAGTGTGATACCCAACTGAGATCCAAGTGAAATTGTTGTGTAGGTGATTACATACACACAATCTGGACTGATAGAGTTTGGGAGTCATCAGCAAATAAATGATATTGAAAGCCATACGACACCTGAGAAATCAGCATTAGTCAGGGAAGAGTCTAAAAGGTGGGGGTTGTTCCAGTTGGCTGGATGTCAGTGTCTTGAAATTATGCATTGAAAACAACAAAGCTGTGTTAGCTTGGGTTGCTGGATGAATATCTAGAACAGAACCCCGCACCTTCTAATACAGTAGTCCTCATTATCTATAGGTTTCAGTTACCTGCAGTTAACTGTGGTCAAACATATTGGATGAAAATGTCTGTAAGTAAGCATTTCATAAGTTTTCAGTGATGCACCATTCTGCGTTGCATGAGGAAATGTACAGTCCCACTCCATCTCGCCACAGGATGCAAATCATTCTTTGTCCACCGTATCCACACTGTATATATTACCCACCCATTGGTCAGTTCTTAGCCATGGCAATCATCTGACTGCAGCAGTATCACAGTGCCTGTGTTCAAATAATCTTTATATTACTTAATCATGACTCTGGAGCACAAGAATAGCGATGCTGGCAATTTGGCTATGCCAAAGAGAAGCCCTTTAAATGAAAAATGAGTGTTCTGACTTACTGGGGTTGCTAAGATCTATAGTAAGAATGAATCATCTACAAGTAAAATTGTGAAGAAGGAAAAAGAAATTCGTGCTAATATTGTTGTCTCACCGCAAACTGCAAAGTTACAGCCACAGTTAGTTAAAATGGAAAACATACTAAATTTATGTAGGAAATAAACAATATGTTTAGGGATTGGTACTGGGAACCCTGAATAGGGAAAGAGCGGACTACTGTGCTGGATTTCACATGAGCAGAGACCAAACTTCTTACTGTGTATAAGTCACTTAGAATTCAAGGTCTATGTGATTTTTCAATTAGTGTTATCTAAAATAGAAATTAGCATCAAGAGTGGATAGTAACTACAATAAAACAAAATAAAAATAAATCTAAAATCTGTGGCATCAGCAGAAGATAACTAGGAAACTAACATCAGAGACTAGAACTATGAAGTTCCAAGTTCAGTAACAATGATGCCCACAAAGTCTTGGATGGCAGACCACTAAGATTCCTAGGTGTAGCTCTAGGAAAGAAACTGGGAAACAGAGTTATATGAGCACACATTAGATGCACTAGCTTTATCTGGCAAGGTATTAGAAGCAGAAATGACCACCGGAAAGAATATCCATCAGACACATGAAAACAAGTCAGAATAAGGAAGTATCCAGAAATTTTAAACCTCAAAAAGTTGGGACTATTCCTCGTAAGCATTAGGAAATGGTTTTTAAAATTGAATAATGAAGAGGCTTAAGATACAGTCATGGGCAAAACTCAGATCGAACCTGGCCTTCAACCCAAGCCAGAAAACCTTGAGGAGATGTCATTGATCTGAGAAAGGAATGATGATGAAAAGGTAAAGAAATAGCATAACTTTGAAAATTATATCTAAGAAGGAATTGTGGATGGGACTAGTGAAGTACTGAACTCACTGCAAGGAGCTGAAACTCTTACTAATTTTAAAGAAAATTATACTGTCAGAACAATCAGGTGCTAGGACTGCACAGCCTCTGGCTGATCATTAAAGCAACTCAAGATACCAAACTCATGGAGGCAGCAAGTAGGCAGCAAAAACTCTGGAAACCTTGCCTCCAATCATGGCCATGGCAGGTAATGGACAAGTCAGACAGTGGAACCTCCCTGGTGGCAGATCCAGAGACCACAGAACAAGACAGACAAGAAAATCTCTCCCTGGGAACAGAATCAAAGTCCAGTCGTGGAATTCCCTCCTTCACCAAGACTTTACAATGGCTATCCAGGTTCATCTTCACCATGGAGCAGTGACTACTGTGCATATTGTAATTCTCTATGTTCTGAATGGAGTATTTTTACAGTGGGCATATTGGCTAGAGTGGAGGAGGCAGAAAATTAGTAGCTAAAGCAGTAATCTAAATACTAATTAGTAATCCTTGCATATTAAAACATTGTTGTAGAGTTTGAAATCTTTTACAAATGTACGTATTTATGCATATATATATAATCATCCCTCCATACTCTCAGGGGACTGGTGCTTCCCATTCCAAGGACCCTGAAGTCCCAACTCTTCTAGGTCTAAAATCGAGGATTGCTCCTTGATGAGTTATTTCTCCAGCACTCCCAGGCTGTTGCATGTCCAGGTACAGCAGGCCCCACCAGTCAGAGAAAGCCCTCGAGGAAAGCAACACAATAGGCAGCAATAGGACATCAACTGGATTGTGCAGAAATGTTAAGAACCAGACTTGAAGATCAGCATTTGCTCTGTCCATCACGGAATTTGTTAGAGGAAGAACACTCAGAAACTGCTGAGCTTAAGTTATCTGAAACTATTTTCCCACTGGTATTCCTTGGAAACCTTACTGGTTGATATTTAGAATTTATTCCCAGCAGTCATTGGCTTTGTGGATTCAGATGAAGACTTGCTACCAAAATACTAGCAAGCTAACATCATGTTTTACATTCAGAGTTAACTCCAATATCTAGCTTCCAAAACAAAACAATTTTTTTCTAAGTATAGACAAGGCTTCTGTCCACTTCTAGTCCCATCAACTCTACCTTTGTAACTATCATTTGTGAATTTTGTCCCACTTGTGTATAACACGTATGCATTTCTGAGGTGCTGGATATTCCTAATGCTTGTTTGTAGTTCATTTATAAATAGTAATATTGTACGACTGGAAGGAAAAAGAGCATAATTTAGCTACATGCAGAGTGATATAATTCAATCATTCTGAAAAATTTCCTAGATTAATTTTAAAATCAGATGTGAACATAGGAATAACAGAATTATTCAATTTCTTCAGATCCATACTTTCTATTTTAGATTGTATAAGAATAATTTTGCTTAAGTTTCCTTGACTAAAGGCTTGTTATTATGTCATGCACTTAACAAGTCTTCCTCAAATTCAAATATTGATATTTTGATCCAAATAGTATTCAAAATCCTTCTAGGGTCTTATTACAGTCAACAGTATGGATTTGGTTTTCCCAAATGCTGCTATGATCCATGCATATGCTCTGTTAAACATCATGTCAGATATTCCGACATTATTTGTAAACTAAATTCTGCCTGAATTATTCTGCAAACCTATATCCTGGCTTAATTTAATTTAGGGATCAGCACGCTTTTAACTGAAAAGTTCTCTGTGGTAGTTATTCACACTGCTCAGCTTTCTCACATTCTCTTCTCCATCCAGGAACCTGGTAGAATTGAACTTCCTGGCTCTCTTGAGCTTGGGTAATGCCCTAAACTAGTTCTGGAAAATACAAATGACATAAATTACTTAAAAGCAAAGAATTTAATTGCTGACTTGAGACTATCTGGAATTCTCTGTACTGAAGCATCTGGTTAGATTCCAAAGAGATCTGCTCCATCTCTGAAGTCGTTTCTAAGTTAGGAAGTTGGAGTGAAGAGGTTCCCTACTGCTCCATGTTGGACCCAGAGCATGAATAGGAAGGAAATCTTCAGGATTGTAAACCACCAAAACTCGGGAGTTCTTTTTTCTTCCAGATCCACTCTTCACCCTCTTCTACTAGGGGAAGTTAGCAACATACCAATTAGATATCTTGAGCTCTGGCTTCCAGTTGAGTTCTACTATTAAAAAGATGTGGCAGGCGATTAGAGAGAGGGAGGAGATTGAGAAGACTCTCTCCCTGAGTAGTCACCTTATGCCACTGTCTCCCTCCATGAAGACCACAACTCTGGGGACTATAGGTGTAGCTCAGAAGTAGAGTACCTACTTAGCATATGTGAGTTCCTGGGTACAATGAAAATCAACATCGTCATCAACAACAACAACAAAAATTACAGCTCTTCTCAAGACAGCCCTCCCATAGGACTTTTTCTTTTCAGATAACTCACACCTTCAAGGTTAAGGGTGGGGAAAGGCCCTGTGCTACTAGTCTTTGGGTACACTCTACCTCCTAGTCACTCTTTGTCCACCTACATCTTTGTAGTGGTCCCTTTATTAGATACTGGAGGTACTACTCTATTGGAAGGAGTCACATGTTTCCTGCTGAAATGCGGACCAATACATTCTGTCTCATCTGGTTCACTCATTCTAGCAATACAATGGCCCACTGTTCACAGAGCATTCTTCCTGAACAACTGTGGTTCCCTCCACATTAATCCTTGGCAAAAACCAGGAGGGGGCTGGGAGCTCTAAATTCCATCATCCTCTCAACATTATGTACACAATAGAACTCTTTCCTTTCAGACAATAATGCCTTTATGTCTGAGAAAGCAATAGCACATCAAATTTACAAATCTGCTGTCCCAATGCCCAGTCCCAGCCTATTTTAAAACTAGAGTACTGATTCCTTAGCAGCTAATATAGTAATCTAAAAATTACTTTGCAAAAGCAAAGGTATTTGGTATTATTTCTTTTTCTTTGTGTTACCTTCCTCCACTCTGCCCCAAATTGAGTTTGTATTTGTTAAATGCACTGAAAGGGAAATACTGATAAGAAAATGTCCATAGAGAAATGATTAGTAATTTCAAATACTGGATCTTGGCAGGATTGAGGTGCCTCTAGTATGTTAATAAAACAAAATTCACTTATTCAAAGTAAGAGGTGAACAGATTATTTACCCTACTTGGAACCAAGTCAGCTTTTTTTCACTGCTGTGACCAAAAGACTTGATAAGAACAATTTTTGGAGGAAAAGTTTATTTGGGATTCACAATTTCAGAGGTCTCAGTGCATAGACTGCTGGCTCCATTCCTCGGGGTTCAAGGTGAGGCAGAACATGATGGTGGAAGAGTACAGTGAAGCAGAGAGAGAAAGAGAGAGAGAGAGAGAGAGAGAGAGAGAGAGAGAGCAAGATTAAGCTCAACTCACAAAATACATGCTCAGAAGATACACCCTCAATGACGCTCTCCAGCTACACTTTACCTACTTTCAGTTACCACTCAGTTAATCCCATCAGGAGGATTAATGCACTGATTGGATTAAGGTTCTCATAACCCGCTCATTTGACTCTAAACCTTCTTGCATTATCTCACACGTGAGTTTCTGGGGGACAGCTCACATTCAGATCATAGCACCAAGGAAATTTGCTTCATCTTATACTCCAGTGTCCCATGACAACCCCATGACAGGATCTCAACACTGTGATAACCACATGAAAGGATCTCAAATACATGCATTAACATTTCAAAAAGAGAAAAACTAGTAAATTGCAGATCATTATCTGTGGAATATCTTCAAAAGCATTGTTAACAAGCCCATATTTAAAATTATTTCAAATGAAAGTGATTTTGCTCTTAGAGATAATTCACGTCGTACATAAATTTGACTTCCCAAATCATCTTATAGAGGTCTGATCCAAGTTTGTTGGAGATAGATAAACATTTTCTCCAGCTGAAAAGTGCTATTTGGGGCATTGCTTCTTTATCCTTGAATCTTCATTTTCTATAGTATTTCACAGCTTAAATTTTTTTTCACATACAGTGGTAGTTCTGAACCATTACAACTTATGGAGTCCTTCAAGGATCTGCTGACAACCATGAGCCCTGTCCCCAGAGTCATGTGCATGGGCCTACGCATAAACCACTTCACTCAACCTTGGAAGGTTTATTGATATACTAAATTCCATCCAAGGGTTAATAACTCCAGTAAGCTATAGGTTAATCCTAACACCTCTATGAGATAGGTATCACTATCCCCATTTTTCAGTTAATAAAATTAAGCAGTACAGGTGTTCAGTGGCTTGTCTGAGTCATGCAACAGGATTAGGTGTTAAACTCAGGCCTTACAACACCATGCCAGGTGTTTTCCCTCTGTCCTATGACAGCCTCCTAGCTTTATTAATGTGAATCACGACCTATATTGCACTATAAAATGTTTTATGTAATGAAGGTAGAGGCAACATTTATTAGAGTTCCAAAATATCATAATTTTATGAATAAATTAGAGGCTGAAAATATCTCATTTAATCTTCAAATCATGGATCCATTTTGTTTTAGATTCAGTTGGAACTCTGATCAATAAATTTCATTCACTCAAAAGCATTGCAAGTATATTCCCTGATGCATCAAAAATTGAAAGCAAATATCTCTGCCCTAATGAGATGTGGCTCATTATTTAAGCAACATGTGCTCTCTGTTTCTCTCTCAGAATCTGTACACCTCAGACTCCGTCACCTCAGACTCCGGACACACTGCTGACATTCTCACCTGTTCCACCTTCACTGCCTTCAACCAGACTCCTGGATTTCCTGACTGAGGATTCCCAAAGCGTCTATCTTAATATTAAGTGGAACCATGTGAAATTGCAGTTCTAAAAGGTGAGATGCTATGGAATATTTTTAGTTTATATCATTTTATTGAATTTAACTTTGGTGGTTTGACTTGGTGATGTCCCAATCTTGATGTGGGGAAAAATATAAGGACAATTGACCACTCATAGGGAGACCTGGTTCTAATCCATTTGTCACATAGGTGAAAGCCTTCAAGTGGATCACTAAACTTTCTGAGTCATAATTTCTTCCTCTGAAAATGAGGGCAATGTGATCCACAATCATGTCATAGGATTATGGAAAAGTATCCAATGAGATATTTCTATGAAAGAACTTTAGAAACTTTTAAAGCATTATATACATTTAGTTTACCCTTATTAAAGTCAGCAAATATGCCACCATCAGCAAAACCAGTGTTAATTTTTTTTTTAAGTTTTAAAGCAGTGAGATCATCTGTCCATTAAATTACTCATTGCAAATGTCCAAGCATCACTATTACCTCTCACATGTTGGTTCTGCTTTCTTTTATAAGATGCAGATCACACTGAGGTGACTGGTGTGGTCAACTCTGGAGGAGAGATGATGACCTAGTTCCTTTGTTGAACATAAGCCAACAGATGAGTCACTTCGTAGTCACAGGGAAGCTGCATGATGCAGTTATTTATCCATAGAAATTGCTTGATGGATTTACTGTCTGATATTAAATTACCACTTCATCACAAATAACACCAACCTGATGGTCTTTTTTTAAAATAAAGTTCTACTATCAACTTAAGAGGGGTCAGTCATTTAAAAATAGTACATGTGTTATTTTTAAAGATATTACGATAAAGATGCTTCTTCCAGGATTTTTTGATGCCTTATTTTTATGACTTCCCCGCCTTCTTATGGTTGAATGAACAATATTGTATCATGACTTTCAACATCAGGATTAAGTCCTTTTATAAATGAAGCCAACAGAAATTCTATCACTTGATTACAAAATAAGCAGGACAAATATAAATCATGATAAAAATCAAATGGAGGCAGCAAGGACTCTTCAGCAACTGGTCTCCAGGCTTGTAAAAATCCAGTTGGGGAAATTGGCTCTGAATATGTTTCCAAAATAATGAAATTCCTGCTCTTTTATAGATCTTTTTAAAGAAGAAATTAAAATAAAATGCACTTCTCAAAGAAGCCATTTTCTGATGACTTAAGTTTTTACTTAAAACCATGTTTGCAGTCATTTCAGTGACCTGTCTAAACATTTCAGGAGCAGGTTCACTTAAGGTGAAAAACTGTAGCAAATCCTCATGACTTAAAACAACTTAGGGTACACATCCCAGGCCTACAATATACATGTACAAGGAAAGTTGACTTTATCTTTTCTTTAACACTTCCTCTCTATTTTGAACCCCCATCCTATCGGGTGGCCACATTTAGGGTTAATCAGTCAGTGAGGGATTGTCTCAGCCTGGGTACCTCCTGATTTTTCTCCACTAAGTCATAATTCCATGCATCAACATCTTAGTTCCAAGGGTCTACTTAATGTCATAGCATCAGTGAGGAGGGGAGTTTGGCCTATTCTCATGGCCACATGAGGAGACATTCACAGTTTACCTATTTCTGGCCATTGGAGTCCAGCCATATTGTGAGATACCCGCTCCCATTGGGTCTTGGATCACTGGTCCATCAGGCCAACTCACATCTCCAGGTCCCTGCAATGAGGTCGCCACAGGTTCACTGGCTGTGTCCTGTACTTGTGTGCCTCCAAAGAAAGACTAAAGGCGGAAGTACACTGCAGAATGTAATGCATTGGTGTCCTTTAGAAAGCATCCCTACCGTAAGGAGATCATAAACACTATGTTCCCCTCTGCTTCCCTCATGGTGGTCACAGTAAGCTTTATCTACGTGAGTGTAGGGTTTGGGTTCAATCTCACACTCCACCACTGGGAACACCTTTTACATTTACCTTGAATACCTCATTTATTAAACAAGCCCTCCCTCATAGGGCTGTTGTAAAAATTAAAGGGTTAATGAATGTAAAAAAATAATTAGAACATTGTCTAATGTGTAATAATCACTCAACAAATAATATCCATTAGCATCCTCATTCTCAAATCTCCATTCCCTCTTTCTGTTTCCCCCACTCAGAGCAATGCATCTGTTTTTACAGCCCCAATGAAAAGATGGCAAACATGATGTTAAATAAGAATGGGAAACAAGGACCATCGAGAGAAAACATTTTTACAAGATCCCAACCTAGCCTGTTTGCCTGCGTGACTGTGTGGCATTTCACATCACTCTGCAGAAAATTTCACCAAATGCCTAAGAGGCAGCTTTCTAATGTAAACCTAGAGGGCTAATATTTAGAACCAGTCAGTAATACCTAATTAATTTCATGATGACCATCCAGGCTTGGTTATTTTTAGTAAGGAAGGAGGTCAGAATGAATTCTGTCAGCTTTCATCTGCTTTCATTCCTGAAAGGATTCAATTTTAAACCCAAAGAACTAGCTTTCCCAAAATACTAACAGTGAAAAATTGCCAAAGACTAAATCAATCCAGAATCACCTCATGGGTAACTAGCCCCAGTAAGTTAATTACAGGATTCTTTGTTGCTCTTTTTTATTGTGGGTAAGAGTTCTTGATGCAATATTTTTGGTTAATTGAAGATTTTCTTTAAAACTATGCAAGACAGCCAGCAAACAGTGCACTTATGTATGTAATAGAAATGGTTGTAATATATCATTAGGACACTCCAGGGCATGTTTTATTGGTTCATTAATACAGTACATGCCTTAGGTGTATTCAACCACTCGGGGCCTATATTAATGGACCAATAAAACGTACCCGGGAGTGTCTTAATGCTACCCTAATATGGCTAAGTTTAAATTAATTTTTTCAGGCTTATCTTTTCAAAAATCATTTTTCCCTACTTGGGAAGATAGATTCCTTTACAGGGGGAAAAAGTTCATAGTGAGAGAATAAGAAGAAGTAAGATAATAAAAATATTTTCATTGCATCAGTTTTCTAAAATGGTTCTGAATGATCCTATTTCTAATCTTCTGGATCTTTCTAAACTTCCTACATCTTCTATACCTTTTGTGAAAATCAATAACTTTGTGACTATGAGCAGAAAATTGAGAACTGTTTCATTTTGGAAGCAGAAGATTGTGTAACTGCAAACTTCATGTCTATGAAACTCTATCACCTTTTAATAATTCCTCTGATTAAAACACATGCTAACTTTATTCATGGACAACCTGCTTCATCTTCCTCTTCTTACCTTGTGTAATGAAGGAATTACATTCCTCATGAAAGGAAAAGGATTCTTCCTAATAATTCACATTATACTTCTCAGCTTTTCAGAAATTCCTGAATCCTACTTTGAACCATTGAGGCTTCTTCTTGATAACAGAAATTGAAGGAAGATAAAAGTGTTTAGCCCAACTCCAAAAGGAATTAAAATCTTGGCTGTACCACATACTTGTTCTCTGATATTGATCTAAAGGCTTCCAGTTCCACCTCAGCAAAATAAAGATGACAATGTCCATCTTGTCGGCAGAGCATGAGTACTGAATGAGATAACAGACACAGAGTACTTGGTAGAACCCCTAACCCAAGAGTACCATGGTCATTTTTTGTAATTAACTTCTGAAGTGCCACTGCACAAATGAAAATGTGTGGTGGCAGTTGAATAATAGGGTCTTCTCCAAAATGTGCAAGCAAATTGGAGATCTAGAGTATGAAAGGGAGACCCACTTTCCATTCTTTCTTACTTTCCTTCCTACTATCACTGAGGCACAAGACCATTAAGGATTACTTAAGAAACAGTGTAGCTGGGCGTGGTGGCGCACACCTGTAATCCAAGCGACTTGGGAGGCTGAGTCAGGAG
>JAJEJO010004363.1:324929-374599 GCA_020662805.1 Glaucomys volans
GTTGAAATGACCAGATACATGGGAAAGTATAAATAACGATACACGATAGATTGAAAGCATCACATGAGTTTTTTAATTCAACTTTGAACACATTAAAGAAAGTTCTGTGAATAAGATCAATCAGAAAGGAACCAACCCAGCACAGCATCTTCGGCTACTGAGGAAAGAAGTAAATTTTGAAGTGGCCATGAGGATTTCAGAGGGATGGAATAAAGAAAGGTTAGATCCAGTGAGGGGTGTTGAGCGATGCTTGAGTCAGAGGAATCTTAGAGAGCACTAGTACAAGATGCAGTTGGGCTGAACTGAGGAGAATTCAACCTTTCAGATTACAAGAAACCAAAATGTTTAATAAGAAAACAATGTGAGATGAAAGCAATATTTTTATGGTTTGGATATGAGATGTTCCCCAAAAGTTCATATGTGCAATAATGGAAGAATGTACAGAGGTGAAATTATTCAATTATGAGAGTTGTAACCTAATCAGTGGATTAATCCACTTGAATGAATTACCTGGGTCATAACTGTAAGCAGATGAGATTTTGCTATAGGAAGTAGGACACTGGGGGCATGCCTTTGGGTTTTTACTTTGTCCTTGGCACCTGACTGTCTCCGCTTTCTAGCTGCCTTGAGCTGAGTGACTCTTCTCTACAATGCCCTTCTGCCATGATGTTCCACCTCACCTCAGTCCCAGAGCCATGGGGTTGGTCAACCATGGACTGAACCTCTGAAACCATGAGCCAAAATAAACTTTTCCTCCAAGATGTTCCTGTTAGGTATTTTTCACAGCAATGTGAAACTAACTAAAGAAGGTTTTGGTCTTTTTTGTTTTTTAAAATACATGGCTGTGCAGCCTGGTATGAAATGGAGTGAGGCAAGATGGCATCAGAGACTCCAGTTGAGAAAAGTTTATAATTTGGAGTTGCAGGAACCTTAATAAGGAAACACAAAGGAAAACAAAAAGAGAACAGTTCAATAAAAGTTGATGATATTTGATTGGGAAAAAAGAAGAAAATTTCAAAGAAAAAAAAAAACGAAGAAATGGGAGAATTAGATAACCAATTTCTCCATTAAATTTATTTAGTGTAGAAAGAGTACTTTTTCACAGTTTCATTCTGTGAGGCTCACATGTTCCTGAGTAAGGATAAAAGAGGCTGAGGCAGTGTAAAAATCATCATTTTACACTTTACAAAAAACACAGCAAAAAATTGCATATCTCTACAACAGTGGGTCATTAGCATATCAATCTGACAAATGAAGAAAAATACACTTTGTGAACCATCATAACACAATGTGGCAGATCTTAGAAAGCCTCATTTAACTGTTTTCTCAACACCATGTCTTGCTCCATGTGTTTCCTTCATTTTGCCAAAATGGTCCACTTCGTCTTAGCTCTGTGGCCACCTTTCCACTGACCTGAAGGACACTTGTTCTTCAAAGTCACTCTTCTCTGAGAAACTTTTTCCCAACTACTCAAAAATAACAGGGAACGCTCTTCCTTCCTTGAACTCTATAGCCCTTGCTGAATTAGCTACTTAATTTAGCTCTTAATCACATATGTCAGCAGCACACAAGACAGTGTGTTTAAAAAAGAAAGGGGGAAAAGTAGGGAACAGATCTGCTCATGCTTCACAAAATTCACCATGCCTACTCCCATTTCTCTAAAAGAGGAATTCTAAACACCTTTAGGAAGACAGCTACATCATTGTCAGTGTATGTCTCTTCTCTGGATGACTGCATTGTAAAATAACTGTATCTCCATTTAATCTTTCAAGCAAAATGTTAATCCTTTAGTCCAAAGTTGCATCTTATTATAACCACAGATTTAAGTGTTTTGGAGAGAAGAAAAGGTGTCTGCTATGATTTTTTTTTGTCCAATTTGCACAAAAGGAAATGACCATAACATTTGATGATTTATTGAGTAATTTAAATAATTGAACAATTGAAGAAAATATATATGTCATTTTTCCAAATATCCACCCCAACTCAAGGATAGTGAATGTCCCAGCAATAGGCTGCAGGGGGATGCCTCTGAAGCAGCCACAGTGGGTGAGATAGAGCATTTGTGTGAGCAGCATCTGCCCATCAGGGAATGTGCAGAGTAAGAAAACCAACAAGTCAAAATGAGCCAAAATCCATTAAACAGAGCAATGAATAAAAACTAGAGAGAACAAGATTTAAGGGTGGAGGCCAAAGAACCAGAGGCAGATCAAAGCTGGGGTGTGTTGCCAAGAGTCAAACCCAGAATTCACGAGGAGCCCTGTGATAGCACCTCAGACCTAGTGTTGAAAAGTTCAAGCCATTGTTGGAAAATAGCTTTGGAACATCTAAGGCTAGATTTAATTGAAATTGAGTTGAAGACATTTTTCTCATTTGTCTTAAAAACTTTTTGTTTGCTCTGCATTTTTTCTATTATTCTTTATAACGTTTAACAATTGTTCATTTCAGTAATGTGCCCCAAATCAAAATTTAAGTTTTAGAGTTTCTACATATGTCTTTTTAGTGTGTTTAATTGTTCTAACTGTTACAAATGTACAAAACAACACATAACCCAATGCCTTAACACTGCCAGTTAGTGGTCACTAAACAGTGATATCACAGGGGAATTACGTCATTTTTAACCAAAGAACCAGATAGGAAGATAAGAATTTTACAGATTTTTCAGTCAAATGGCTCAAACTCAATTATCCAATAAAAATCTTCAAGTAGATTCCAGGTGTGTAAATATCTATTAAAGTCGATGTTCTAGAATCTGAAATCCACTCTCCCAATCATCTTTATAATTTAGGCTCAAAAAATGTGTTAACTTTTACACAACTGTGGAAATAATTATCCCAACCTTTCTGGAAAGCAATTTAGCAATTCATGTTTAAAGCTTCCACATTCTCTTATACTTTGACACAGCAATTCTGTCTGTGCTTTGTGATTTTTTTCCCTAAAAAACAGTCATGGATCTTTAAAAATATTTGTCTACAAGACTATCCATCATGACATTGTTATAAAAAGATTTTTTTTTTAATCCGAAGCTCCAAAATAAGAGTGTGGTTAAGCACACATAGTGAAACTGGCCACAAAAATTACTGTGAAAGAAGATGCAATGGATATAAAATAAGTTAAAAAATAAGTAAGAAAAGCACATTATAGGTAATATAAAATCTAGTTCATGATTTGAATGTCCCCTCCAAAGTTCATGTTGCAACTTAGTCCCCAAATTTATATGTTAATAGTATTTGGAGTTGGGTTCTTTGGACAGTAATTGGAATTAGACAAGGTCATCAGGGTTAGAGGCCAAGCATGGGACTGGTAAATTTATAAAAACAGGAAGAAAGAGTCAAGCTGACACATATTCTCTCATCCCATGATGCCCTCCACCATGTTATGAGGCAGCATGAAGGCCCACACCAGATGCCAGCAACAACCTGTTGGACTCCTCAGCCTCCAAAACCATGAGCCAGATAAACTTCCATTGTAATAAATTTCCCAGTCTCAGGTATTTTGCTATAGCAACAGAACATGGACTACAATAATAGTCTGATTCTCTTAAAATATTGAAAGTGAACAAGTTCTTACAAAATATTCTTCTTCCTTATCTCTGGTTGTTCTTAGAATAAAAGCCAATCTCTTTAACAGACTCTAGAAGGTCGTATGTCATCTAGTTCCTACCTACTGTTACAACTTCCTCTCCTCCACTTCCCTTCTGACTCTGCATTGTCCAGTCTTTGGGGCCTCTGATTCTGATGGGTGCCACTGGGCTTGCAGCCTCAGGGTTGGCCATGTTCAATTCCCTCCAGAATGCACTTTTACCATCTCTCTCACTTTCCCCTGACTCTTCTTTAGACCTCAGGTTAAAATACTTCTTTTAATACTCCATCCTCATCTCCCCAGTTTATAACAGGTCCCCCATCATACATCCTAAGAGAACACTCTATGCTGTCCTCATAGCATTTAAGTCTATTTTGAACATTAGTTGTTGTGTGACTGCTTAATATCTCTTACCTTTAATGGATCACAAATACCATAAAGTTACAAAATATGTATTGCACCTATCAGGTCCTCAATAAATTATTGCTGATGTGTAATGAACTAATGGAATTACTGACATTTATACTTTCTTCTTCCTACTTTAAATTTCTACAGTGATCACATCTCACTTCTGTAATTAAAAACGAAAACATCACACCTGCAATCCCAGCAATTTTGGAGGCTGAGGCAGGAGGATCACAGGTTCAAAGACAGCCTTGGCAACTTAGTAAGGTCCTAAGCAACTTAGCAAGAAACTGTCTCAAAATAAAAAATAAGAAGGGATGGAGATGTTTCTCAGTGGTTGAATGACCCTAGGTTCAATCCCCGGTACAAAAACAAACAAACAAACAAACAAACAAACAAAAATATTTAATTTAATTAATTTTTTTAAAAATCCTAATTTAAATATTATAAAACTACAACAGCCCATTTTGCTTGATAGTATGAAGATCATAATTTTAAAATCTGGATGGAACTCTCTGTTTCATATTTTGAACTTGAATTTGATTTCTTACCTTTCACTGCAAACATTCAAAGCTCCCCAAAATAAAAAAATAATAATAAAAAATAAATAAATACCAAGCAGGAAGTTTGTATGTGCATGGTGAAAAGAATTTGCCTCAAGTGAAGAAGCTACTCTGAGATAATAAGCACTAAAATAAGAATTTCATGGGTCAGATACAAAGAAGAGATAACTCTTAAGTTGTGGGAGGGTACAATGGTATGTGTGAACTGATACCATCTTTCCTTACTCCTTTCTTTCAGCCTTGACCTATGTAGCAAAGAATTTGGTTTCCACCTTTCCACCAATGGGAAAATGATTGCCAACCTAGCTCATGAGCCAATGTGATTCTTCTTTGATGAGAACAGATCCTTATGTTTGTACTTGTCTTAGTTTATTTTTTTTTAAGTTGCTCCTCTGTTTTTAAGCACATAAAATTTATTTCAACACTTAACAACACAAGAAGTATAATCAAGTACTACAAAACGTTCCAGCTACATTTCTCTTTTGAAGTGATAACCATCCAATTGCTATGGAGGCTGCATGTATGGTAGCTTAATAGAAAGTTTTAAAAACCCTTTTCAACACTAAACAGGAAAGTAAACCTGCCAAATTTACTTGAAAATACAAAATTAATTTCCTGCCACAGACTCATTGCCAAAATAATTCCAACCAGTGTTGAAGGTTTGCAAGTTGAATCTCTTCCTAAAAATTGGAAATTAAATGCTGTGTTCCTAATTAAGCCTGTAATAATTTCTACTTGAGAGGAAGGAACAGTTAAGAGTATTTCCTCCTCGAGTGATCTGAGTTGTTCCATGTGTGTGTAAGGTTCTTGATAATATTTTATATTCATGATTATTAACCTGGCAGAAAACAATGTTGCACAACTGAGTACAACTGTAATTAAATAAAATATAGCTGCATTATTACAAATGCCTCCTCGTGCTTCTCTCCTACTCTATCCAAATTCAGTGTTTCTGGTGGATCCACTTGAGTTCACATAGATTTATCTCACCCTATAAAAGCACAATTCATTAAACAGACTAGTCTATTTAAACCAAGGCAATTTTATCACAGTCAATTCAATTATTTAACACTGCTTTTTTAACTCACTACTTAAAGCTTTCCTTTGACAAGTATTCCTTTAAATAAATGAGTTGTAATTTAAGGAATGAAAAAAGATCAAGTCCCCTTACCTTATATGCAATTAGCCTATAGGGAGATGTTTGCTGATCCCAAACTAACTTTTACTTGAAAGTTAAAGTAAATCTCAAGTAACAGGAAACACCAACACTATTCCTCAGCAGAAAATAAAATAAATTTCTTTCTTGTGTTGGCTGAAAAGATGTTTTTTAATATATATGTATATATATGTGTGTGTATGTGTGTGTGTGTGTGTGTGTGTGTTTTTATATATATATATATTTATATATTCCCAATTTTATATATATATATAAAAAATTGGGAATTGAACCCAGGGGCACTTAACCACTGAGTCACACTCTCAGCCCTTTTTTGTATTTTATTTAGAGACAGAGTCTCTCCAAGCTGCTCAGGGCCTTGCTAAGTTGCTGAGGCTGGCCTTGAACTCTCGATCCTCCTGCCTCAGCCTCCCAATCCAGTGGGATTATAGACATGTGCCCTCACGCTGTCTGAGGGTAATATTTTGACCAAGTCTACATAATTAAAAATTCAGAGTAATTATCTGCATAATTTATTCCAAAGATAATGTAACATGAAATACGCAGAATTGACTTTCTCATCCCACTAAATGATAATCAGGTCATGACTTTGTAAAACAGTGGTAAACAGTGAAATGAAAAGTTTAATCATTTAAATTAAACTGGTATGGTGAGTCCTTTGCAAAAGTTTTCCTCTTAAGATATTTTATTTTAAATTATCATGACACTTAAAATCTGCTTAAGATTCCAGTCTTGAACTGCAGATTGCATGAGTCAAATAAGGAACATTTCAAAACTAAAGAAAGAGGAAGTGGTTGTATTTAGAGCACCATGTATTTGCCAAGCTGCGACTTCACGAAAGCAATGCTGCTGACTTCCTTTGGACTGTACTGGATAAATAAAGTGGGAGGAATCAAAGGGACATGTGTGTTGTGTGAGATTGTAATACAGTATCACTGTGAGGAACAGGCTGATTGTGTCATGTGACGTGTGAAATTCATGACTTTAAGTCAAGGTGCATTGTCCCAAAATGAAATATTAAAAATATATTATAATTATCAAAATATTCCAATTAACAGGAGTATTTGGTACTTGGTATTCCCATATTTTTGCTTCTCTTTCATTTTAATATTTCTTTTTTTAATGTTTACAGATTTTATTTTGATTCATTGTACACATATGGGGTACAAATTTTCATTTCTATGATTGTGCATGATGTAGATTCATACCATTCATGTAATCATACATGTACATAGGGTAATGACGTCTGTCTCATTCCACCATTTTTCATACCCCTTCCCCTCCCCTTCTCATTCCCCTCCACATATTCTAAAGTTCCTCCATTCTTCTCTCACCACCCACCCCGCAACCCCATTCTATATTATCATCCACTTATCAGGGAAAACACTTGGTCTTTGTTTTTTGGGGATTGGCTTATTTCACTTAGCATGATAGTCTCCAATTCCATCCATTTATCTGCAAATGCCATAATATTATTCTTCTTTGTGGCTAAGTGGTATTCCATTGTGTATTTATACCACAGCTTCTTTATCCATTCATCTGTTGAAGGGCATCTAGGTTGAATCCAGTCTAGCTATTGTGAATTGATCTGCTATAAACATTGATGTGGCTGTGTTACTGTAGTATGCTAATGGGGACAGAGACACAGTCCCTGCCCAAGGGAAGCTTAAGTTCTAATAAGGAAGACAGACAATAAATACTTGCACAACTGTTTCCATTTCAATTATGATATGCTCTACAAAGTGATGCAGTGTGGGTTTGGGGAGGAGGGTAAGAATGGGCCTAACTGTAGGCTCAGACCTAGTCCAAGGAACCCTCGATGTCTCCTTAGGGAAGTGACATTTGAGATTGGTCCTAAGGCTAATAGGACTTACGCGGAAGAGGAAGCACATTTAAGGCAGAATTTTTAGGTCTTTTTACAGGAAAGCTGGTTCCAGAGTAGAGAGCTCAGGTGTTTTGCTCCAAAATGCTGGTAGAGCAGGTAAAGGCCTGATCGTGAAGGACCAGCGCAGAGGGAACCCAGGGCCTTGTGTATGACAGACAAGTGTTCTACCAATGAGCTACGCCGAGGCCCAAAGGACCAGTATTAATGGACAGATTTAAAGATCACAGCCCAGAAAATGAATCACAGCTGTGCAAAAGGCCAACTAAATGACCTTGCAGTTAAGATTGAAATTTGAGGATGCCTGAGTCAGAATGGTTGTCAGAGTAATGAGCTGCCCAGAGCCCATTAGAAAAATTGTATTTTCTGTACACTTTCCAAGGTCTGCTTCTCTGGCAGCTGTCCTTGACTTCTCAGTCTTCATAGCCTGAGTTTCTGTCCTCCAGAATGGCATCTGTCTGCTCAGGTTTCTAGCCACAGCTTTAGGTTAACCAACCAAGGCTGCAAGAATGCTCCCCACATTGTCCTGTCTAGGTAGAGAGTCTTGAGAGGATGGGGAAGGCAGGCCTCTTCAGTTTTCACTTTTCCAATGGACTTTTGAGTCATTCTCTTCTTCCAGTCCTCATGGTGAAGAGAGATGGGCCTCCATCTTTCTACTGCTTCAGGATACTCAATTAACTAAACACCAAATTATCTCCATCTCAAATCCCCTTAGGGAGATATCCTCAAGCTCCTGGATGTTTATAAGAGGCAAAGGCAAGACCAGAACTGTTTTGGTTAAAAGTATGATAAGATTTTACTGTTTTTCAAGACACCAAGAACTCTTCTCAACTCTCTTAGACAACACGGGTGGAGATAGGACTCTCAACACTTGGGTTTTTAAGATTAGGTCAAGAGATTTAATGCTTTCAATTTAAAAAAAAAAAAACAGGAAATGATATACCAGTTTCTCATCTAGAATATGGCTTTCATTTTATTCTATGACAGAATATTCAAAAAGTTGTAACCTCCCAGTGGATTAAGAAATAAGGATATCACATTTTCCCAATTATAGGAAGCTCATACTCAAACCTACAGTCCAACTAAAGACACTGATCTTGAAACAAAGCCTGTTTTTTAATTAGGAGTTTCCAGTTTTCTGAGGTCCCTTGAAAAACCTATCCAGCTGCACACTTTTCATAACTCTGCTTCAGTTTGATTTTATGTACCATAGTTCTAAGGGAAAGTCACACCCAGGATATTTTAAATAGATATGAATTCCCAGCAGAGGCTATGCATAGGTATAATTGTTGACTGTCATTTCAAGAAGTTAGAAACTACCTTTGCATGTTTGGGGGAGGACTGTCAAGAGGCAGAGACATTTTTGTTCATTTGATTGTTTTAACTTGTGGATCTTTAAAGGATAGAAAAAATATGGCAAGGCACTATTCACTACTATTCCACTGCCTGGAATAATACAGAGGTTTCCCTAAGGAAATTGTCACTCAAGATCCTTGTGTAAATTTTATAATTAACCAATAAAACACAACCACAGACAGTTTTAACTAATTCCCCTTTCAAAGGTTTGTTTGCATATTACTTAAAATCCAGGAAAGCATATTTCCAGATAAGAAATTACACAGTGTTTTCAATTGTTATTTTACCTTACCAAATTTACTGCATAGAGGGAAAGTCCATATTTCCCATATTAGCATTTTCATAAGCATCTATAAAATAATAGAAAGCACTTAGTAAGGTTGTGGGCATATCATATGTCATTTTTTTTTCAATGAAATCTAGGTGCTTAATATACATTTGTTTCACTTCCCTATTCTTGGTCAGCTCATAGGCTAATTTGATTTCAACGCTCTGGGAGTACATGTGTGGGGAGGATACTAACAAAGTGCAAAGGATGGTGTTATGGTTTAGATACGAGGTGTCCCCTGAAAGCTCATGTGTGAGGCAATGCAACAAAGTGTGGAGGTGAAACGATTGGGTTCTGAGAGCCTTGACCTCATCAGTGTGTTAATCTCCTGATGGGGATTAACTGTAGGCAGGTAGGTAAGGCTGGAGGAGGTGGATCATGGCGGGTGTACCTTTGGGGTATATATTTTGTGAACTGGATTTAGTCTCTCTCTGCTACCTGGTGCCCTGTCCCGGCTCCTTTCCTCTGCCGCACACTTCTGCCATGATGTTCTGCCTTGCCTCAGGCTGGGAGTAAAGGAGCCTGCCATCTATGGACTAAGATGTCTGGAACCATGAGCCCAAAATAAACTTTTCCTCCTCTAACTGGTCTGGTCAGGTCTTTTGGTCACTACAGTGAAAAGCTGACTAGAACAGATGGGAAAATTGAGGAACCATCTCAGTATTCTAGTTCTTTCTCGGTAGACATGTGCACTTTTGTTCTTGCTGACAAATCTTTCCACAATAGTCACCTACCCAGGCTCTGATCTCCAATTTTCAGCAACTTCTCACCTCAACCAAAGAGCATGGCTGATCTTTGCTAAATATTTGAAATGAAATTATTCTAATATATGCATTTAGCTTTAAGGAAGTTTAAATAAAAAAGGAGTACTCTAACTTTTAAGAGATTGCTTGATAACATAAATATTTCTCCAATTTTTTGATATTTGTAATTTGTACAAATTTTAAAAAAATAAAGGGCAGGTGTGCAGAGGAATGATATTTGACATGGAGAATATCCCACAAAATTCCCATCAAGAAATATAACCCTGGGCATTAGTTCCCTGGAGCTAGACAAGATTTTGAGACCACCTTTGCTATCTTTACATTTGAACTTCATTATCTACAATAGTTTATGGGTCAATATATGTATGCTGTGGTGATTTATACAAGATTTGTTTAATTGGACTTCCTCCAGAACTCCTAAAACTCTTAGAATCTCTGGAGTAGTAAGAGCATCTTTTGTATGCTAATGCGATAACTGGTAGCTGAGGTTCATTAGGTAGATTCCAGATGGAGGCTGATCCCCAGAAAGATCAAAGCATGATAAGAGGTTCCACCCTAAAACCTCTGGAGAGGGGACAGGGACTGAAGGTTGAGTTGATCACCAATGTTCAATTATTTAATCAATTATGCATACGCACGAAGTTTCCATAAAAACCTAGGAGGACTGAGTTTGGAGAGCTTGTAGGTACTGAGCACACATGGAGGTCCCTGGAGGGAGGAGCACCTGGAGAGGGCATGGGAGCTCCACCCCTCCCGCATGCCTTGCCCTGTGCAATCTCCCATTTGGCTCTTTATCAGAACACTGAATAATACCTTTACAGTAAACCAGTATACATGAGTGCTCTGTGAGCCACTCTAGCAAATTAAGTGAACACCAGGAGGGGATGATGGGAACTCCAATTTATAGCTGGTCAATCGGAAGCACAGGGTACAACCTGGGACTTTCAGCCAGCGTCCAAAGTGTTGTGTTGGCTGTGTTAGAGCAGGAAAAGCATCTTTGGATTTTTTTTTTCTTTGTCCCATAGTATACTTATGGGGATTAGGTGAAAGGAACAATCATAATGAGAGAGATTTAAAATAAAGAAAGAGATAAACTGAATCTCAAAGGAAACTCCAATGATCCAGTTAGATCCAGAAAGCACAGCTGTTCAATTTTGAGTGACATGCCCTTGAACCAAGCCTTTGTAGAGTGAAAGAAATACGTAAGCACAGGGAAAACTGGTGCAAAATTGGGTGACTCCCCTCTGACTCCACATACAGCCCTTCTATAAATGGTGAACCCCCAGTTCAAGGAAGGACTTCTTACTCTCAAGATAGCCCAGATCCGGCCTTGAATGTGTCCCTACTTCCTGAATAAACATTTGTCTATGACTTTACCTGGTGTGTGCTGAAATTCTTTTCCATTCCATACGACAAAAACTCCACTGGTCCTGAGTTGAATTCCACCTCCTCTCTGGGAGCCCCTCAGACCCTTCTCTGGGGACACCTCTTTTCTGGTGACAGTAGGAGTAGAGTCTTTTGCATGTAGGTAACTTATTATCCCAAGGGTAGCAGCATTGTTTTTTAGCATGATTGCTTAAAAATAAAATCAAAAGTACACAGAAACTCAATACACAGGAAAGGGAATAAAATGGTTAACTTCTTTTTTTAGCTTATGGAAAGTAAAATTTCTATCAATTTTTTTCATCACTATCGTACTTAAATTAATGTAATTTAGCCTCCATGGGTCTTATCTTGAGGAAATTCCATAATTTGTTCACAAAATTCTACAAATGTATGTGTGGCTACATCTAAAGTGAAACAGAAAATTAAGGACCATAGATACATAATTTCTCTCTTTTCCTATTATTTTATAGGAAGAGAAGCAGAGAAGGGGAGAGTAGGTCAAAAATAGTTCTTGCAGTTACTTTTGCCATCTACTTTGTTCACTGGGGAAGGAGAAGGATAAGAACTGAAGTCTCCAGATCTAGTATATTCACCAGGTAATGGATATTTTGAATATTTCCAGTTTGGAATGATTTAGGAAT
Source organism: Glaucomys volans (assembly GCA_020662805.1). Classification (NCBI taxonomy): domain Eukaryota; kingdom Metazoa; phylum Chordata; class Mammalia; order Rodentia; family Sciuridae; genus Glaucomys; species Glaucomys volans. The sequence goes on from JAJEJO010004363.1 coordinate 337,011, forward strand.
AAAACTAGTATAAATATTCAGGTATAGGTTCTTGGCTTTGTGCATATGTGAATCACATGTTTTCTTCTCTCTCATGCAACTTCCTGGATCTTATTGGCTATTCAGTAAGTATATATTTAAATTCATATATACCTGCAGATTTCCAAAATAGTTATACCATTTTGTAATATTATACACAACAGGTGAGACCAACAATTAGTACCCATCCAGCCAGCAGGTAGTGTTGTCAGTTATTTTTAAAAATTAATTTTATCTTTTCTAAAAGGCATGTCCTGGCATGTTATGTTGGTTGTAATTCTAATGAAAAATGGCCTGGAGGATTTTTTATCTGAATACTTACGATTTATATCTCCGTAGTGATGAACAATTTGTTCAAATATTTTGCCTATTAGGTTGTGTATTTTGTAATTATGAAGCTTTAAAAAAATTTACATATTCTATTAAAAAAACTGTTTCTCATTTATGGGTTTTGTAAATATTTTCTCCCAGATAGCAACTTTCTTTTTCATTTCCTTAAAATTGTCTTTTAAAACAGAACATTGTAATCTTGATACATTCCTTTTATCTTTTTTGTCTTTTATGGTTTGGGCTTTGTGTATTATGCCTACAGATTTTTTCCCCTAATGAAAAGTAATAAAGATTTCTCCTGTAACTTTTAATTTTAATTCTTGTGCAGTTTTGCGGTTGTGGATTTTACGTTCAGATTTATTTTGCAACTTCATTTTTTTTAAATGTGGCTTAAGTATTGTTTGAGAGTTTCCATTCTTATCTATTATGTGTTCATATATTTCTTCCATCCATCTTCTATCTTTCCCTCACTCTTTTCTTTCTGTGATCCAATTGAAGATCTGTTAGATCATTTCACATTTTTCTCAGCTCTTCTACTTTCCCATTCTTTTTCTCTGTGTATGTTACTTGTATGTTACTTTAGATTATTTTAAGGAACATTACTTTCCTGACACTTTCCCTACTGGTTTCCTCAGCCACCTCAAGCTATTTCTGAGCCCATTCAAAGGCATTTTTCATCTGTGATAGTTTGTATGTGCATGCAGGTGTGTGCTTCTAGTATTTCTTTTTACTCTTTATTATAATTTCTCTTCCCTGAAATGTCATGCTGACTACCTTTTCTCTTAAGCCCTTTGACATATTAATCATGGTTATTTTTAACTCTCTGGTAGCACCAACATAGGGTTCATCTCCAGATCCTGTTATATTGATGGCTTTGTCTATTGAAAATTGATCCCCCCTTTTTTCCTGTATACCCTAAATTTTTTATTAAATATTGTGTGTAGTAGAGATATTATATGTGACTGTTAGTCCATTAGTCTAAGGACTTGAGTCAAACTAGTCAAAAGCTGAGCTGTATTTGGGTTTTAATGATGTCTGCTTGTCTTTTTTGTACCATAGTCTTCAGATGCTTCTAGGGATGGACTGCCATTGCCTTGAGCCTTGGATAAAGCTACAGTTTTCTTAGTGTTTCCATTCACCTAGGCTTTTAGTCATCCCTTGATACTTGTGCCATACCATGGTTCTCTCCCTAACCAACTGTACCTCCCTGCCTGGTAGATTGCTGCTGTTTGATATTCCATGTTCTTCTTGTGAAGAGGGTATTGTTGGTGCCAGGGTTTCAGAGATCTGGCTTCCTTTTACTATCCATGGTAACAAAATTCTGACTTGTGTTAGTGGTTAGCCTTAGGCAGGAATGTCCCTTCCTTCAGAAGCAGCAGTGTTGGTACAGGTATCTACATAGGTAGATGATCCTAGGCAGACAAGGGTTTTCCACTTCCCTCTCTCCCCAACATGGAGTAGAGTGCTATGTTTATTTGAGAGTGCTATGTCTCTCCCATCACAATTTCCAGTCTTAGTTACCTTCACAAAACAGTCCCTAGCTCTGAAAATGTTTGCAGATTATCTGGGTGCCTTTCATTGTTAGGATGGGGAAAAAATTGTACACACACACACACACATTTGAACTGGGTATTGTACCCAGGAGCACTTCACTACTGAGAGCTACATCCCCAGTCCTTCTTATTTTTTATTTTGAGACAGGATCTTGCCTAATTGTTGAGACTGGCCTTGAACTTGTGATCCTCCTGCCTCAGACTCCTAACTTGCTGTGGTTATAGGCGTGTACCACTGTATCTGGCAGAACAATACTTTAAACTATAAATATTTATTTGAATCTATTCTCCCTTGTGTAGCTTGTAATGTAGTCCTCATGTCTGACTCTTTTTTTTTCCTTTTCCTTCTAATTCCTAAAATAATTCAACTTTTTAAAAATTTCATCCTTCTTGCTGTACATTTATGCTTTCAGGTTTTGAACTTCTGATTTAAACTGTATTTTTTTAATAGCTCCAAATGCTTTCTGGAGAATATTTTTGTTTGAAGTGTTGTGTTATACTTTTTTTCTACTTCATGATTGTTTTGGGAAGAAGAATATTCAACATATGAAATTATTAATTTGGATTTTTGGGGCTTTCTTATTAAAGCAGTTTTGTGTAAACTTAATCTTTCTTTTTTATTTATTTTCCCTATTTCTACCTCAACTCATGGATGGGATTGCTAGTTCAAGAGTGCCCTCTTCTGTTAGTTTAAAAAAATTAAAATAAATTAATGGATCTTGATAGGAGGAGAAGGTATTAACATTTTCTCACTTTCTTTTCTGCAGGACCCTTAATTCTTTCCTCTTATGTCTTTCTTTGCCTTCATTTTCACATCTCCATGGGCCATGGCCCTTTCTCTGTATATCTGATTTCTCCTCACAGTGATTCTTCTACAAGGATACCACTTTGGGTCCCGTTGGCTTCTAAGGCCCCTCTCTGTACACAGTGTATTATCCATCAAGTCCCAGCTCTGTGCTAAGAATTGTTGAAATGTTCTTAGAGGAGTGATTTTGTGCTTTATCTAATCATCCCCATCCAACTACTTTTTTATGGACTATTTTAAGCCTTCCTTTTTGTCCATACTTTCAGTATTAGATAGTAGAAACACTCTAGAATTTGTTTTATTATATTACCTACAAGTAGCTGCTGTTTTTATTCTATAATACTAAAAATATGATAGGCATGTATAGTTTAATTTGTACTTTTAATTTGTAACAGGCTATACAAGGTATGGAGAAATAAAACCAGATGTCCACCACTCAGTATATTCATAAGGTGGCATATCAAAGAGCAATAAAACAAAATGAATTTGTGATAAACATGATGAACCTTAAAAATTATGTTGAGTTGTAAGTAATAGATAGAAAAGATGAGGAGTCCTATATGCTTTTTTATTTGCATGAACATCTTCAATAGGCAAAACTAATTTATTGAGATATAAATAAAATCATTTATTGCCTGGGATAGGCAGTAGAGAGAATTCACTACAAAGGACTATGGGGGACTTATTACAATGATGAAAATATTCTTTCTTGACTGGATGAGTGTTACACAACTGAGTATATCTCTCAAAACTTAAACTGTATACATTTAAGTATGCACTTTCTTGCATGTAAATTTTATCTTAATTTTTATAAAACTTAATATATGGACTAAATAGCACATTATATAGAAAGAAGAGAAAATTCATAAGCTAAAAGTTATATCACAAAGTAAAAGTATGGATAATATTGAAAGAAAGTTAGAGATTTAGAAAATTAAAAATAGCATCCAATATGTATTCAGTAAAAATTCCAGAGGGCAAGAATACATGAGAGATAATAGCAAAGGGAGTAGGACTGAATTTTCCAGAACCAAAGGAAAATATAATCCTTTATATGGAAAAAGAAAACAGAAATCTAAACTGCTTACATTTTTCTTCAAAATATTATAGTGAAATGTGAAATTTCAGAAACTAAAGTGAAATCTAAGAACATGGCAGAGAATCAGAATGTCTGAAAAAAAATGAAGCATGATTGATAATCTCATCAGTAAAAATATTTTCCAGAAAACATTGGAAGCTCTATAAATACAAAATTTTATACCTAGCTAAATTATCCCTTTAAAAAAAAGACAATATCAACACAAATTCACATGAAGAAAAACTGAGAGAATTTCTTATTCCTTGATAGTTGCTGCAAAAAAATATGTATATTATTTTCAAGCAGAAAGGAAGCTGGGTGCAGTGGTGCATGCCTACAATTCCAGCAGCTTGAGAGGCTGAGGCATGAGAATCTCAAGTTCAAAGCCAGTCACAGCAAAAGTGAGGTGCTAAGCAACTCAGTGAGACCCTGTCTCTAAATAAAATACAAAATAGGGTTGGGAATGTGGCTCAGTGGTTGAGTGTCCCTGAGTTCAATCCCAATCCCACCCCTCAAAACAAGAAGAAAGGAAAATAAACAATATTGAAAAAAAATAGTAAAAGTTAAAGGTGGAGAGTGAGATAGTTTGGCACAGCCTTAGAAATATGATAATAAATAAGGAAGTATAAGAAGTTATTAATATTCATTTTTTTCATTGACTTCAAACTAAAAAATATATAATAATTACAAAAGGATCTAATCTGAAAGAGACAATAATTGTATGGTTATATTTCAAAATTAAAGAAAACGCAGTTGAATGCTGTACTACAGTATAGCAGAACAACTATGATTGGCAACGTTTAATTGTATATTTCAAAATAGCTGATAGAATTTTTAAAGTTCTTAACACAAATAAATGATTAATATTTGAAGGGTTGTTAATGCCAGTTACATTTATCTGCTTATACATCATATACATGTATGAAAACATTGCATTCTACCCCATAAATATGAATGATTACTGTGTGTCAAATATATATATATATATAATTTCAAATAAATAAATGATTGAAAAAACTGAAGAGGAAAAGTGTGGCAGAGGGAGCAGCTTGCATCATCAGGAAGGAGGAGAGGGAGAGGGACAAGAGGGAGGGGGACGAGGGAGTGAGAGGGAGAAGAAGGAGAGGGAAAGGGAGAGGAGACTCCACTCTCCAGATACAAAATATTTACCCCATAGCCATGCCCCCAATGAACCACTCCCTCCAGCCACACCCCACCTACCTCCAATCATCACTCAGTTAATCCCATCAGGGATTAATTCACTGATTAGGTTAATACTCTCACAACCCAATCGTTTCTCCGCTGAACCTTCTTCCATTGTCTCTCACGTGAGCTTTTGGGGGACACCTCACATCCAAGCTGTAACAGTCTTCCTCCAACATATCACATGTTATACTTATTTATCTTACTTCTTTTCTTTCTCTCCTACAAGAATGTGTGCTTTATGTAGAAGTCAGTGTACTTCAGAGGAACAGAACCAATAGAATATATATGACAGGGGATTGATTAGATTAGCTTACATGATCAGAGTCTGGATAGTCCCAAAATGGCCACTAGCACAATAGAAAGCCAAAGGAATCAGGAGCTACTCAGTTCTAGAGACTGGAGCCTCAGAACAAGAAGGACCGATGATACAACCCTAGTCCAGGCCTGAAGGCCTGAAATACCTGGAGAGTCACTGATGTGAATCCATTCAAGGCTGAATAATCTGGTGTCTGATGTCCATGGGTAAAAACAGCAACAAAGAGCACACCCACTCAACAAGAATCAAGCTTGTGTACCAGCAAACTTCCTCCTGCTTTTCCTTCCTCCAGGCCCCAAATACTGCAACCCACATTCAGGGCAAGTCTGCCCCACTCAGCTGATCCAAGTGCCAGTCTTCTCCAGACACACCCAGAATTCTGTGTGGCCAATTTTCTCCTTATTTCTCAATTCAAATTGACAATCAAGATTAACAATCACAATTAATGAAAGCTGAAAATTTTAAACTTTTTTCCTCTCATTGCTATTTCTCCAACATCAAGAAAAGTGCCTAGCACATCATTAACATTCAATAAATATGAACTAAATGAGTCATTTAAAGGTTCATTGTCAGCTCTTATATATTTCCAGTCAGACCCTACAATTCAAACCATGCTTCACCTTCCAGATACAAGTTCTGGGTTTACTAGTTCCTATGGTTTGGATCTTTCTGTACAGCATTGCCTGTAAGTCATTTCCAGATTTTGAAAAAAAAAAAAAAATGAGGTTGTGTGGTCTGACATTCTGCATGATCACCCAGTGGGCCAGATGATGCTATCCAAAAAGACAATGGAAACTCCTGCCTGCAGGAAACACGTGAGAATGGAAGAGAATGTGCAGGCAGCTATGTGTCTTCTCTTTGAATCACCCCCACAACTCCTCAGCCAGTATGAATTTTTTTTTTTTTTTGCAAAAGAAAGGGGAATCTGGAGATACCCCTGTGCTAGGCAGATATATCTGTCCAGTAACCTTCAAGGTCTCCTTGTGGCTTGTTCTGAAACAAGAGCCAGTGCAGGGACAAATCCATTTAATTACTTTCCATCACTCCTCACTTCATTTTTCCCCCACCCTTATTCTCTCCTCATCTCTTTGCCCTGGGGTTGCATCTTTCAAATCAAGTGCCAGCATTGTGTCTTTGCCTCAAACATCAAGAAAAATGCCTAGCACATCATTAACAGAAAACTGAAGAATTTGGGCCAAGATAAGATCTTTGATGTTTCCATCCCTTTGGATTCAAGGGACTAACAACCTGGTAGGTGAGAACTTCATGGTTATGATCTATGTCATTGGAATCAAAGTGAACCAGATTTGGATCCTAGTTGTTCTAGCTACAAGACTCGGACAATGTCTTTAAATTCTTCACATGTAAAAAGGAAAGAATGCATCTAGCTCTCGTTGTTGTGGTGACAATGAAATGACATGGCATAGTGTAAGTTCTGACCCATAAAAGCAATGGAATAGAAAAAAACATAATATGTTGATGACTCTTCAAGACAGACTGAGGTGGTATGAGGAACCATTTGGAAGAGAGTAATTCAAAGTATGGCATTAATGAGATTCTTTCATACTGGTGAATGTAGCTTTGAGCCAAGAAGAGCCAGAAGTAATCTAACACTGCCTCAGAATATAGTGCTAATATACTTCCAAACCAATTCATAAGTGAATGCTTTGTCCCTAGGAGGGCAAGTGAGAGAACAACAATAATTACAACACATTTGTATGTCTTTTTAACACTACAAAATGCTTTGTCATATGTGAGCTCATTGGATAGTCCCAGATATTCTGGGAGTAGGCTTCCTCCTATTGCATCTTGTCATATTACAGATTCTTACTGTCTTTAAGAGATGGGAAAAAATTAAAAACAAAGTTTCCATAAATCAAGTGAATTGCTACAGATTTTATGTTGTATATGTTAGTTTGCATGATAATGCTCGCTGTTGAAACAAAAACTACCTTCTCAGAACTTGGAAATGTTTGTAGTCAGGGATCCTCCTGGAACACTGCTATTCATGACATCCTGTCTTATAGTTCCACTCTCCTCTGAGGCCTCATAATTCTCCAAAGGTGAGGTGAAAAGGGAAAGCACACCTTCTTCTTCCCAGGTTTGGCCCCATAGTGACATTCATCACTTCTACTCAGATTCCATAGTCTTGTGGTTGCAGTTATATGCACAGGGTGATGTGACACTGGAGTATGTGCTCTGGTAGGGTATGTATCAGTCACCACTTTATTATATGAAAGTCTCATGGACAGTAAGCCTTCTGTCCTGGGGGAAAAGGGGTTATATGGGATAGCTCTCTCTATGCCACTAAATTTTCATCCCAGAAGATGCAAGCACCTCAGTGACAACTCACTGCAAAGAGAAAACAGGAAATCATATTGCACATGTTCCTGTCATGTTCAGCTTAATTTATAAAATATAGCATTCTATTTTTAATAAAATGAACTATCCCATTACTATTACCAGTTGTGTGGATCCTAATAAAGGTGTGAGGTACATAAGTCATTATGTACCTCAAATAGCTCATTTGAGATGCGTGGAATCAGATATGGCATTTCTCATTATAACATCTTAAGTACATTTTTAATAAATATGGTGAACAGATTAGAGGTAAAAACCTATGCAAACTGAGATCAACAAAGTTTTGGCTTAGTTTTGGCCTGCCATTTAGATTTCTCTTTAAACCTGATCATTTTATTTGAGGAAACATAATCAACATGCAAACAGAAGATAGAGAAATAAAATACAGAGGGCTATCTATGATGTGCTGATGTTTATTAAGGATATAACTGTGGTTTATATGAAGGAAATTGAACCCATGAGTGCATTAAATCAATGAAATCATTTTATTTCAAATAGAAACTGGTGTTTGCAATCATCTTTTAAAAAGAAAAGATGAAGCAAATTCATTTTGTTTTTGAAATCAACGTATTGTCTACCTCCTTTTAATTTCTACTTTAATCAATAAAGTTATGTGTTATGAAAAAGGACATTTATCATAATGGTGCTGACACACACTTTGAATTTTTAAACATTTTTTAATACAATGCATGCTCCTTCCTGAGCCATCAATTGTTTCCATATAATGTTTGAAAAATAGAGGTATTTGTGTAATGGTAGTATGGACCACTTGTGTGGCAAAAATATATATATCGCTAAGTAAACATTAAAGACACATAAAATATGTACATAGCACTAAGTCTTGCTTACACAAGACCTGAAGTAAAGACAGTGCATTCTGGCTTTAGTTCAGAAAATGTAATTTCTGTAATGAATCATTTTTTTCCTCATATCCTTCCAAACCAAGATCCAAACAATAAGAGGACATCTTCACGCACACTAAAGAAAACTAGGTGTAGCCACACCATCAAAAACTAAGTGGACCCCAAACCAATGAATGTTAAAGAGGCCAGCATCATAATTAGGGCACTGATTTCTTATGTAAGCCACTCCCTTTTCAACATTCATTAGAGCAGGAGAGAAGCTTCTGTTAGCTTTTGATGGATGGTAACCAAATCTGCTGTCATGCTGGAAAGGCTGCCAGGGTGTGGTAGTGTCATTCCTCTGAGTAGCTGTGGGCTCTAAGGACTCTCTGAGTCTCTTTTGCTTATCACCCCAAAGAGATTCATCTCTAAACAATGCTCTGGCACTGTGAACCTTGGGTTTGAACTCTTTGGTTCATTAAGAAAGAAAGGGCAAGATCCTGAATGTAAAACAGAACTGATCTCCCAATGTAATCAGTTCTCATCATTTAACAAGGAAAAAACCCTCACTGCAGATGGAAAGGTCGACTGTATGGCAATATTTTTACCTGTCTTGTTACCTGCTGGTAACAGCAAGATAGGTCTCAGTTGAGAAAAGTCCAAAAACTTCAGGGGAATATTTTATTTTCTCTTATATCCTTTAAGCTTTGCCCAGAATTTGACGATGACTGGAAGCAAATTCAAAGTTCACAGCAATGCATCTTTCTGTATCACCTGATTCTGGGTGACAAACGTACCACTTTCAAATTAGTGTGGCGTTTGTGCAGTTAATCATATGCATTAGAAATTATTTCAACAGGAATCTAATTTTCACCACACATATACTAATGTAGACATCTTCCCCAAACATACGATTCCTGTGTGTTAAATTTTATAGACATTTCTTACTAAGTGAAAACCTTAAAATGAATATTTTCAAGGAAAAAATAATGAGAATTTAAAGAAATAGTATACTTCATCACTACTCGAAAATGCCTAAAGAAAAAAAATACTATAGCTCTCTTGCAAATCAAACCAAATCATCTAAAATCCCCTTTAAAAGGCTTAATTATTAGTCACGTATAAATTGAGTAAAAAATTGTGAATTTTTGATCAACTTATTTTTGATCAACTTTTTTCAAGTTCAACTATAAAACTACATATTAATTGTAACAAGCTTGTCAATCCTGCCTACTTTCTATCTGCATTGCTTTTAGTAAATTAGAGACAATTACCAAGATTCCTGATCTTGATAGATTTTTCTTTCATCTCCTATTTGGATAAGGCCTTATTCTCTTTATACCATTTACCAACAAAAAAAAAAAAAAAAAAAAAAAAAAAAATCAAAGTACTTACTAGCTTATTAGCACAATAGCAACAATACCTCAACCAAAAAAGAAAGCCACTCTTCAAATTTTACTTTTATTTTTGGACTCAGTTAAAATACTTCTAAAATATGCATGCATTGACTTTGAGAAGATGTAATTGTGATATTAAATTTTATTGAAATTTCTCAGGTCCTGATTTGTGTACAGGCCGGTGCTCTGAGTTCCCACGAAGCAGTAAAACGTTTAAAATACTGTCTGTGCAAATGCAAAATTTATGAATTCACACATCTCTGGTTGATTTATGTGAAATAATAATGCACTATTTAATGCTTAAACATGGCTAGGAGCGATGCTAGGCTATCAAGATGTACAATGGAATAATAGATTTATAAGACGGATAACCTTCTTGCCTAGAGAAGCTTGTTTAAAGGTGTTGTACAGATATATTAAACTATATGTAATTTTATACTAACTTAATGCTGTAGGCCTATACTGCAAGCAATAAAAGATTACAACCATGGCATTTGCAATAATAAAATGATCTGGCTATTCAACAGAAGGTATCTGAGGACTAAAAAGAGATAAGGAGCTTGCTTGAAACTTTTTTCCCTTTCCATTCATTGCTCTTTACAAAACATTTCTTTTCTCTTTATGTGGCCAGCATAAATCCATGGCCCCGTGGTTGTCTCCCATCATGGTACCGAGGGGAAAGTTTCTTGTGAGGATGGTAATTGGTTGTTTTGAGGGGACTCCAGGCATATTTAATTATCACCTGATCTGCTCAGAAAAACTAAGTAAAAACTTATTAAGATGAAATAGAACAGAGAACCATAATTGGCAGTTTTCAGCAGTCTACTCTATTTTTTTGTACTGTGCATGTATATTTTTTGAGTGGGGCAATTTTTTTCTTCGGAGTTTTTGTTTTTTACATCACTGTAAGATAAACAATGAGGTGCCCTAGCCCAAGTTTTGTGTTCCTGTGAATTTAAAAATATAACTGAACTTTAGAAAGTTTGAAGTAAGTCACCCCAGCAGCCTTTTCCCAGAGGGTGCTGCCTGTGTTCCAGATGATTTTCCAGTACGTTCCACCTGCACTCCTGCAAGAGATTTCCTGCTTGCCTGTCAATCACCCCCCAGGGAGCTTCTCTTCCACCCAGTGAGCTGCAGTGCATCCTCTCCAACTGCATGCAAAAGCGGGTCCAGGTCGGCCCTCCTCCCATGGGTGTCCTCTGCTGGGCAGTCAGGACTGTGCCCTCTGCTCTTTACCGTTCAGCAGTTGATGCCCATTTTGCAGTTAATAATTTTTTTAATTTTAAACACTTTACTTGTTCAGATTAATATGTATTTTCTATTTCCTGGCTAGACACTGGATGATACAATGATTTTTAAAAATCAATAAATAAAAATTAAATGATATATATGCTGTTGCCTTCCATTAGATAAGGTCTTGAATTTTGTAGTGGTTTGCTTTTAAAGTTTAACCTTCTTCCACATAGTTTCCTGAAATAATGATAAAATCTCTCTTTTAACGAGAGATAACAACGAGGCAATAAGTACATTTAAAATAGTTCCACTGGTATTGCAGTTTTAACTAAATTTAAGAGATCATTCATTTGTTTGTGGCTAAATAGCAAGTCACCATATTTTACATAACCAAAGAGGTATTTTACAGGAAAACAGTTTTTGTTTAACAAATGCTAAATATCAATATAGTCTCTTTTGAAAGGACCCAATTTTTGTCAAATAAGAATTTTGACACAATTCATTTGCACTGATTAACAGAGTTACGAATCAAAGAAACTACACAGCATGAAGCCCATCTCTGAGGGAATAAAATCTAGACCTAAATCTTCAAGTTGCGTTTCAAAAGGTCCAATTGCAATCAATTTAAAATTTTATGACATTTTCACAACACTCATGAAAAGAATTTTCCTCTAGTTTCCAAGACTGCATTGTACGTCTTATGGCCACACTGCCTATCGAAGACAGTTTTCAGAGCTTGACAGGGATATCAATTATATGAATTTCAAATTGGCTATACTTGTCAGGAAATAACACGATCGCATATGAATCACCAAATGTTCGACTCCCTTTCTGTATATACAGTTTCTAAAGAACAAAATTTCAACAGCCATTGTTAATAGCATTTCAGTAACTTTTATTCCCTATTTGCACATACAGTGGAAACACATATAATTAAGAAATATCTCAGTGCTGAAATATCATATTATGTGGGGACTAGCTGTTGAACTATTTTCAACATTGCCCTTAGGAGATGTAAAATATCTGAACAGCCAGAAATTGAGTAACCAGTTGAAGCTTGTCAAAATATGTGGTCAGTCGGAGTTCTAAAAGGTAGAACGTAGCTTGTGTCCATGGTGACCAGATCCTGCCTGGTTCCCTGAGACATAATCAATTGTGCCAACAGGTGACCGTAGTTCCCTTTATAGAAACAAGACAGAAGAAGAGAGTACGATAGCAGTACTCGGGCCTGATCACTAACAGGACTCCAGTGGCTTCTTATCCAGGACAGAATGAACATGAATAAAAACGTAGGATAGTTATGAGAAAATATTAAATTTGATTTCAAAAACACTGCTCTCTATTTGAACATTCTGGGTTGGAAGTGATGGTGCTGATATAGATAGCACCGTCTATTCATTCCTTCCCACCTCTCCCATTATTTTCTGTCTTCTTCCCTTGCTATGTGTTGACTTGTTTCTCTGTTTATGGCTTGACATTCCCCCTACTAAAATGCAAGCTCTACTAAAATGCAAGCTCTACGAATACAGGAGCACAATGAATACATCTCCATTGTGCTCAGCACAGCATCTCTCCACCGCAGACCACCCTTGCACTTGGTACCATTCAATTAGAAAGCATTCTTGGATCAAATGACCTATCTCTTTACTCACTAGCCTTGACCAAGTCATTGCATTCTGGGTTTCAGTGCCCTTCTAATTCCTAGATTGAGATGATTAAACAAAGCAATATCTCAGCTCTTTCAGATTAGAACATTGTAATTTGTTTTTATTTATTTAGTTAGTTAGTTAGTTCACTGTACACAACTGGAGTACAACTATCATTTTTCTGGTTGTACACAAAGTAGAATCATACAATTTGCATATTTATGCATATACATAGGGTATAGATGTTTGTCTCATTCTCTTTCCTTCCCTGCCCCCTACCCACCCCTCATTTTCCTCTACACAATCCATCCCTTCTCCATTCTTCCCGTGCCTCCCCCTAACCCCCGCTATGTGACATCAACCACTTATAAATCTTTTAGCCTTTGGTTTTGGGGGATTGGCTTATTTCACTTAACATGATCTTCTGCAATTCCATCCATTTACCTGCAAATGTCATAATTTTATTATTCTTTACGGCTGAATAATATTCCATTGTGTATATATACCACAGTTTCTTTATCCATCCATCTATTGAAGGGCATCTAGGTGGGTTCCATAATCTAGCAATAGTGAATTGGGCTGCTGTGAACATAGATGTGGCTGCATCACTGTAGCATGCTGATTTTAAGTCCTTTGGGTATAGACCAAGGAGAGGGATAGAACATTGTAATTTGATTTGAGTGTTTTAAACTTAGACTTTTATCTCTAAGTTCTAAAGAATTTATTTAGACAAATATTAATTTCCCCAATATCACTGGTTGTGGCTATTCTCCAGATAAGAGCTATAACATAAGTCAGAATTTTTCCCATATTAATAATTCAAATTTGTTGCCAGTTACTTAAATTTAAAGAGACAAGTTGCTTGTGCCAGCAAGCAACTTATGGCTTCCTAAATTCATACCTACCACCCTTCATCGCCCTGCCTGTGACACTGAAGCTGGACTCTCTGAACATTTCTCCTTAACTGGTACGATTCCAAGAATTGCCAGGGAGTGCCGCAGAGGGGCCATGGAGGACAAAATGGTGTCCAGTGTCTTCCTCCACTTCCTCTCCTCAGTGTGCTTCCCTCCCTTCTCCCCCTGCAGTGTCTACCAGCATGGGGGACATTGGCAGTGCTGGGTCTCCCACAGTTTCAGCAGCAGCCCTCCAGGCCCCATTCCAGGGAGTTCAGTTAGTGCTGCAGCCAGCATCCCAGAAAGTCTGGCAGACACCCCAGCAGCCTTTCCCCAGCTGGTGCTGCCTGTGTTCCAGCTGATTTTCTAGTAAGTTCCACCTGCACTCCTGCAAGAGATTTCCTGCTTGCCTGTCAACCACCCCCCAGGGAGCTTCTCTTCCTCCCAATGAGCTGTAGTGCATCCTCTCCAACTGCATGCGGGAGGGTGTCCAGGTCAGCCCTTCCTCCCTTGGGTGTCCTCTGCTGGGCAGTCAGGACTGCGCCCTCTGCTCTCCTGTACTCTTAAGTATTCTCTTTACCATTCAGCAGTTGATGCCCATTTAGTAGTTAATAATTTTTTATTTTAAAAACTTTACTTGTTTAGAATTAATATGTACTTTCTATTTCCTGGCTAGACACTGAATGATAACGATGATTTTTTAAAAATTTTTATTTAAATAAAAATTAAATGATATACATGCTATTGCCTTACATTATGTAAACATCTGTTTGTATTTTGTAAAGTGTTTTAAGTTCTTATATTTTTGAGACTTTTCTATTATCTAAAATGCCAAAAAAAAAGCCCAGAAAAACCTAGAATTTAAAATATTTTTCCTTTGTTTCCAGTTAAATGTAGGGATTGTTTTTAAATTTTTTTCTTTTTCATGAGCAAGGAAGGAAACTGAATTTAATTAAAATACATATCCTTAGATTCCAATTTCCTCTATAAAAGAGGGCAAAATTTGATCCATAAGATGACTTCATGTAGATCACAACGTTCCTTACATGTGGTTGCTCTTGTGTATAAATCATCAGAGCTACGCACAATGACAGTAGCTTCAGCAGGATTAGGCATGGTGCTTTCTAGTGAGAATATGGTATTTCACTGACCCCATGAATCTTACGGGATGTTACATGGCTTAATACAAAACATACAACAAACCTGCATATGACAATGATTCCTTCTCCTTTTAAAAGAATTATTTAAATTGCATTATATATATATACACACACATATAAATACACACACACACACACACACATACGTGTGTGTATGCATTATTCTTATGAATTACCTTTCTTTTAAATGCTAAATATGATCCTCAACACTTGCCAACCTTGTTCTCAGCTGGACGAGATGGTGTCATCACACAAAAACTACACACACTTTATTGTATTTCTCAGTTTCTGAGCAATATATCCTTCAATCTCTTAAAGGAACAATCAAAATCAGAATTGGAAGTGGAGGCTCCTACTTCAGCAAACATGAGCAGTAACTTCTGAAAAAGAAAAACAGCATTTTTTTCAAATTTTAGTTGATGTTATTTTTTATTCTTTCACTGCTACTCATTACATCTTTGGAACTGTTATTCCTATGTGAGAAAAGAAATAGGGCAATAATGAGGAATCATTTCCATACGATGCCATATTCTTCTTTGCAGGCAGGCTGGACGGGAGCCTAAGAGGCAAATATCCAAAGAACCACTCGCCTGGGTGTATGTGGAAGCCCAAGCAGTTCTTGCCTGGCAAGATTCATGTTTCCTCGGGTTTGTTTTCATGGTCAGGTGGCGATTTCACTCCTTCATTTATAAGCTTCCTATCATTTCAGTCACCTATTCCAGAGTTACAAGGTAATTTCTGGACCTAGCTTTAATTCTTTGGGAACTACAGCCCTTTCAATCAAAATCAGCCCAGAGGTACTCCAGCAGAGGCTGCGAGTGGCCTCCCCAAGTCCGGTCTCCCTGTGTGGATGCCCACATTTTAGATGAGCACATCGAAGCTCTGCCACCCTTGCAACCAGATGTGGCCATGAGATGACTCGGACTACAAAAGGAAGATAGAAGTTTTGTATGTGGATTCCAAGAATTATCTTTAGAGGTACAAAGCATACCCTTTGCTGGCACTTTTAAAACTGAAGATTTAAATCGGATCTATTAAAACTGAACAACTGTCACTCTAACAGGCATCTTGTACCCTGATAGAAGGAAAATGGGTCTTTGACACCATGAAGTCACCAGACCAACCTTGGGCTGCCTAAATCATCTTGTTTAAGCCCCTAATGAACACACACAGCCAATCCTAACCCTAAGGGAGCCAGATGATTTGAGGCCCATGAATTTTGTAGCTGCTCTTCTGAGTTAGAAAAAGCAAATCTTCACATTCCTACAACAGATGCAATAAAAGACAGAGACCTCGCTACTCAAAATGTGGTTCACTAACAGGCGGGCGTGGCCTAAGCTAGAAATGTAAAAGAAGCCCAAGCTCTCCCTACAGAACCCGAGTCTGCATGTTAACAAGATTCCTGGGTAATGCATTTGCGCATGCTCTAAGCTAACTTGAGAGCTCAGTGCACCCATCTCAGCATCTGCTCTGGAGCCTCATGGATGCAGGCAGTTTTACTGCAGGATCTTTCTCCTAGGACCTGTGGACTCTGATACAATGTCTAGATTCTATTTCAGGACTTACAGTTGCTTGTAGAAAACTATCCGGTGAAGATCTGTATTCTGATCATCAAAAACCATTGTAAACACGATTTTTCTGTTTCAGGAAAGTCTAGAAATAGAAAATGTCAACAGTTTTAATACGAGGAAATATTTGCCTCTGATTTATTTTTGTCCTTGTATCCTTGTGTGCTTTGAAGAGACAAATTTTAATCCAGAAGCATGTTTCTTAATCCCAGTTTGGAAATTTTTCCACATGTTGTGGTTTATTTGCACAAAAAGAAGGTAAAAGCTGAGTACAAGAGCTTGGTGCATCTTGGAGAGAGAGGTCAGATAAACTTGACCTTGGTCATACAGCAAGTCAGAGGTAGAAACTAGACTACCTTGGGTCCTGGATATCAAAATCTCTTCCCTCTGACATAAAGAAAATCAATTACACCATTCAGACCCTGCAAACTCTTCCAAAAGAATCTTTATGGGGAAAACTCAAAGTTGTAAAATGTCTATTGTAAGTGAGCAATTCTAAGTGTTTAAAAAAAAAAGGGGGGGCTTTCTCTTGAAGTGTTAATTGCTATCTTAGCTTTAATACTTATTTTAAAAATTGTGATCTAAACCATGGTAATGCTTAAGGATTGGGTACTAATAACTTTAATACACTAAAAAAAGAAGCTTCCCAAACAACTGAACATGTTCTTAGATGACCTTACTCTTGTACTAACAATTTGGGAAATTGCTGCTAATTCTCATTGTTCTTTCCAGTGTTTTTAATGATGTTCCAAGCATTTGTGGTTAAAAACACAAGGGAACTTAAATCACACAGGCCTAAGGTTAAAATTCAAGATTTTAAAATAGGTTTAATAGAGTGAGCTATGTTTGTTTCTTATGTGTCTAGCTGTATCTTTATTTTATGTAATTAATATGTAGCAAATTTCACATAATTTAAATGCACAGTGTGATAACTTTTGATATATGGACCTACCAATGAAACTGTACAAAATCAAGGCAACAAACATTTCATCCCTAACAGTGTTTGAATTCCTGTACTTCCTCACTACCGGATCCTTATATGGAGGTAATCAGTGGTTTGTTTCCTGTCACTCTATTAGTTTGAACATTCTAACAATAATATTTGTCTAGCTTTTTCCAAACTGCATTATAATTCTGATAATCATCCATGTTGTTGCATGAATTGACAGTTGTTCCTTTTTATGGCTGAGTAGTATTCCATCATAAGGATATGCCACAATTGTTTACCATTCACTTGGTAATAGATTTATAGGTTATTTCTAGTTTTAAGCTCTTATAAATAAAGTAACTAAGAATATTAGTATAAAAGACTTTGTGTGAAAATATACTTTCATTTCTTGTGATGGAATGCCCAGAACTTGTTAAGTGAATGTTGAAATTTTTTTCAAAACTGCCAGAATACTTTCTCATTTTAAATCCCACTAGAAATATGCCAGAGTTCAGATTTCTCCAATTTCTTGCCAACTCTATTGTCAATTTTTAAAATTATAATTGTTCCAGTGGGTGTGTAATGTTGTTGCCTTTTAATTTTAATTTGTGTTTTCCTAATGATTAGCAATACTTAGCATATTTTATATGCTTGTTTGCCATACATATCACTGGTCAATTATGTGTCCAAATTATTTATCCTATTAAAATTACATTTGGTTTGCTATGTTGCATTTTGAGAGTTCTTTCAATTTTCTGGATATAAGTGCCTTAACAATTGTAATTTGCAAATATGTATCTCCAGGCCATGGCAGCATTTTGCATTCTCTAATAGTGCCTTTCAGATAAATGAATTTATTAATTTGATAAATTCCAGACTAGCAATTTTTTTTTTTTTTTGCTTTTGTATTGTGCTTTTGGTGTGTTTAAATAATCATTGTCTAACTCCACAGAGTTTCTTCCATGGTTGTTTCCAGTTTTACATTTTTAGGTTTTATGCTTAAGTCTATAGTTCATTTCAAGTTGTTTTACATGTCACAATATGTGGGTTGTTTAATGTTTTGCATATAACTGTCCAAATATTTCAGAATTAGCTGTTAGAATTTCTCCTTTCTCCACTGAATTATCTCCTTTGAAAAGCATTTGTCAATATATCCATGAACTTGTTTCTAGATTCTTTTTCCTGTTCCATTGATCTGTTTCCTTACAGATGTGTCAATACCACATTGTTTGATTACTATAATCAATCTTGAAAACATATATTGTAAGTCCTCTGACTTTGCTACATCTTTTCATGAGTTCTTTTGTCTGTTTTATTTGTGCTTCCATATACATTTACAAATAGGTTTGTTACATTCTATAAAGATGCCTGCTAGGATTCTGCTTAACATTTAATTGAATTTATATAGATCAATTTAAGGAAAATGGCATCTAATTAATATCAAGTATTCCCAACCATGTTCTTGGTTCTTCGTTTTCTCAATTTCTCATTTTAAAATTTATATAGAAAACATTTAGTAGTTTTAGTGTGCAAGTCACACATCTTTTATTATTTAACTTTAAATATTTCATTTTGATGTTCTTTTAAATGGTATTTTAATTTCAATTTCCAATTGCTCACTGATAGAACATGCAAATAGAACTTCATTTTCCTTCCTTTTCAATTTTGATGTCTTTTATATTGTCATATCTTATTCCATTGACTTTAGCCTCCAGTTCAATGTTGAATAAAATAAGTAAAAGAGAATATTCTTTTATTGATCTTAGGGAGAAAGCATTTAGGCTGTACCACTAAGGTTGGTGCTATCTGGAGGTTTTCATAGATTCCTTTATCAGATTAAGAAATATTCCTTTTATTTATAATTTTCTCAGAATTTTTATCAGGAATAAATATTTAATTTTGTCAAAGGCTCTTTTAATATGCATCAAGATGATTACATGATTGGTTGGTTTGGTTTTTTATTAGTATGATAAATTACATTTACTGAGTTTGAAATGTTAAATGAAATTTGTATTCCCAGGGTCAACACCACTCAGTTATAATTGCTTTTAAAAATATTAATGTATTCTATTTAGCAAATTTTCTTGACTATTTTTGTGCTTTGTTCATGAATTATTGGTCTATAACATTTTTATTCTAATAAATTTTTCTGGTTTTATTATATGAGTGATGCTTCTTTCATAGAATTAGTAAATGATCTACCCTCTTCAGTTTTCTGCAGGTGTTTGTATGAACTTGCTATTACTATTTCTTAAAAGGATGTAAAATTCCCTAGGAATGCTCCTCAGCCTGGAGCTTTCCTTGTGGGAAGATTTTAAAGGAAAGATTTATTTTTTTCTACTAAACGTAAGCCTTTTCTAGTAATCTATCTATTCTAGAGTGAATTTCGGTATTTATGTCTTTTTAAAAAAAATCATTATTTCTTCTAAACTGCCAAGTTTATTGACTTAAAAATCATGTTGTTCATAATATCCCTTTACTGTCTAACACAGCATCTGTAACTATGTCAACTGCACAACTTCTGATATTGATCATTTGTCTTATCTGTCTTTTGTTCTGATCAGTCTGACTAGAAATGTAATGATTTTATTAATTCATTCAATGAACTACCTTTTGGTGTCATTAATTTTCTCCTTTTCTGCTCACATATTGTTTCCTTATATTTGTTTACTCCGGTTTTAATTTGAACTATTTCTACTCTCTTAAGATAGAATCGGAAATCAGTGATTTACTTTTCTTCTTTTCTAATGTAGGAATTGATGGCTATGACCTGTCCTCTGAACACTGCTTTAGTCATACCCCACACACTCTGGTGTATTATGCTTTCATTTTCATAGTAATTTCACTGTTTAGGTTTGCTTTGAATCATAGGCTGTGTAGAATTATATTATTTAATGTTCAAGTATCTGAGAATTTTCTAGAATATTTTGATTGCTGATTTTCAACTTACACTTCCATTTAAGATTTGAGAGCTTTTCTTTATTTAACAGAACTTATTTTATGATCCAAACTATAGTCTGTTTTGACAGCTCTTCTGTGTGCACATGAAAAGAAGGTGAATTCCGCTTGTTGGGTTCAATTTTCTGTAAAAATCAGTAAGATCAAGGTGTTTGGTAGTACTATTCAAATATTCTGTATCCTACAGATTTTTATCTAATTTTTCTGTAATTATTGAGATGTGTTGAAATCTTTGACTCCACTTGTGGGGTTTTCTATTTCTTCTAGCTTTTTCTTCATTTGCTTCAAACTGTTCATCTCTCTGTTATTAATATCTGTTATTTGGGGCATATATATTAGGTATTATTATATGTTCAGAAATCTACTTCAACTGAGATCAATATAAATATATACAACAGATATATAAATATATATAATACAAAAATATAATATAAATAAAACTCCAGTTTTCTTCTGATTGCTGCTAGCATGATAAGTATTTTTCCATCTTTTATTTTTAAGTTACTCATTTCTTTGTACTTAAAGTGGATCTCCTATAGGAAAATATGGTTGAGTCTTGATTGATTGTTGTAATTGCCAATCTCATGGTTTAATATGGCATTTAAGCCACTCACACTTGCTGCCCTCTTTTTTATTCCCTTAGTTGAAATTTACTACCTTGCTGTTTGTTTCCTACGTGGTTCATGGGATTGTTTTCTCTCCGCTACACACTTGTGGATCATTTTTTGATGATTTCTCCTTATTGCCTTGGTTAGCTTATTAACTCTGCATCTTTGTTTTAATTATTTTAGTGGTGGTTTTGGGTTTACATATATACATCTTTAACTTATTAGGCTACTTTCAAGAAATAAGAACAATGTAAGAATCTTAAAACAATTTTAAGATTGTTAAACCTCAGGAACAATGTAAGGATCTTAAAACAATTTGTTCCTCCTTCTGCCTCCTACCTGTTGTGCTACTGTTGTATTTGACTTCTACATGGTATGAACCCTATAATATATTGTTCTTATTGCCTTCAACAGTCAATTACAAATAACATGAACAGAAGTAAGAAAAAGTGCTGTACATTTAACTGCATATTTCCAGTTCCCACTGTTATTTATTCTTTATATGTATCCAGAGTTTCATTTAGCAACATGGAGCTTCTCCCAAAGGATTCTCTTTATCACTTCTTAGAGCATGGGTATGATGGTTATCAATTCTTTTTTTTTTTTGCAGGTCAAAAAGAAATTCATCTTTTTTGGAAAAAAAATTCTCTGGATAGAGAAGTCTAAAATAACTGAGTAGTTTAAATATTAATCCTGTCTACTATCTTCTAACTTGCATTGTTTCTGATAATATGCTATCAATCTTACCTTTTTCCTCTGCAGATATATTTTTTCATTTGTGTACCTACTTCTATTTTCTGTTACTACTAGTTTCCAGTAATTTGCTTTGAAGAAGTTATGTTCATGTTTCTTGTGCTTGAAAGGTTTGTTCCTCTTCTTGGATCTCTGGATTTATATTTGGAATTTTCAAAAAAGGTTTTGGGGAAAGGAAAGTTGTTTTGAGTGAGTGTGTATTATGCCTGTCACTCCATGTTGACTGGAAGTAAATATCTTATTTAAAAATCTTTCTGATGTAAAAGCAAACAGCATTGAATTAGAATCTAATCTGTACCATTCACTATTTGCTTTGTAATTTCTCTAAGCTTTGTCTTCCAAAGTTTGAAAAGAATATACAAGAATTAAATGAGATACTGTATATAAAGAACTTATAGTACATCCCATACACAAAGCTTTCTAAAAGTACTAGAAATTATTATTGCTGTCAATGGAGACTTTTTCAAGACATCAGAAATGAAGTTCAACAGCAAACAACTAATCAATGAAAATTATTAGGGATAGTTTATTAACACATTCATGCTTTTGTATGCTCACGTTTTAAAGATGTATCAGTTATTCCTTGTTCTGACCTAAAATCTCTTTGTCTTTCACAAAGAGTGATTTGCTATTTTACATGGTACTTAATGCAGAACTCAGTTGAATTATGTCTGCCATGGAGAGAGAATGATGATTTAGTATTTGTTTCCTGAGTTTTCACCCTTTCCCCTTTGAAAATGATCATGACAACAGTGTCTTAGAAATTCAGTGTTATTTCTTCAGAATGCGAATCAAGGAGGGAAAGTCCATCCCCAACCCAAGGCATCAGTTCCCCAGCCTAATTAAAATTCCCATTAGCTATGATGGCAGACATCTTGCTTATGCTCTGGCTACAAACTTCTTTGGGGCAAAGTTCACCTTATCAAAATTTGACAGTTGGTTGCAGCAAATGGAAAATACAAAAATTTTATTTAGTAGTTTCAAAAACAATCAATTTTACCACTTTAGAAACTTTCATTTATCCACACTGACCTGTCAGAATATTTGTTCTATCTTTTAAAAATTAATTATGATGCTGTCTTGTTACATGCTAAAATATGCCAACTCCTTTGTAATTAAGAATCCTTTCTTTTTGACTTAGGGAGTAATCTTTAACTCTGAGGAAGAGGAACAAACAGCTGTGCTACTGACAGCTAGCAGATGATTGCGAGCCTGCTAGTATTTTGGAAGTAAGTCTCTTTATTGGAGAAAAAAAAAAACAAGCCACAAGATGCCAACAGCAAAGAATACTAATTAGTAGGGCTGAAATACTTTGGTGTCTTGGTAGATAATGGAGGGATCCAAGAGGGAAGCCTCCTCAAGATGTCATTCAGTATGAAGAATTCACATATTAGGTGTTTAAATGGCAATCAGTGTGGAGTTGTTGGGTGGTGGTGGTGGTGATTGGTGACAATGTAGATGTCCTTTTTTTTCTCTAGGTGACACAGCTATCATTTTGTTAGCACAATGGTTGTTTTTTCCCTTTTAATCTAACAGCACAGGTTCTTGACTCATTCTTTCTTTTGCAAGCAACTTGCCTTTCACTTTGGCAAAACCCTTTAGAATTTCTCAGCTGTTTAGTCGCGCCTTTTGAAAACTTGTCCTGGGTATGAAATTTATGTCAGGAGATCAATAATTAGTAAGTATTAATCTGTTAGAAAAAATTGTGATAAGAGAACTGAGTTATTATGGAAGCTTTAGGGAAGCATCATTTTTGGTAGAAGGTGAATCCTTAGATGGTTAGATCTGAAATCTCATTTTTAATTTTATCATTATTTAAGAGAAGAATGGAGGAACTTTAGATTACGTAGAGGGAAATGAGAGGAGGAGGGAGCAGGGGAATGAAAAATGGTGGAATGAAACAGACATCATTACCCTATGCACATGTAAGATTGCATGAATGGTATGAATCTACGTTGTGCACAACCATAGAAATGAAAAGTTATACCCTGTTTGTGTACAGTGAATCAAAATGCAGTCTGTAAAAATTTTTAAAAATTGAAATAAAAAAGAAATAAAGATTCAATATTTCACATAGGATTTTAGTTATTGGTGTCATTCATTAAAACTAATTTTATGAAAGCCCTCATGTAATAAGATAGAAGTTTTAGAATTTTATGACCCCAGAAAAGTTTTAATATGTTGTCTATTTCTGCACTTTTCTAAGACAAAAGAAAAATAAAATTAGATAAGCTGGAATAATTGCCATAAAATAATGAAAACAATGCTTTAAGAAACTGTATAAAATTTTTTACAAGATGAGCATTTATAAAGTTTAGAAACACTATGTTTTTAAATCACTATGTTTCAACTTGTATAACATAAAATATTTTCAAATAAAATTAAAGATATTCATGAGTTAGAAAAATATTTAAGAACATCTGACAAAACGAATGTTATTTAAGCCAGTCTTAAAAATTATAGAAACTAAATACTTTACCTTGAAAATTGTAAGTCAGGGCTAAATTTTTTTAATTTCCAAAGGTTATTCTAATACACGAAAGAATAGTGTTTCATTTGGTGAGATTTTGTGTCCTGCTAAGATCAAAGCCCCTTGCAGCAGAGCCACACTAACACAAATGCACTGAGTGATAGGGCAAAAAAATAAATAAATTATCATGTCAAATCACATAGAAAATTAAGGGGATCATGTTGTAAAAATAAAAGTAGTTAGGATGGTCTTTTATAATTTTATTTTATAAAATGTTTTAAGTTAAAACATTCATGTACAATGAGATCTCATTATTAAATATTACATAAATTTTGCTACTGCTATGCTAGAAGGAAGAAATATATTTTGAAACTTGATCGTCTTCTACCTCATATTTAGAATATGAAATAAGTTTTTCAAATAGATCTTTGACCAAATGATTCTAAGTTTGGCTTGGGAGAATGATGTATAATAATGGGCAAAAGGATTTTGAAAGTATAATAAGGATAAATTTACCTAACAAGTGTGGTAAAGATACTGAGGTACTAGTCCCAAATTGATCGATTGAGTCAAGGAGTAGATCTTAGCATGTGTAGTAATTTTAATAGATAAGTGTAACTTTAGAAAAAGTAAATAGATTTTATTTAATAAATAAGTTCTGGCTTACTATTTCACTGTAGGTAATTATAGACAACAATAATATATTGTATATTTTTAAAAGGTAGAAAAAAGGTTTTTTAATGTGTTTATCATAAAGAAATAATGAATGTTTGAGAAGATAGGTATATTTACCCTGATTTAAACATTATACTATATATATATATTAAACATTATATATGTGTATATATATACATATACATACATATACATATGTACATAAATACATATACATATATACATGTATATACACACACATATTGAAACCTCACATCACATAAGCAATAGAAGTCATTCTATTGGTTTGATAATTGAAGCATTGAAAAGTTCTATATGGAAAAAAAGCACATTAAAACAACATTAAATAGCAAAAAATTATCAGAAAAAAATTAAAAACCAAATAGGATGAAAGTAGGAAACTATAAAAAAATCAATAAGAAAATTACAGACTCGGATAGAAAAATGAGTGTAACTTTTTGGATTCTCCAGAAAGCAACATGTAGACTATTTGTGTTAGTCAAGAGTGCCTTGGACTATATCTGTGGAAGAAGTGACAAGACAGCAGGATAAGGTAAGAGTGATGGAGATCGATAAAGGTCTAGTCATGGTGGGGGTAGAGGAAATATGTTGGATTTCAAGCTCAAATGTCCACTGATTGTCCCAAGCTGGGTCAAGATGTGTCTTCCCTTGTATTTCCATGTCTATCACTAATTGTATGGGGGTTTCCTATGAAGGATCAGGCTCTCAGGCCCAGCTACCACTGCAGGCAAAATAATCCCTAAAAGGGTTAACTGGAGGGTGTCCATTCCCAGTTCCCAGGGAAAAGAATATTTACTTGAAGCATGTCCTTGCACAGTTCAGGGTTATGCCTACCACAGAGGGAAAATAATAGGATCAAACAATTGGCGATCACACAAAAAAAGTGAAGAGAAAGATGAAACAGTGCTCAGTTGCACTAATAAGATAATTAATGCAAATAAATCAAAATAATGGTGACAAACCATCTTGCCTAGCAAACTGTCAATAAACTCAGTATTATTACTACTGAGTAGTAATAATAGCAGACACTGTATTTTTTTGTGTGTGTCAGGTATTATGTTAAGAATTGTAGATCTATTATTTTGTTCAGTTCTCACAGTGACACTATGAAATGTGTGCTATGATTTTAATTCAAACTGTGCAAATGAGGATACACAGAAAGCTTAAATAACTTGCTAGAGATTACACCCTTATTAAGTGACAGAACTGTGGTTCATGCTCTAAGTATCCTAGTTGCCTCCTTACAATAAAAATTATAATTATTACAGAAAACTGGCAAGGAGTAATCTACCATAGGCAAAAGGACACACAGAGAAAAACTTGCTGAACAACAATTTAGTAATATCACCTTGAAAATGTTCATATCCAATAATCCCACTTCTAGAACATTTTCCCCAAGAGACAATCAGAATCATGGTCAATTATTTTTGTATAAGAACATTTGTAGCATAATTGGTTATGGCATTGAAAACAGCTCAATCGTGATAAAATATCCCACAGTCATTTGAAATAAAATCTAAAGGACATTTGAGACTGGGGAAATGTTGAAGATTTAATGCTTAGTTTTTTTCAAAAGGCAAGAGGTAAACCACTGTGTGCTACATAAGTACACACACGTGTCATGTCCACATGTAATTAGAAGCCACACCAGGATGTCACCATTTTGACTATTCACATTGAGGGACAAAAAAAACCTAAATATATTTTCAGATGGTCTTTTCCAAAAAGTTATCTAAATGTTTTTTGGGGGGTGACCATCTGCTTGATTATGTTCCATGGGACTACCAGGAACTTCTCACATTTTCCTTGGTGAGTAACCTGCAGATCTGGTCCTCAGACCTCCGGTTCTCAGCAACATATAATACTGGGTAATCAGGGCAGAGATGATATTAGGTAAAGATAAATAAAGCAAAACTCAACATTTTTTTGGACAGATTTGAGATAAACCTAGGAACATTTCAGGCTTCTTGAAAAGATTATTATAATCATCAAGAAGGTTTTTGCTTGTTTGTTTTTGTTTTTTACCATGATCCAGCCTACATGATCACTCTGGTTTCCTGATCAAGACTTCTGGCCAAAGCACAATGAAAATTAGATGCCTTTGAAAGTTAGCTGAGCCACCAGGCCAATCTTACATCTCCTTATGACATTTCAGTAATAAGACCAATTCAAGACAACAGCTAGCCACTGCTTTTACATGGGTGATTCATTTCTAGATGTGCTCCATGTAAAGATGGCCAATGTGGTGCAATAAATACTTTCCTGCAATAAATATGTAATTCTCGGATGAAGCACCAATGTTGAAAGATGTACCCTGTTTATCACATTGGAACCTGCTTCACACTTTGTTTGAAACAGAAGTCCTTTAAAATCCTGTGAAGTTTCCCATTTTAGCAATCCTCAAAGGTAGTTTAGATGATATCCTGACTTCAAAACTTTTGAGAGCTGGAGGTATACACATGTTAAAGTAAGTTCTTAGAAAATGCTAACTACGTGCCAGGTGTGGTTCTAGGACAATGTGTTAATACGGGGCAAGTTTCATAATCGCCACATGAGGAAGGAGATAGTACAGATGGAGAGACTGAGGTACAAAAGTTAAATAGCTTGTCCAGCTTGAAATCCACTCAATTTGATGCTCTTAACCACTTACTAGACTGCAAACTGTTAGTTTAAAGTAATAGTTCGATTTAGGTTCTCCAGGTGCGGTTGAATGCTGTCACATTGGATTGGTGTTATGAATTCCCTTGGCAGTAACATCTAATGTCTCTTAGCTACATGTGTACTATTCCATTCTGACATTTCCCATCACAGGAAGTAGTCCATCAGACATATGTTCAAAGGAACTGTGTCTCATTAGTTCAGCTCCTCTTCATGGAGACCCTGGAACAAAAGGAATACTTCATGCTTTCAAGTGAGATGGGACAGCAGCCTGGCCAGACACCATGACCTGCCTCCCCAGCTCCTTGGAGAGGCAATCGGTTATGTAGAGCCTATTTTAACATCATGAACTCAGGCTATGAAGTCAGGATGACTTGAGCCAGCCAGTTCTGGCTTTTAAAATCATCCTTGGGATGACCTTTGGTGTTTTACAAAAAGGATCACACTGCACATTCATCCCTTACCTGCTGATGATAACGACCAGACTGATCATCAGGATCTTGGAAACTATCTGAAGTTCCAGTAACTATTGCAACAAAGTGGTAATAGTATCTGTGAAAGGTATATTTATTGGCTCTTGATAAACCTTACCAGGGACATCCACTTTTGAATGTTATTTAGCATGGACTACTATATTTTCCCAAGACGACACATCAAAAATTTTCTGTTATCAATAGTAAAAACTGCATAGGGCTGAGGATGTAGCTTGCCTAGTATGCACAAGGTCCTGGGTTCAATTACTAGTACCTTAAATTGTTTTTCTAGTTACTGAATTTCATGCTCATGTTCTGGACCATCACCCTGTGTTAAGATGCCACTTTATTTGGCATAACCTATATTGTGCAAATCCACAAACAGATAAAGGCTATCACTCCTCATGTTCTAAACTGATTTGAAAATGATGTGGAAGTGCTCCCCTGACCCTCAGGTAAAAACAGCTGACAGGTTCAATGGCTGGATCCGAATGGAACCCCACTTCTCAGGCATTTCTGAGACTCATTTTAATGCCATACCCTAAATGGAATCCTTACTGGGATCCTTAAGAATGCTAATCTTGATTGGGCCAAGAGGAGCCATTGTAAAGTTTCATAGTACATTTTATATAGAATGTAATCCTAGAATATGGGGGGGGGGGATTCAGTGTTAACCTAAATGGCTCTGCAAATATTGTGTCCAGATTTGCACCTGTACTTCTGTACTTTGAGACATGACCAAATATTTCCATCTTGGTAGAGCTACAATTTAAAAAATATAAAGAGCTCTGCCATTGCCAATAAATATTGTGACTGAAGCCCTAGTTTCAGGAAGTTGTGTTGAACCGCAATAATATAAAAATCAGTGGTTGAGGAGAGCATCTTTAAGCTGCACAGCAGGACCCTCGGGAACAGCTCAAGGGTCCAGGCCATTGGAAACCATGTTTCAAGGGATTCTTGGGAAAAAACACTCACCACCGAGACCTTAAAGATCTGAGGAGCCACTTGATTTTAGAAGGGTCTTTTACTTGGAAACTTCAGTTTCTTCTACGTTAAGAAAATGGAAAGATCAAGAGCAAGAAACAGGGTGGGAAAGCAGGGGAAGAAAAATGGAAGGGCCAGTGCTCATTCTTATCAGGCTCCACATGAGTTACTTTACAAGATTTGCTCCATTTAATCATCACACCACTGCTCTGGGAGGATTGGTAAAAATCCATACTGTGAATGAGGATGTTGAGAATTGACAATTTTTTTTTTAATTGCCATATGTCAAACACTTCATAAGATTCAATGTTAGGTCTTTGAGTTTCTACCATACTCTGTCTCTCCCATCCACCCTACTTGCTTCTGTATGACCGGGGATCTGTTTCCAAGTACTATTGCATGAACATAAAACCTATTAACTTCAAAAAGGTGCACCTGATGAGAAAAGTGTTCAAGACAGTCTGAATGACCGGCAAAGGAAATGTGTCTGAAATGTAGTACCCACTGAAAAGCCTGTGATCTGGGTGCTTCTAAGTATCTACAATGATTTTCGATCTCCACTTCTCAGTTATTGTCTTTGATTTGTGCTTCTTTCCAAATCTTCTCTGATACTGTCTACATCCTTTGGCTCAGTGTTAGTCTTGTTTATATGATAAACAGCTTAACCAAAAATGGAATTTCATAATCTCATTTATCACTTCTTTGAATTATCTGTAACGTTCTCCATCTTCTTTTAAATTTCTGGCATAACTTTTTCCTAGTCAATGTGAATATAATTTCTTCACTTTTATTAAAGGCAGTATCATATGCTGAACAACTAAGGAAATAAGGGAAGGAAGGGGAGAAGGAAGGAAAGAAAGAGAAAGAGAAGAAAGGAGATTAAATTTATATTAGGTTGTTTTCTTCCTCTGGATCTATTTACTTTTTTAATCATAGAATTTTTAGAAATTGACCTTTAAGGACCTTGTCTTTTCTCTCTTCTACATAGATGCAGAAATATCACCAAAATCCCACAATGAATAACAGAGCTGAGGCCACTCTTTCCACTGTATATCGCTGTGTCTGGTCTCTATTATAACCGTGTTCTCAGAAACGAACCACACAAGGTTTGCATAGCCAAGGTTTATGATACAGATATTTTGCTTAAATACTTAAGCATTATAAATATATTACATCATATGATTATTTAGGGAACTATTAGGGAACTATGCTTTATTCAATGAGATTAGTTTAACTTTTGATTATAAAAAAACTCAAAACATAGGAAATACTTCAAGCTTATCATCAATTATGTCTTCTTTTGTGGAAGTAAAGCTCTTGTCACTGGAATGCTAAGTGAATTTACAGACACACAGAGTCAGTTTCCCAAGACCTATGGCAGTTTAACAGGAAAACAAAAAACAAACAAGCAAGCAAAAAAATAAAATAAAATAAAAAATAAAAAGAAGACCTTCAGCATTCATTTTACTTTCCTAATTTCTAAAATGCAACAGAAATCTTAAAATATGGCATTTCTATCTTTAGAGCAAACAGAATTCCTTAATTATATTTTCTAAAATTTCTGTTTTGATGATTTAGTTTTTATATTATATATTTGCAGAATTAAAATGGAGGAGAAAAAATCAGATCCGTGCAAGATGCAAGACCTAAAATGAAAAATGAAGGGTAATTGCAAGGGTACTCCCCTGCTTCATGCTTACTTTGTAATTAAGTAAGGTGAACCTCAAACAGAAGCTTTGAAACCACACACACACACACACACACACACACACACAGGCCCTGACATAAGCCACTGCATTCCGCTGTCATCACTAATGTAAAGCTTGGCTGTCCTGAGGGCAAGTGGAATGAGCTCCCCAGTTACTCATCCGGGTTTCAGTATGGCATCCTGACAAGTGGATGCTCTTCAGCACACAAAACAGCTCCACAAGTAAAAACCAGTTCAAAGACGCCCTTTGCAGAAGTCAGCTCACTGTCTTGACATAGCATTATTTAAGCCCTGGATGAGAGTCTACATTTGAGAAAGACACTAGGGTGAGATGTTCCTGTTCTCCTTTTCCAGAATTTCTTTGGTTTGGGTGCTCTAACTAAATTAATTGTGTGTATAAAAGAAATGATAGGGGCTAGGGATATAGCTCAGTTGGTAGAGCGCTTGCCTCACAAGCACAAGGCCCTGGGTTCAATCCCAGCACTGCAAAAAAAAAGAAAAGAAAAGAAAAGAAATGATGTGATTTGGGAGTGTTATTATTTGCCCTTCTTCCAAGGTCAGACAGTACAATTATAATGTGAAGGGTTAAGCATGTTCCACCCACAAAAAGGAAATGAGGAATGTGTGAATGCTCTTTGAACCAAAAAGGTTATATAAGATGTTGTTATTATGCCCATGTTCAGCTATTTTTAGCCAAAGATTTAAATGGCTCCAACTGAACTCAGATCAGCACACTGAAGGTAGT
This sequence comes from Glaucomys volans, assembly GCA_020662805.1. Taxonomy (NCBI): domain Eukaryota; kingdom Metazoa; phylum Chordata; class Mammalia; order Rodentia; family Sciuridae; genus Glaucomys; species Glaucomys volans. The sequence goes on from JAJEJO010004363.1 coordinate 368,398, forward strand.
GTGCTTCCTGGCACGATCATTCTGAGCAGTTGAGCTATTAAAGACCTTCTTTCATCACCCTGAATTCCTTTTGTGTTCTTTTTTCTTTTTTTCCTGTTCAATATGTCTTTATATTCTTTTTGAAAAACAAATCTCTCTCCAAATCATTTTCTAGCTTCCAAATTTACCCACAAAATTTGCTTACTTCAAAATTGAGATGGCTTTATTTTTTAAGATATTTGTTTCACATGTATACTTATGAAAATCGTGTATGTGACTTTTTATATTCTAAAACGTCAGCCTGATACACAGACAAGAGACTTCTGTTAATTCTAGGTGCCCATTTTTTTAGTTCATGCCTTTTCATATTCCTTGTTTATGGTAGCTGTGCTTCGGTTTTTAGTTCCTGTTCATTATATCTATGGTGTTTTTATTTTTCAGGAGCACCAAGAAGTTATTTCTCTGAAATAAAAATTAAATTTTGGGAAGAGTGATAATTTTGTGATCTGCTGTCCCACTACTGACCTATAAAGTAATTTGGAATTAGACAAAAATGAATTAATATTTAACATACTCAAGTTGATTGATAAGAATCTATTGATATTGAATTTTTACTTTAAAATGCCATTTCTGTTGTAGGCTACATGTTCAGTTAAGCACTAGTGGAAACAAAAGGATTCTCAAAGAGCAATGTCAGCTCAGAGGGTTAGAAATGGTATAGGTAAGACAACACGTAGAACATGGTTCAGATTCATTGCATGCACAGATTATTTAAAAATACTAAAATGGATATTATTGGTGGCTTTTTTCTCCATTTCTTTTTATTTTCCCTAATCAATTTCTATGGGAAAATATTTTTAAATTCCAATTTAAAAAACACTTTCATATACTAGGTGACAATATAAATCTTTATCCAAAACAAGACTATATTATTCCTTCCTTTCTTCCCTCAAATTTATTTTCTCAGAAACTAAACTACATTATCATCTACCTCTCTGTACCTCAAACTTTCACTTCTGCAATAGAAACCGCTATTTCAACCTTTTCTTGTTTTTCTTAGTGTTATTTCCCCTGTCTACAAGTAGAATGGTAGTGACCAGGGCTGGGGAGAGTAAGGAGCAGGGAGGTGCCTGAGCAACTGAGGTTACAATTAGACTGGAACAGGTTCTGGTGTTGTGTTGCTTGGTAGGTTGCAATAATGTGTTAACACTAATACATTGTAGATCTCAAATTAACTGGAAGAGATGATTTTAATATACTCAACATAAAGAAATGATAGAAGTTTAAGGTGACTTCTGGCACAGTGGCACATGCCTGTAATCCCAGAGGCTCAGGAAGCTGAGGCAGGAGGATCCCAAGTTCAAAGCCTGCCTCAGTGATTTAGAGAGGCCCTAAGCAACCTGGCAAGACTCTGTCTCAAAATAAAAAATAAGAAGGACTGAGGATTTTGCTCAGTGGTTGAGTGCTCTTGGGTTCACTCCCTGGTATCAAAAAAAAAAAAAAAAAAAGAAGTTTAAGTTGACAGATATGCTAATTACTCTGATTTGAGCATTGCAGTTTATGCATGAATCAAAACATTACATTGTACCTGACAAATATGTGCAATTACTATGTGCCAATCAAAACTTAAAATAATAAAGAAAAACAAAGAATGCTCCAGTTTCTATAGACTGAGTCAATTCTTTTGTCATGTCAAAGCTTAGCTCAGGAGTCATCTCCTACAGGAAGGTCTCCAAAAACCTGGAGAGCAAGCTATTATGTGTGTCCCCTTAAGACCCCATGTCTCTCCCCAACTATGGTGTTGGTGTTCAATTTATTCTTCTTTCCTCCTTCTCTCCGCACTCCCCTTACCCCTCTTTGAGATGGGAGTTTGTGTGACCATGCAGCCCAGGCTGGTCTGGAATTGATGGGCTCAAGTGATCCTTTTGCTGCCTCAGTCTCTGTGTGCCACATCCACGCCCAGCTTTAACCTTCAGTTTCTGATAGTTGCTGCAATTCTATGCATTTATTAATCCAGGGGTTCTCGTATGTGCTCTGCAAGCCAACATCAACTTTGCCTGGAAAACGTTGGAGAAGTAAATTCTGAAATCCCATTCTGAAATGAATCAGAAACTCTGGGTTGGGCCTCCACAATGTATTTTAACAGGCACTCCGGATAATTCTAATGCCTGTTCAAGTTCTAGAAATACTGTTCTAAGGGCTGAAGGTGTAGCTCAGGGGTACAGCTTTCGTCTATCTTGTGCAAGGGCCTAGGCTTCAGACCCAGCACTACAAAAAAAAAAAAAAAAGTCCACTTTCATTTTTAATTAGAATATGAAAATATGAACTTTCCTCCCTAAAAAGAGTTCTTTCCTAAAAACAAATCCATGTGAAAATGAGAATTTGCCTTCTAAAAGAATAAAAAACATTCCTATATGTCTTTCAATTTTAGTCTTCAGGCTCCTTTAATTCAGAAAAGCAAAAAAATGAATATTATCCAACTTTCGCTACTCTTTGCTTTGGTTGTACTATGCTAATTAACATTGTTGAGAACAAACTTGGAACATCATTATACAATATATTTTTTTGTTAATTAGTATTTCTAAAATCCATTCCAAGTCTATTGTCCACGTAAGTGTTAGCATTCTGGTGTATAAATGATGGCATGACACAATTACATGCTTGGTCTATTGTACAGATTCTAAATTTACTAATGCTGTTTAGCAGCAATGAAGCAATTAGCATTCCAAAGCTGAAATGGTGTTGTGGAACACAAGACTTAAAACTTATCAGTAGTTGTCTATTTTCTCTAATGCTGATTACAAGCTTCTATTGCTTCATTTTCCTCCTAACGGTGGGAGGCTCTGGAAGACAAACTTGTCAGCTTTACATCATTTACTAATGAATGAACTTCTGTGAAAGAAGACTGTGTTCGTGTTGAAGAGTTATAATCAGTTATGTATTGCTGTATGTTCAACCATCTCAAAGCATTTGAGTATAAAGCAGAAATCATTCCTTTTGCTCACAAGTCAGCCCTCAGAGCAGGGCTCAACACAGACAGTGCATCTCTGCTCCCTGTGATGAGAAAGCTGGACTGAGGCTGCTGGAGACTTGCAAGGAGGATTTGCCCCCATGGCAGGTAAGCTGCTGTTGATGCCAACAGTTCCACCAGCCCTCCATCCCTCTCCCATGAGTCTCTCCACAGTGCAGCCTGGGCTCCCACATGCATGGCAAGAGAGACCAAGAGCAAACGCTCCAAGTGACAAAGCAAAAGCTTTGTCAGAAAACCTCATGGCTCCACTCTTGTTCCATTCTAGGGGTCAAAACAGTCACAGAACCTACCTGCCTTTAAAGAGAGAGAACGAGAAACTCTAGCTGTCATTGAGAGGCCTCTCAAAGCATCTGTAGCCATCTTTTATTTGCCACAAATTTAATTCACTCAAGGTGCTCCTAATTAGAGAATTTAATCAGTGAAATGAAGAAAAACCTTGAAAACTAAATATATTCAAGAATTCCAAAAATGAGGAAAAATGAATACCTGTATCACACCAGTAAAACTAGGTCTGTACCTGAACAAGCAGTGAGTGACAAATGTCATGTGACAGCCCTATTTCTATAAAGTCTAGATGCATACAGTGTATGGTGGAATCAAGTCGATGGAGTTCCCACCACCAGTCAGTCATCATAGTTAAAGTGTTTGGTCACATAAATCCAGCAAATAGCAAGTCAAAATAAAAAGGGAATGTGTGTAATTACCAGCACAGAAATGTTAAAATTCCTAATTTACTCAATAATCGATGCTTAATTTGTTTTTCTTTTTCTTTTTAATTGAATTATCCAGCAAATGTTCCCTCAATGTTTTACAATGTGTAGTCTTTGAAGCACAAATTCAGGGGAACATTTTAGACAAACTTCAAGTATTACCAAATACAATAGCAACAACAGGATCATAAAAGATCCACATAAGAAGCTGTCACATCCTAATGTGGAAATGCAGCAGTTTAGTGTTAATATAAACAATTTTGAAATAAAAGTGTGTCACCCTAGATTGCCAGGGGCTTGCACTGTGTAGATCGATTAAGAAATCAGTCCCTCACATTAGAGGCTAAGTTTACACCCTAAAGAATAAGGTAGGTTTTCTGGTTGTTTTGTAGTATATTTTCAAATCCATTGGTAAAGCTTTGATTCAAAGCAGACACTGACTATCAGCAAGCGTTCAGTACATTTCACAAACCCAGAGTCTAGGAGAAACTAAGTTATCTCAAGAAATAAAGGAATGCAAAGAAAACTCATGACTGATCCATCTGTAATCTTACAAAGTGGCATTGGAGAGCGGTGCATTATTTTAACTATTATATTATTGAGTAGTAATTAATTTGAAGCACCCGAGTTTGCTGGAATCCTCACCCAAATGTCTCAGCTGCAGTCGACTGCCTCCCTCTTCTGGTCAGAGGTGGAGAGAAGTTCGATTTTTCACAGCTGAATCTGAACATGGTCGTCCTCGTGGTCACCTCTAAAGTGAAGCCTTAAACAATGAAAATTTATTATGCATCCATCAGCAAGATAAAATGCAGTATAATTCAGAAAGCATAGGTTAAAATAGCTAGGAATCATTTTGCAGGAGAATCCATTGAGCTTTTCATTAGTAAGAATGTTGGCAGTGTGTAAGTGATTTAAATCCGTGTTTTGCCAAACAGCCTTCAGAGTAGGGAACGGTGGGTTTCATTGCTCTGAGGTCACTCTGGGTTAATATATTTTGATTGTCAACTAAAATTATTCATAGATACTGGAATGAACATTGGTGGTTCTTACGGAGAGGAATGAGAAATTACAAAGATAAAAACTCCAGAGATTTCTACCACAGGTTCTAGAATGAAATGCAATTTCTCTTCATCTTGCTAAGCCTTGCAAGTCTTACGAAGGGCAACAACAAGATTAAAACGTCACATTCAGAGACTCCAAAACATTCCCCTTAATTGGGATAATTTAAATAATTTAAATCTCCCCATAGGTCTTTCTATTTGGGCCACCAACCCCCTGCTTACACACACACACACACACAACAGAAAGTTATATTACAGAAAATGTCAAGAGAAAATAAACTCTCACAAAAGGATTTTCATCAAATGTCTCTGCCTAATTTATGCAATTATAAGTCCATATACACAATAGCCATTTTAATAGATGAAAATCATTCTGTATTTCATTCAAAGGAAAGAATCCTAGAGAAGCAAAATCTGTCAAAATTACACTTCTGGACAAATAGCCTTTGGGAATATGATGAGAAATATGAAGGAATGAAGTGTCCTGATTTAAGAATATCTGAACGCAAAGAACAACCAGCATTCAAATCCCTGGCTCACTTTACCTTTTAAAAATTAAATTTAAAACTGCTCAGTCAGAATGGGCAAATAGATGATTCCAAATCAACAAACAGGGCTTGGGATTTAGCTCAGTGAAGAGTGCTTTCCTAGCACAAGCAAGGCCCTGGGTTCAATTCCCAGCACCACAAAAAAATAAAATAAAACATAAATAAACCAACTAAATAAACTTGCACTGGTATTCAAGAGATAACAAAAGGAATCAAATGTATACGGATCCACATAACATCATCTAATTTTGTTTTTAAAGCTTCTTATAATATGGGATCACTCAGATTATCTGAAGACTCCAAGTCAATTAGTGCCAAAACTAGCTGCCACTAGATTTTGTGCAATAAAGGAAAAGGCAACCTTTCCTTTTTCTTCATTTTACAAATGCGATTAAGGAAAAATCATCATGAAAAAGTCAACATCATCTCTGTAAAAATCCAGTGACTTGGTGGTAAATGCTGCTCCCAGAGTCGTATACTGCGTGACTTGCACACTATCTATGGAAACCCTGTGTTTCTAAGCACTGCTGTATTCCAGAGCACAGTGGCAGGCTCTCAGAGCAAAACTCACAAAGGAGTCATTGGAAACCTAGACATGCAAGCCCAAAACCTTCAAGAAGCTGCTTAAGATTGAACTTGGGTTGAGCATGGTAGCACATGCCTGTAAACCCAGTGACTTGGGAGGCTGAGGCAGGAGGATTGCAAGTTCAAAGCCAGCCTCAGCAACTTAGCGAGGCCCTAAGCAAGTTAGCGAGACCCTATCTCAAAATAAAACAGAAAAAGGGCTGGAGATGTAGCTCAGTGGTAAAGCACACCTAGGTTCCATCCAAGAAAGAAAGTTAGCATGGACAGAGAGAGAGAGAGAGAGAGAGA
>JAJEJO010004363.1:374699-448488 GCA_020662805.1 Glaucomys volans
GGAGAGAGAGAGAGAGAGAGAGAGAGAGAGAGAGAGAGAGAGAGAGAGAGAGAAGGGAGGGAGGGAGGAAGGGAGGAAGGGAGGAAGGAAGGAAGGAAGGAAGGAAGGAAGGAAGGAAGGAAGGAAGGAAGGAAGGAAGGAAGGAAGGAAGGGGTAAAGAAATTGAACTTGGACAGTTAGCATGGAGTGCCCAAGAAGAAAGGTTGGATGCTTATTCCTACTTCCAGCCAGACAAACTAGTGGGCCACATGGCGATTTCAGGGCACAAAAGACTTATGTCCTGAGGCAGGAGGATCTCAAGTCCTCCTGAGAGGCCAGCCTCAGCAACTTAGTGCAGCCCCAAGCAACTTAATGAGACCCTGTCTCAAAATAAAAATAAAAAGGCTGAGGATGCGGCTCAGTGGTTAAGTGCCCCTGGGTACAGGCCCTGATACAAAAAAAAAAAAAAAAAAAGACTAATGTCCAACTCAAGCCTGAGAAATGTAGAGTAAGGATCTTTACATGAAGCACTGCTTCCTTGGAAATGGCATGTGGTACGTGCATGCATCTGGGCAAATGTCCCATCCACAGCCTCACTGTGCCAGGCAGTGGGGTAGGATGCTAAAAAGCCAAAGAAAGTGCCCAGGGACAGCCTGGGAGACACGGTTTATTGGGGAAAGTTCATTGGATCAGCAGCTGCTCCAACCAGAGCTCAGTGGCAATATATGCTGACAGACAGCCCCTCTGACCCTCACCATACTTTGCCAAGCAGATGTTTCTCTCCTTTATGATGCTTTGCCGTGGCAGCTGACTGGATGAGTGACGCAATTGCTTTCTACTGTCCTCCATTCCATGCCTTATCTCCACTCAGAAAGAGGTTTTATATGTTAAGCTGCAGAAGCAGGGAGATCATCAGCACTAGCTTGCTTGTCTGACCAGAGTCCAAAGCAACTGTCCTGTTATTATTCTTACCCCCCCACCCCGACCCCACCCCTCCCTTCCCTCTATGCTATCTATCCTTCCTCCATTCTTGCCACCCTTCCCCCCGCCATTATGCATCATCATTCATATATCAGAGAGACCATTTGGCCTTTGGATTTTTGGGATTGGCTGATCTCACTTAGCATAACAGTCTCCAACATCATCCATTTACCTACAAATGCCATAATTTTATTCTTCTTTATGGCTGAGTAATATTCCATTGTGTATATATACCACAGTTTCTTTATCCATTCATCTACTGAAGGGCATCTAGGTTGGTTCCACAATCTAGCTATTGTGAATTGAGCAGCTATGAACATTGATGTGGCTGCATCACTGTAGCAATCTGATTTTAAGTCCTTTGGGTATAGGCCAAGGAGTGGGATAGCAGGGTCAAATGGTGGATCCATTCCAAGTTTGAGACAGACATCTCAAACATGTACATGTATGAATGCACAGATGGTGTGACTCTACTTTGTGTACAACCAGAGAAACAATAGCTGTACTCCATTTGTATTCAATGAATCAAAAAGTAAATAAAAAAAAAACAAAGCAACTGTCCTGGTGTGCATGCATGAAAGTAGCCGTCTACAGATGTGCAAAAGAGAAAGCTAGCATCCTTCAAGATAATATGAATCTGGACATTCTGGCTTGCTCTCCATGTTCCCTTAACATGTCTAGATTTGGGGGAACTGAAAGGGAGCATTTGGGGTCATGATGTTTTAACCTCTCCCTTTCCAGGTGTGAGACAACAAAGAATAACAGGTTTTTTTCAATGGACCAGATGAGGTCCCTTCAAGGCACAGAGCTGGCTGGGAGTGTCCAAGATCTTGACTAAGTAGATAGTCCTGGAAGGGAGAAAACACTGCAGGGAGAACCTGGAAGCTACAGTTGCTAGACTTTCTCATTTCATCTAGAAACTGCAGATAAAAGTTCACAGTTCCAGTGACTAGTCAATCAGGTGACTTTGTGCAGAAAGGTGACCTTGTAGGGAAACAGAGAAGCCAAGCTGAACTGCATGGTGGGGATTCTCAGTGATGCAGGAAATACTAGGACATAGGATTTCACTACTAAACCTACTAAAAATTGAATTGAGACTTAAATAAACATTAACTAGAATCTTGGCATTTGAAAGGAACACAACTTGAAAGACTCCTTAGCAAATTCTGGTCTGGGGCCCAGCAGCTTTCCCATTACATTGGACAGAATGCGGACTCCTCTAGACTTACTAAAAGACGATTTTCATTTCAACAAAGTCTCCCAAGGGATCTATGTGTGTGTCAAAGTGTAAGAAGTTCATATACATGAACTTTAAAATGCCTCATGGCTGCCCTCCACCCTGGAAGTTCATGGTCTTGCAACTTCTCATTTTCCCAACTACTGACTTCTCATCACTCACCTCCCATCTTTCTTCCTCCTTTTCCTTTCCCTCTTGTTCTTGCTTTCCGAGATGAATGGACCCCACACCTGAAGAGCTAGCATGAATGCACACAAAGACCCAGGACTCTTCACTATTCACCTTCTTCTTCCTGAAATGCTGCAAGGTCTGGAGCTGCAGCAACCACCCTGTAATTCTGAGGTAAAAGAATAAGCATGAAAGTCATTGTGGTAAGAGCAGCAGAGGAGAGAATTCACCTTCTTGATTGTTGAGCTCCTACATGAGCTCTGAATTTTCTTTCTCTGAACTTCTGCCTATGCCAACAAACAAATAATCTCTTTACTTAAGTCCCTTTTATCAGGCATTCTGACATTTTCATTTATTTGCAGAACTGAAAAAGGGTGGATTCTAAAACAGCTAAAACTAAGAGCTCAAACAATCTGGCTGCACTGCACTAAGTGAGGAGTTTTAGTTCATAATTTTGAGTAAATTGGATATGCAGACAGACTTTTCTAGAACCTTGTATATGGAGTGAAGGAGAGGGGCAGCAGGAGATACAGGATTGAGAAACTATCCTGAAGGTGAGCAAGATCTGAAAATTAAAATATCCTGGCAGAAGAAGAATCAGAAAAGAAAGAAATGAAACAAGATTTTTAGTCCTTGTAGAAATAATTTTAAGAAAGTAAAGTCTTAAAGAAAGCAGTTTTATCCATAGGAAAGGATGGGAAGATAGTAAGTTCATAGTCACAAGTACAAATGTGAAGAAATGAATTCAAGTTTTCCCACTAATACAAAAGGAAAGTATGGCTTCTGGTAAGATAGAAAACTGGAGAAACTAGGAGCATTTCAGATAATGACCACATGGACAATGACTAGCTAAAGAATTGCTGGGTAGACTGTGGCCTTCATTGAAGTACAAATCCATGAGTTGCTGCATGAGACAGATGGAAGGTGGGGGACGGTCACTCAGACAAAGGAGCAGCAGAAGTCTGCTCCATGCATACACTAGCTCCAATGCCACCATCCAAACCAAACTGGGTGGGAAGATTCCTGTGTTCAAGAATGACAAAACATGAAGCATGGGGGACTAACTTCTCTACTAATTTCCATAACCAGCTGGCCCACCAGATTCCAGATGGGCTGGAGAGACTCAGCCCTCTAGGACAGGTACCTTAAAAGTCTCAACTGGGCATTTAAGGGGATCCCAGTCCAGTGACCAGATTTACATGAGATTTAAAATCCCAGGTCTCTTCTCCCCTCTCCCTCCCACCCCCCTTCCTCCTCCTCCTCCTTCTTCTTCTTTTCTCTCTCTCTCTCTCTCTATCTCTATCTCTATCTCTGTCTCTCTCTCTCCACTTTTTGAAAAGAGAAGAATCCAACCTTTTCTTGGAGGATACAAAAATGTGGGAATGCAAACCTCCTGGATCCAACACACACATCCTTCCAATTAAGGTATGAAGTCAGAGACACACTTGCTGAATCAACAGCTCTGAAGAAAAGAACCTTTTCTGACAACTGACCTTCATATTTATAGCCAAAGAGTCTCTTCTCTTTCTCTTTGAAAAATCCACAGAAATGTTTTTATCATATACTGAATTTTTACATTTTGGCTGCCAGGACTCAATCTTCCCTTTTTAATAAACATGGCTACTTTGAGGGATGCAAGCAAGTTTTTTGGTTTTGTTTTCTTGGGTTTTGTAATATAATTTTTTATTTTATTTGTTCTAATTAGTTGTACATGACAGTAGAATTCGTTTATAAATTTTGATAGATCATACATAAATGGAGTATAATCTCTCATTTTTCTGATTATACATATTACAGGATCACATGGGTCATGCACATGGATCCTACATGTACAGGAGGTAATAATGTCTGTTTCACTCCTTTCCTTCCTGCCCCCATATCCCTCCCCTCCCTTCACTCCCCTTTACCTAATATAAAATAACTCTATTCTTCCCTAGTGCATTAGCTTCCACTTATCAGAAAACATTTGGCCTTTGGTTTTTTGGGTTTGGCTTTTTTCACTTAGTATGATATTCTCAAACAAGCAAGCACTTGCGTCAGAAGAATACTAAGAGGTGCTGGCAAATGATAATCCTCTAAACTCAGTCTTGCAACAGCCTGGTGTAAACCAGCCTGAAAGAAGTATTCACAACAATTGTGCAGACTCAAGGCCTGCAACTTCTTTGGTCTCCCCCACACCCCCAGTACACTTCCCCTTGCCAATGCAGCAAAAGAGAGGAAATGAGAAATGGCTACTGCTACCTTGTCTGGAGATCTCTCTTTGTGCCTCACACATGTTAGGCAAGTGCTCTACCAATGAGCCACAACCCAGCCCCTACTTTTGACAGAATGTTCAAAATTGTCTACTTATTTGTAGGCATTTGTCTATAAAGGGGGAGAATCATGATAGAAGATATTTATTAGCTATTGGACTTCTTTATAATCAATTACAAGCTTTTAAAATAATTCTTGGTGTTCCACCACAGTATGTGTTCCTCAGCATGGGTGCTTTAGGCAGCCGGCAGAAGAGCCATCTGGCAGTACCCCCATGCATTTCCTGACTTGCCCACACATTTCAAACCATAAGGAGTAATATATTTGAAACCTACAGGATTGGTATTTTCAGAATAAAAACAAAACAATTTCCCATTCTCAAATTGTATAAAAGCATCTTTGCATTCCCTTCCCATCATTTTATAGGTTTTTCTTTATATTATTTTCGTTTTTATTTATCAATTTTTAAAATGCATTTGTGTGCATCTGGGGTTTACAACATGAGGTTATGGAATGCCTAGAGATAATAAAGGAGTCACTATAATGAAGCAATTAACATAACGATCAGCTTTGATGATAAGAACAGCTAAAGTCTACTTGCTTAACAAAAATCCCAAATATAATTTTATTAACTAGTGTCCTCATACATTTAGAGCTCTAGATTTTTTTGAATCCTACATATTAGTTCCTTTGTAATCTTTGGCCTTTATTTCCCTGCTCTCATGCCCATAGAAATCATGGCTTTGCTATCTCTGTATATTTGATCAGTTCTTTCAGATTCCCTTTACAAGACACAGCATGCAATATTCTCTCTACACCTTGCTTATTTCACTTAACATAACATTCTCCAGCCATGTTACAGCAAATGGAAGGGTGGCAGGATCTCCTTCTTTTTTAAGGCAAACGATGTTGCCTCATATACGTAAGAGATATAGATAGATAGATAGATAGATAGATAGATAGATAGATAGATAGAGAAAATAGATATAGCGACATATCACACTTTATTCATTCATCAGTTCATGGAGATTTAAATTTTCTCCCTATTATCTATTGTGAATAATGCTAGAATGAGCATGAGAATGCAGATAATTATGCAAGGGGGTGATTCATCTTTGGATACATCTCCACCAGAGGGATTGCTGAGTCTATTTTTAATTCCTTTAAGCCATGTATTCTGTTTCTTCATGGCTGGGCCAATCTATCTCCCCATAAACACTTTACTTGCATTTCCTTTTTTGACAAAACCTCACCAACACTGGTCATCCTTTGTACTTTTTGATATTCGCCATTCTAACAGGTATGAAGGTTTTAATTTGCATTTCCCTAATGATCGGTGATGCTGAGTACCTTTCCATAAATCACCTGGTCATTTTTATGTCTCCTTCAGAGAAAGGTCTTTTCAGGTCCTAAATCAGGTTGTTCTTTCTGCTATAAAGTTGCAAGAGTGCTTTATAACTTTTGGATACTAATGCTTTATCAGCTATGTGGTGCAAATATTTTCCCCCAGTCTCTAGTATGCCTTTTCATTCTGTCATTTCCTTTGGAAGCTGAACGTTTTTAGTTTTATGTGGTTCCATGTACTTATTTTTGCTTTTATAGCCATGCTTTTAGTGTGATATCCAAAGTATCACTGCAAGGCAAATGTCTCAAAGCTTTTTCCCCATGTTGTCTTCTAGGGGTTTAACAGTTTTGGATCTTACATTTATGTCTTTAACCAATTTTGAGTTGATTTGTGCATGTGGTGTGGGATACAGGACGAGAATCCAGCATCGTTTATTAAAGAGTATTCTTTCCTCAGTATGTCCTCTTGATGCCCTTTTGGAAATTAATCGAAGACATATATTCGATTTATTTCTGGTGTCTCTATTCTGTTTCACTGGTTTATTTCAGTTTTTATGCCAATATCATACTATTATATGAGTACAACTTTGTAATATAATTTAAAAATCGTAAAGTGAGATTCTGCTGCCTTTGTTCTCCGTTCTCAGTATTGCTTTGGCTATGTGGGTGTTTTTTTGTGGTTCTGTGTGAATTTTAGGATTGTTATTCTATTTCTGGGTTGAATATCATTATAATTTTGATAGGGACAGCATTAAATCTGTATTATTATTTTGGGCATTATGGACATTATAACAATATTAATTCTTCAAATCTATGAACATAGGGTATCTTTACATTGATTTAGGTCTTTAATTTATTTCATCAATATTTGATAATTTTCATTTTAGAGTTTTTTCACCTCCTTGGTTAAATTTATTATTTTTAATGGTACCATAAATGGGATAATTTTCTTGATCCTTTATCAGTGAGGTCATTATTTGTGTAAGGAAATAATACTGAATTCTGTATGTGGGTTTTATATTCTGCAACTTCAATGAATTTATTAAATCAGTTTTTGTAGGATCTTTGCAGGCTTCTACATATAGAATCATGTTATCTGCATATAATTTTATTTTTCCTTTACAATTTGGATACCTTCTATTTATTTTTTCTTATCTGATTGCTCTTGCTAGTACTTCCAGTACTATATATAAATGGAGAGATTGGGCATTTCTATTCTCTAAACAGATCTTAGTGGAAAGCTTTCCATTATTCCTTATTAATTATGATGTTAACTACTTGTTTTTCATTAATGACTTTTATTATGTTGAGGAACGACACTCTAAATAAACAGGAGTTCTTTCAGGAAAGGATGCTGACCTCTATCAAATGCTTTTTCTGTGTCTGTTGAGATAATTATGTGGTTTTTATTTTTCACTCTGTTAATGTGATTTACTTGCATGTTAAATCAGCCCTACACATTAGAGTTAAATCCCATCTCATCATGCTGTATGATTTTTTATGTGATATTTTATTGAGGATTTTTGCATTAATATTTATCAGAAATATTGGCCTGTAGTTTTCTTTTCTTGTGGTGACCTTCTCTGGTTTAAGTTTCAAGACAATGGGCTTATAAAGACCAAATGGAAATATTCCATCTAGCTCTGATTTTTGGAAGAATTTCAGATGCACTGGTAATACTTCTTTGAATGTTTGGTACAATTCAGCTTTGATACCATCTGTCCTGGGGTAATTCTTGGTTCTTAGTTTTTAAAATTACTTCTTCAATCTCTTTGTCACTGATTTGTTCAAGCTCTCTATTTCTTCCTCATTCAATATATTCCTTAGGTTATATTTTCTAAGAATCTTTCAATTTACTCAAAGTTATTGGATTTGTTGGCATATCTAATTGTTCATAATAGTCCCTTATGATTCTCTTACTTCTGAAGCATCTGTTGTAATGATTTTACTCACTTGAGTCTTTATTTTTATTTAGTCGAGCTAGAGGTTTGTGGAGTTTGTATCTTCAAAGAAGCAATTCTTGATTTTATTATTTTTTCCAGTGGTTTTCCTGCTCTTTGTTTTTATTTATTTTTTTTCTTTGAGCAATTTTTGTGAGGTGACCAGGTTTTAGTACAGATGTTTTCTATTTTTCTGAATCCTTTAGAGCATGTTTTAAACTATCCGAAAAAATGTGTTTTCAAAGAATGAGAAAAAAAAAAAACAAGTTTATCTGTGTAATCACCTTGAATTGGTATCATTTTAATGTGATCCTTAAAATTAAAAGAAAAATCTTAAAATCTTATTAATCATTTAAAAATTCCTCTTTTTTCTTGAATCAAGATATACACATATTTCCTTGACAATCATGCAATTTATTAATGTATTTTAATTTACTAGTGCACAATAAACTTTTTATGCCTCTCTATGAGAGACACTGTTGGTTAATTATACAATATCCATTGCTTCTTCTCCTTTACTAAAATTTTATTGGGCATAGTATTGCACTCGGCTAAAAATGCTCAAACACCTAGCTCCTTTGCAATGATGATTAACCATGCAATGTACTTGTTCAGTGAAGAGAGCTAATTTCTTAAATGAAAAGCTACAACTTAATGAAGATAAAGCTTATAGCCTCTCCTTTCCTCTGGACTGGAATGCAGATGCAATTGCCTAAAAATGTACCAGCAATCTTATGACTGTGAATCTCAATAGCACAGAGTAGGCAAAAAAAGTTATAAGATGTTTTAGTGCTTGATGGCAGTGTTGAGCTGGCTTACTTTTTGAGGTCCTGTTGCACATGGAAAATAGAATTCTATTTTCCACTCTAGTAATTATAGTCATTGGCATCAAACACAGCTGTAAATGAAATGCTTTCTACCTGAAGTTCAGAGTTCAAAACTGATAAACTTAAGGAGGGTTTAGTATATGCCACATATTGCTTTAAGCATTTCTACAGGTTTATCACATAAAGTTCATACTATCTTATGGAACAGGTGCTATTATTAACCTAGTTTTATGAAAGAAGAACAGGGACAATTAATAATTCACAAGAGAAAATATTTAGACCCAGGAAAATGTGACCTGAATTTTCAAATTCTTAATATTGTATATAAAGCCCTCGTGTGTATATACATACACATATATGACACAGTATCTTGCCCATAAGAAGGACTCATTAAGTGGCGAGTGTTGGTTTTATTGCTAGTAATGATGTTATTATATCTATACTAATATTATAAATTTGCATTTTCTAGTTTTCTTTTAGTCTTGACAGAGAATGGGTTATAAACCTGATAGTTAAGGAAGATGGTAATTGGGATAATTTTATCAATTGAACTCTTCCCACATTGCAATTAATTTTTAATTCACATTTTTTAATTTCTGTTATTCATTTAATTTTTAAAT
Source organism: Glaucomys volans (assembly GCA_020662805.1). Taxonomy (NCBI): domain Eukaryota; kingdom Metazoa; phylum Chordata; class Mammalia; order Rodentia; family Sciuridae; genus Glaucomys; species Glaucomys volans. Next base: position 384,049 of record JAJEJO010004363.1, read on the forward strand.
CTTTATATGACTTCAAATTTATTTCCTTCAATTATTTTAACTTTTTATGATGAAGCTAATAAAAGCAATGTTTTTTTCTTCTAAAGTTTGCCTTTGATATCAGTGTTGATATATAAAATTCTCATTTCTTTTCTTTTTGACATGTACAACTAAGAGAATTAAAATAAAGCTAATTTTTAAATAATCCCATTGTGCTTTTGATAGAGATAAATATTTAACTAATTTTAATTTGACTCTCATGAGGAAATGTTTATTCTTTGAGGAATGTGTTAAATTGGTTTTTATGAATGCTCCATTGACACAGCAAGAGGTACATTTGCTTAGAGATGACAAAGTTCCACATATCTTTTAAATTCACTTTACATATTACATTGTCCTCATCCTCTATATCTTTATGCCACATCATAGACTTGGGAAAGGTAGTTAAAATCCCCTACTAAGTTTTCATCAATTCTTCATTGTGTTTTAATAGTTTTAGTTCGTATGTTCTGTTACGTGTTATTCAGCACATAATGATTAATGATTAATGTTATTTTTATCATCTTTGTGACCTTGTTACCTTACAATATAAAAGGATTCTGTCTATTCCACCTAATTTCTTGCCTTGATTTTAATGTTTTAAGTCCTGCTTTCTTTTTCTTTTTGTCTTTTTTCATTTGCCTGACTCAACTTGAGGCATTCCTATTTGTTGTTATAAATATTACATTTTTTGTCATCTTCCACTGAGTTTTCTTTCATGTATCTTTGCTATTTATTTGCTATTTAGCTTTATACATGGGAAGTATTTGTTTGCTTTTTTTTTGGTGATTTTTTTCTGATTTTCATTTCAAAAGGATTCTTTTTCCTGTTTTCAATACACCTACTGATTATCCTTAAGATTTTTCTAAACACTCTAATTTATAAAAACCTAATAATTAGGGTGACAAGTAAAGTATAAATCTATTTGAGTCCTTCTAATTGAAAAATATCTTCCTTTGGTCTTTATGAATTTTAATGGTGGCTTCTAAGTCCAGCTTTTCAGTACAATAATATTATTAATGTCTGTATCTATCATTGAAAAATAAAATTTTATATTTGTCCTCCTTTTATTTGTTTTCAAACTGACACTGTCTTAATTGATGTCATTGTGCACTGACTGGGTCTTCATATCATAATTAGGCCACTGACCTCTTAATTGTTATCACCCTTACTTGGAAGAAATGGATCTGCAAAGCTGTAAATTACCTTTACATTTGAAGTACAGTGGATCTGTGTAAAACATGGTGTTAACAGCCTTCCATGAATATCTTTAATACCATAGCAGGGAGATTTGAGTCAGATTGATCTGAACTGATTTTTTAATATTTATTTTTTCATTAAGATGTAACTTACATACCATAAAATTCACATCTCAAGAGTGCAATCTGGTAGTGGCTAGTATATTCAATAGAATGTGCAACTATCACCACAATCTAATTCCAAAATTTTTTAGGGTGTCAGGATGGCCAAGTGATCTAAGGCGCCAGACACAAGCTCCACTTCCCCAAATCTTATCATCACCCTCAAAAGAAACTCCACACCTGTTAACAGTCACTCCTCATTCCCAATTTTCTTCAAGCCCTGGAAATTGCCAACTTTCCATATTTTTCCATATTTGGAAAAATTGCCATATTTTCTGTCTCTATAGATTTGTTTTTTATAAACAGTTCATAGAGATGGAATCATACATTATGTAGCCTTTGCAACTGACTTCTTTCACTAAGCATAATGCTTCCGAGGTTTATAACTGTTGTAGCATGTATCAGTACTTCATTTCTTTTTATGATTGAAGGATATTCCATTCTATGACTCTACAACATTTTGTTAATCCATTCATCAGTTAATAGACATTTGTTTCCACTTTTTGGCTATTAGGAATAATGCCTCTATGAACACTCATGTACAGGTTTTGGTATAAACATATGTTTTCAATTCTCTTGGGTATCTACTAGGGATGGAATTGCTGAGGGTTATGGTAATTTTGTATATAAATGTTAAGGAACTGCCAGGAACCATTTAAGGAACTGTTTTCCAAAGTAGCTGCCTCATTTTATATTATGATCCGAAATACATGCAGGTTCCAGTAGTGCCACATCCTTGCCAATAGCTGTTAATTTCTGTAACTTGTAATTTTTTATTCTTATGGCTATACAAATGGCTCGGAAGTGGTACTTCACTGTGGTTTCGATGTGAATTCCCCTAGTGAAATTGAGCATCTTCTCGTTACTTACCAGCCATCTGTACATCTTATTTGGAGATATGTCTATTCAAAACCTTTGCATGCCATTCAATTGGATTATTCATCTGCTTATTGTTGTTATAGGAGTTTCTATATATTTTATAAGCTAGATTTTTTTTTCAGATTTGCAAATATTTTTGAAAAGATTACTTTGTCCTTATTGAATGGTCTCAGCATCCTTATTAAAAATCAACTGACCACATAAATGAGAATGTATTTCTGTACTATCAATTCTCTTTCAACAAATTATGTGTCTGTACTTAGGCCTATAGCACAATCTTAATTAATATCATCACACTTTACAGGTTTTGAAGTCAATGAGTCCTCCTTTGCTCTTTCTCAAGGTTGTTTTGAGTATGCAGGGACAGTTACCATTTCATATGAATTTCAGGATCAGTTTTTTATTTATATAAAAAAGTTAAAATCTTAACAAAGACTGTATTGAATCTGTAGGCCAATCTAGAGCACAATTTTAACAATATGAAGCACTCTGATCCATGGATATAGGATGTGTTTCCACTTATTTAAGTCTTAATTAATGTCCTTCAGCAATATATTGTACTGCTCAGTATACAAGTCCTCATCTATTCCTGTGTAGTCTTAAGGTTTTTAATGCTACTGCCTTCATAACATTTTGTGAATTGAAATTGCTAGTATACTGAGTTATACATTATTTTGTGCACTGATCTCGTATCCTGCAATTTATTTATTAGCTCTAATACTTTATTAGCTCTAATACCTCACTTATTAGCTCTAATACTTTCTCATGCATTATCTTATGTATTTCTATATTAAGATTAAGACATCTAGAAATAGAAATAATTTTATCTCTTCCTTTCCAATATTAATAACTTATATTTCTTTTTCTTACTAATATTTCCCTAACTAGAACTTCCAATACAATGTTGAAAAAATGTGGTGAAAATGGACATCCTTACCTTGTTCCTGATCTAAGGGGAGGTTTGCAGTCTTTCACTGTTAAGAACGATGTCAGCTGAGGAATTTTTAGAAATACTCTTCATCTAGTTATAGAGTTTCTCTTCCATTCCTGTTTTGCTTGCTTGCTTGTTTTTTTCACTAAACGGTGTTGGTTTTTTTTCTGCATTTGTCGAGATGATCGTGTGGTCTTGCTCCCTTTATTCTGTAATCATGGTATATTACAGATTTCTTCCACTCTCCTTCAAATATTCAAAGTTGGAAATGTTGGCTTTCACATCTCTGTCCTCCTTTTCTACCTCTTAGACCCTCCTCATTCCTACCTTTGTCGTCTTCTTTGGACCATTTCATATTTCTTCAATCATCTGCTTTAGTTTTCTAAGATCTACAGCATTACTTTTGCTCCTAGCTGCCTCCAAAGTGACTTTAAACTAGTGTTTTATATTTATTTGACTGAAACTCATTACTTTGCCTTTTGGTTCCATAATTCTGTCATTTATCCTCAATCTATTCTCTTTATGTCTTTCAAGTTCTGCTTCCTCTTTCTTGCTCAGTAAAAAACTTTATTTGTAAAGTATTTTACCTGTTTATCTTTATGTTATTTTCAACAAATTAGAAAATAATTGTTCCCATTTTACAGGTGGAATAGTAAGTAATTTTCTAGTATTGAAGTTTGTGACTAATCTGAAGGAAGATCAAGTCTTTTTAACTTTTATTTATTTTTTTATGTGGTGCTGAGGATTGAATCCAGGGCCTCACACATGCTAGGCAAGCGTACTACCACTGAGCCACAACCCCAGCCCCTTTTTAACTTTTAAATAAGTTTTTTCTACTTGAACTTTCTAAGTTTTGAATTCTTTCCAAGTTTCTTTTTAGCATCTCAGAAATGTAACATTTGGAGTAATTGAAATGTTTAGGCATTCTAAAATACCATTTTACCAAGTATATAGAGAAAGAAAGTGAAAAGTTTTTCAAATGCAAGAAAATACACAAGGAAGGACTAAAAGAAAAAATGAAGACAATTCTTCTAAGTTACGTGGAACACATGAACGGTATTTTAGTACCAAATAACACAAATAGAAAAGGATAGTTCTCAGAGAGTAGAATCACATCTTGGAGAACAGATATTTAAAGTCTTTTCCCTTATGATGATTTAATTGAAGTTCAGAAAGTATAAATAACACAAGGTCAGTGGTTAATGGACCGGGGCACACATGAAATAAATATGATTCATATTCTGCTTGTGTTACTATATCCTAACCTCATTTAAATCATGTTTTTTATTTAATTTTTGAAGCATTAGCGTGCTTTATCTGTCAATTTACAAATGTCAAACTTTACACATATGTACCTATTTTCTGTAGTCCAGAATCAATATTCTGAATTTTTACAGTTTTCCCTTTAACTCTTAATAATGGATTTATAATTATGGGTTGCATTAAAGAAACTACAATTTAGCAACTTTGCTATATTTGGTTTTTCTTTATTTGATTTGTGCTATAAAAAAATATACTATGGTAACAAAAATTTACCAGCATGTTTAGACCCGAAAATGTCTTGACTCTCATATTACTCACCAATCATCCACACAGTTATTCAACAAGCACTTTAAGGCATTTTGATCCATGGTACAACAGAAAAAAACATTTTTACCTAGTAGTGGAAGAAAGGTAAAAGCTTTAGAAGGTTAGAAGGAGAAAAGCTTCTTAGTTACGCTATTTAATTTTTGAGACTAAAAAAATCTCTAGAATTTTTTCAACCAATAACTCCATGATTATTGTTTGGAGCAATATTAAGAGCCCCCAACACACAGCATGGTCTGTAGCTTAGACTGAAAATGCTGATGGGAAGAAAGAATTATCTGGATTTTTACTTCCTGTACTCTATTGACTGAACCAGAGGGTAGCTAATTCTTATTTTAAAATATATGGAAAAATATGGGCAAATGAGATTTTAATAATTACTTATGAACTAGCAAAAATTTTCTAAGCAGGTGAGTTCAGAAGAGCCACCATATGTGTAGGCCGCTGTAAGACTGCCATTAAGTAATAACTGAAACCAAGGATTACCAGAACAGCAACTTCAGGACATCCACCTTCTGTGACCTAAATGTATCATGTTGAGTCTCTGCTTTCACATCTGCAAAGTAAAGAAAGTCTAGCAATTACGCTTATTTTTGTGGTCTCCTAACAACAATTCTCTGATTTTAAAATCATTAATATTTTAATAAAAACTAAAATTCAGATTTCAGATTACTTCAACTCTTTGGAATACATCAACATGTTCAGATAAAGAATGCCCCCGGGGTGTTCAAGGTCCTTTCCAAAAGCAATTGCATTTTCAACAGATTTCTCACACACTCCATCATCTGATTTTCAAACCACACAAAGTTATAAAACTGGGAGTAGACTGAGGAAGAAAGAAAATTCAAACTAAAGTGTGGAGGGACAAGACAACAACCAGAAGGTACAGGCGGAGTAGGCATAATAAATATAAACAATAAATTAATAAGCAGTTGCTCTACTAAACTTCCTATTCTGAGGCTGATGCTGGAAATTTGCTAAAAGAACACAAAACAGGTATACTCGACTCCACAAGGATGTACAAGGGAGCTCTATAAGTCACAGGACTTGAAAAATGCTGTAAAATAGGCACAGTCTTCTAAAATTAATAAATAAACAAATAAGTAATAGAACCAAAATGAAAAGAGTAGGAATTATGGAAAACAAGAGGTGATTTAAGAAAAGAAACAAATGGAATTTCTATGCTACAGTTTGGATTTTAGATATCCCGAAAGGCCTGTGGTGTTACCGACGGGTGACAACACCTTCAAGATGTAAGGCCTAGTGGAAGAAAATGAAGTCACTGGGAACCCTATTCTCTTCCTTTCTCTCTTTTTGCTTCCCAGCTGCACTGAGGTGAGCAGAATTGACAAAAATATGGGGCGATGCATATATTAATTAGCTTGATTTAGCCATTTCACCATGTTTACATATTTCAAAATATAATGTTGTATACCACAAATATATGTAATTTTTACATCAATTAAAAGTTTCCCAAATTGGCCAGAACTACTTTTCAACAAGACTCCCAAAGCACAAGAAGACAAATCAAGAATCAATAAATGGGATGGTATCAAACTAAAATGCTTTTTTACAGCAAAGGAAACAATCAATAATGTGAAGAGAGAGCCTACAGAGTGGGAGAATATCTCTGCCACCTGCACTTCAGATAGAGCGTTAATCTCTAGCATGTATAAAGAACTTTAAAAAATTAATACCAAAAAACCAAATAATCCAATCAATAAATGGGCAAAGGAACTGAACAGAAGCTTCACAGAAGAAGAAATATGTTTGGTCAACAAATATATGACAAAATGTTCAACATCACTAGCAATTATGCAAAGAAAACTACACTGAGATTCCATCTCACTCCAGTCAGAAGGGCAATTACCAAGAATATAAGTAACAATACATGTTGGTGAGGATGTGGGGGAAAAGGTACACCCATACATTGCTGGTGGGACTGCAAACTGGTGCAAAAACTCTAAAAAGCAGTATGGAGATTCCTCAGAAAACTTAGAATGGAATCACCAATTGACCCAGTTATCCCACTCCTCAATGTCCCAAAGGACTTAAAATCAGCATATTATATTGATGCAAGCCACATCAATGTTCATAGCAGTTCAATTCACAATAGCAAAGCTATGGAACCAACCTGGGTGCCCTTCAACAGATGAATGGTAAAGAAGATGTGGAATATTACTCAGCCATAAAAAAGAAAAAAACTACGGCATTTGTTGGTAAATGGATAGAACCAGAGACTATCATGCTAAGTCAAACAAGCCAATCCAAAAAAACCAAAGTCCCAATTTTCTCTCAGATATGAGAATGCTGACTCATAATAGGCAGGTGTGGGAGTGAAGGAAGAGGTGAGTTTCATTGGATTGGACAGGGCAGAGTTGGGGAAAGGGAGGGGGATGGAAATGGGAACGACAATAAAATCAATTGGACATAACTTTCCTATATTCATGTACAAATACATGACCAGTGTAACTCCACATCATGTACAACCACAAGAATGAGAAGTTATACTCCATATATGTATGATATGTCAAAATACATTCTACTGTCATATATAACTAAAAACAAGAAATCAAAAGTAATTTAAAAATAAATAAATCTACATAATCAGATTTGGGAAGCATAGATTCCCAAAACAGACTAGTTTTTCCTGAAGACAGGAGATTCCAGTCTACCTGAGTCAGGATAATAAGACATTCCCCTACTTTAATCCTACCCAAAAGTAACCTGAAAAAAAATCTAATGTTAACCATTCAGCTTTATTTCTATTGTTCTGTTTCTTGCTCCCACTTTACAAAACCCACTGTTCTGCAATTGTGCTGTGTGAGTTCTAATTTTATTTTACAAAATATATGTTTCCCCAATTCAAGAGTCCAGAATAAAAGTTATTTGGATCTATAAAAAAATTAGTATTGAAAACACAAAATGTTTATTGCCGAATATCCATTCAAAAATCACCAGGCATGCTCTCTGCTTCTGGGAAAAGGTGGAATAAATACACTTCTCCATATTACTCTTGAAACCATGAACTTTATTTGTAAAGGAAACATACAAAGACTTTTGTATAGATGTATAGAGAGAAGAAGACAGACCACCTTGGGACCCAAGGAACAGCACAGAAGTCAGTTACCTGGCTTTTATTTTTGCTTAACATATCTAAAATGGGTACTAGAGAATGTAGCAAACCAAGAAAGCCAACAGGTAAAAATAAACAAATGAACAAAAATCCCCAAGACAAGTCTGCTCATATTCTCTAACTAAATGACCAAAAAAGTGGTAGCCTCACAAGGTAGACCACTTCTAGGAAACTACACACTACTCAAGTCAAACACTGTGAAAAATATCTTCAGCTGAACCATATCCTACCTCAGGGAATTCCAAGTGGGAAGCCTGGACTTCCATATTTCTCTTACTGTGATGAGGTCAGGTCGGTTCTAGATTTTTTGATTCAGGACCCAGAAATTCATCAGTGTACAACAGTAGTAAGCCTCTATTCCCCCATGTGTCAATGAGATTTACATAGGGAGAATTATTGGGGCAAAAACATTTATATTCACTTTCATCTTTAAACTGTTATGAGCAGAAATTATAAGAGAAAAATACAGAAGTAAATGAAGAATTCCAATATGATTTTGATATTTTAATATCAATTTGGTCTAGGTCAATGCTTCCTGCATTTTCATAGTTGAAACATTCCATTAATACTCATTGTCCTTCAAAATCTTGATGATGTTTTAAAAATTAAATTCTTCTTCAATTTGTTCAAACAAATATTATACAATCAAACAAGAAGAAAAATATGACATACTCTTACTAAGTGTGCCAATTATCAGTTTATGGCCATAATTCCAAATTCATCCTTCAAAACTTGCTCTCCAATAATAGACTGAGCAAATTTATTACTAAAGGATGCTAGAGAAACATTGAGGGTACAGGGGTTTCTTTTCTTGGTTCGGCTCAGCTGTATTCTGCTTTTTCTTGCTCCTGCTCTCTCTTTTAACTCTTCAAACAGTGCCTGTAAGAGTAGAGAGCACATAGTAATAACGCCTGAGCTGGGTGCCTAGAACTTGCGACCTTTTATCAGCCTCTTTGCAACAACCTGGCTCAATTACTACCTTACCATGGGCCCTCCCATGAAGGCCTCATGCTCACAGTAGCAGTACGAGTCCTCAGTATATACACACCCCCAACTTCAGCTTACCAGCATACTAGAGATTAGTTTTCTACTTGCCTGAATAGTAGACCAGCTCTGGCTAAAGAAACCCAAAGAATTTTTCTACCATCCAGTCGGCTGTAATGATACCTTCTCCAATAAATCTAACTCCAACTTTGGGGAAGGCTCCCTTCTTTCAACTTGGTGATTCCTTGGATATTCTCTCTCAGCCCTAGATTATCCTTTAGAGTTTCCCTTAACATCTATACAACTACTGTCCTATTGATGCTTAATAATTTCTTAAAGTATACTCTCCCAGCTTGACTTTATGATTTCTTCTCCTGATTAGACCCTGACTGATATACCAAGTGACTGGCAAATCCACCTCTAAATATTTGTCCATCTCTTTTGTGTGGGGTGTGTGTGTGTGTGTGTGTGTGTGAGTATGGCACTAGGGATGGAACCCAGGGCCTTGCATATGCTAGGCAGGCACTTTACCTCTGAGCAACATCCCCAGTCCCTTGCTACATTTTTTTAGATTTATTTAATTGGTGGAAGATTTTAGTTCACCTTACCTTCTTCACTTTCTGCCCTACACATGGACAAACTGACAGGAAAGCACTGGTATTCCTTCATTAGGCACAAACAGGAGATAAAATCTATTATAGTTACCTGTTCTCTTTAGTCATTTTGAAACCAGGTTGGGAGGCCTACCTAGGTCTCCTAAACAGCCTTGTTATGTGAGCAATAAGCCTTTTCCTACCCTCTTGGTGTGGTGTCATTAATCTTGACATCTGAATCAAATTTTGGGTAAGGAGGTCCATTTGTCATTTCAAAATAACTACAACAGCCTCATAAAGTACTTGTTAAATTTTTTATCATTTTTCTCTAATGTACATATTATATAATTTATATTGATCAATCTTCAAGTAAACCAACATGGGTTTTAAATCATATATGCTGCTACAACCCTTTAAGGATTATTTTTAATTCAAATATATTTTCTGTTCTAGGTGTCCCATTTAGTTCTTTGTCATAGTTTCTATTTCTTTCCTAAAATGTGCTATACTTTCATTTTGAGCATTTTCATTCATTGTGGAAATACTCTCCTTCACTACCAATATAAAATTCTATACTCACTTAAGCTATCATTCAACGATGGAGGAGAAATAAATATCAAGTAAAAGGTAAAGTTTATTATCAGAAGACCTTCAGTAAAGGACATTATTAGGAATTTATGAGCAGAAATGAAATGATCCCTGGAAAAAAAGGACAACTCTGAAAAAATTATTAGTAAGAAAAGCAATTAGAAAATATGTGAGAAAAAGTTAAAAATTGACAAAATGAAGGAATAATAACTTGTCATTTAGCTAGAATTAAAATACCTGTTGAAAACAGCATATAATTTCAAAGGAAAATGACAAAATTAACATATTCTAAGATGCCTACATGATTGAGGACTAGGGAAAAAATATTAACTTTAGGCTTCATTAAGAATGCATGTTAAGATAACTAGGTTATTAATTGAAAAACAGATAAAGAACAAATAATTTCCAAAAAAGTTCAAAAGAAAAATTGGAGAAGAATAAGCAAATAGATTAATCCAGAAGTAGGTAAGGAGCTGGAGATACAACAATTGAAAAGACAAGACATAATAAAAAGCAAAGACAACCAAATCTAAATGAATTAATAATGCAATAAATGTAAATGGACTACACCCTTCAGATCAAGGACAAAGATGGTCAGATAGGAATAAAACTCAAAGTAAAGACACACACACCTAAAACATAGGGACACAGAAAATGAGAAAGCATAATAATAGAAAAAAATTTTTAAGAAAATTGATATAACTATATTAGCATTAACCAAGACAGACAGCAAAGTCAAACACATCACCAGAGATAAAGAGGTTGCCAAACATTGGTTGGAAATTCCATTCACCAGGAAGATACAACAAATCTAAACTTAGATGAATCCTAATAATATATCCTCCAAATATTTAAAGTTAAGTTGTCAAATCCACAACCATAGCGGAAGATTTTAACACAACCATCTATTGAATAACAAAGGTACAGAAGTCATGAACAACACAATGAGAAACTTACGCTAAGAGATATATGGAATTGTACCTTGGGTCTCAAGAAGACACAGTTTCCACAGCCATACATGGGACTCCGTGCTCTGGAATACTGTAAGCAAGAGCGCACAGCTGGCTGCCACAAACTGCAAAGAACTTGAATCATACAGAAACTTTCCTGATGACAATGAAATTATCTTAACTTGTAGCAACACATGATAAGAAATTGTAAATCCTCTTCTAAATAACTGATGGGTCAAATAAGAATTCACAATGAAATTGGAAAAATAAAATTTAATAATAACAAATGTACTATAAAAGAAAAACTAATGCAATATGGTTACTAAAGCAGTAATGAGTGGGAATTTATGATGTTAAGTCCTATCTTATGAAAAGGACCACATAGTAAATCCAAAGAATACAGAAAGTGGGTGATTAATGATATTGAAAATAAGTATACTGTAGACAAGATGAACTACAAGAAGTAAGTTCTTTGAGAACAACTCATTAACCACTGACAAATATAATCATGATGAAAGATTTCAAATATCATATTGAGAATTAGAAAGGGGACATAAGAAGACACTGCAGAGACTGAATACATAATAAAATATTCTGAACAATTTATGCCAGTAAATGTAAATACATGAAATGAGTAAATTTCATTAAAATACAGTCTACCCAATCAAACACAAGAAGGAAAAAGCTATTAATAGTTCTATTACCATTAAAGAAATTATCCCACAAATAAAACACCAGGTCCAGATAACTTTTCATGGGCTTCAACCAAATAGTTAAGGAAAAGGCAAATCAGAGTCACACTCTCAGAAAATAAAAAGGAGGACTCTCTCCAATTCACTGATGAGTCTAACACAACCTTGATACTGACACTACACACACACACTAAAACACATGGAAATATTAGGCAATCTTACTCATGAATATTAATGGAAATTCATAAACTAAATATCCAATCACATTCAGTAGTAATATGTGACTACTCTAGTTTACTAGGACGGCCATAAAAGAGCACCACAAATGAAATTGGAAAGGCAGCTGAACAGAATTTACTCTCTCAGAGTTCAAGGAGTCAGAAGTCTGAGATCACAATGTCGGAAGGGCATGTTCCCTCATAAACCTAACAGGGAAGATCCTGTCTTGCCTCTTTCAGTTGGCCCAAGGAAGCCTGAAATTACAGGTTGATTTTACAGTTTGTTTAGAAGGGAGAAATAAATGGTACTTAGAGGTAAATCCAAGAAAATAGAAGAATGTCTGTATGGATAAAGCTTTCAAAGTTTAACTGAGAGATTAAAGGTTCCAAAGTAAATAGATATTTCCTGTTTGGAGAGTTTGAATCTGGATTGTCCCCCAAAGGTCCATGTGTTAGAGGGTTAGGCCCCAGCTTTGCATTATTGTTTAGTGGTGGAACCTTTAAGATGTGGGACCTAGTAGGTAGCTTTTAGGTCATGGGGTTTTACCTCATAAGGGATTGTGAGACCCCTTCCTGTTTCTCTTTGCTCCCTGGCTCATAGGGAGAGCAGCTCTACTTCACACCCTCACCATGATGTACTATCCCACCATAGGCCCCCAAACAATGATGCCAATCACGAAATGAATCGTTCAAACTGTGAAGAAAAATAAATCTTCCCTCTCGGTAAGTTGATTATCCCTGATATTTGTTATAATAACAGGAAACTGACTAAGATAACTCAATATCATAACGATGGATAGTCTCCCAAAATTATTCTATGGCGAGTTCAATCCAAATCTCAACATTTATTGTTGCTGATTTTACTTTTGAAATTTCAGGTTGATTTTGCAATTTATTTAGAAAGACAAATCCCACAAATATCCGCCAAATTGAGGAGGAGTCCTAAGCTAATATATTTGACGACTTATAAAGCTATATAATTAAAAACTATACCATAAATATAGGGATATGTAAATAGAGTCATGGAACAGAATAGACAGTTCAGAAAAAAATCTATGTAAAAATAGTCTTAAATTACTTATAACAGATCTGGGACTTCAGATCAGTGGAAAAAGAATGAGCTATTGAAAAAGGTGCTGTTCATTTTAAGTTATTCCTATCTTACTCAATTTCCTACATTAGCCAGACACTGTGGCACATGTCTTTAATCCCAACTACTCAGGAGGCTGAGGCTGGAGGATCACACATTTGAGGCCAGCTTCAGCAATTTAACAGGGCCCTCAGAAACTGAGCAACAGCCTGTCTCAAAACAAAATACAAAAAGGGATGAGGATATAGTTCAGTGGTAAAGTGCCCCTAGGGATATAGCTCAGTGGTAAAGTGCCCCTGGGTTCAATCTCCAGTATGAAAAATAGGGGGAAAAAAGTTCCTACATTACATCACACACATACTGAAAAGAAAATGAAAAGTTACTAGTTGATTGAAGATGAATGTGAAAGACAAAACTGTAAAACTTTGAATGCACAGATGGTGTGACTCTACTTTGTGTACAACCAGAGAAACAATAGCTGTACTCCATTTGTGTTCAATGGATCAAAACTAAATGAATAATTTTAAAAAAAGATAATATGAGAACATATCTTTATGATGCAGGGTAGGAAGTATTTCTTAAACAAGACATGAAAATATAACCTAGAAAGAAAATATTGATAAATTAAGATACATTACATTTAAAGATATCTGATACCATAGAGTGAAAATATGAGCTCTAAGCTAGAAGAAAATATTTGGAATACCTACAGCTGACAAAGAACTTATATCAAGAATATATAAATGAATTAAGGAGAAAAGACAACCCAATTTTAAAATAACTTGGACAGGTACTTCACAGAAGAGAAAAAAAATCTGTATATTGGTTCCTCTTATTATTAATGAGAGAAATAGAAATTGTCCATAATAAAGTATTGTTTTATATCAAAGTATTAGGAGAAAAACATTAAAATTCAGACAACACCCTGTTAGCAAGATGGCAGCCAGAACTCCCACATGATTTTATGATTTGATCCAACCACTTTGGAAAACAGTCTAACATTACTGGATAAATCTGAACATGGGTCTACCCTGTGAGTCAGTAATTCCACTAGTAAGTTTATACCTTGGGAAGCTCTTGGACATGCATACCAGAATATGGATATAAGCAAGGTGGTGACAGCATTCCTCAGAACTACAAAACCTGAAATGAGTACCAGATCAATCAACAGTTCAGAGGAAAAGTAATTCATTATAATTCATACAATGGAATATTATGCAGTGAAAATAAATTGCATCTACTTATATCAACACATATGAATCTGAAAAACATAGAGAAATTTATATTATTTGTTGGCATGATGCAAATATCATAAATAGGTAAATCTAAATCATGTATTATTTGTGCATATAGGAAAATGATAAAGAAAAGCAAGGGAAAAGTGAACACAAAAACCATTATCCTATTACCTACTACATACAAGTAAGTCATTGAGAAGAAAATGAAATCAAGGAGGAAAAATACAAGGCAATACTTTAGTATTTGACCTGGGTCATGAATTCATGATGACTCCTGTTATTATTCTTAATGTGGGACATGAATTTTCATGTATTCTTTTTTATGCATAATAAAATTCACAATAAAAATTAAGCAAAAAGAGCCCAAAAACAGAAAACACATTTTGAATAGGGAAGCAACAGTGTGCACATATTTATATGAAAACTCTGGCATTTTCTAATATCCCACATTGACTCTTTTCCCTTTGATAGTAATGCTACTTTCCCTTTCCTCCTTTTTTTAAAATTATTTTAATTTTTTAAAATATATTTTTATTTTAATTCATTGTACACAGATGGAGTAAAACTATCATTTTTCTGGTTGTACACAAAGTAGAATCATATAATTTGCCTATTCATACATATACATACGGTAAAGATAATTGTCTCATTTTATTATCTTTCCTTCCCCCTCCACCTTCCCTTCTTAATTCAAACCCATACAACACAATACCTGTTTATTAATCATCTGTTAAAAGTTCTGGGTTACTTTATCTAATCAGGCATTAAAACTTATGTAAAATTGTAACAATGAAAATTTGGAGAATAGGGCAGAAATAGGCAAACCAAAGGAATAATATGGATTACCTGGGATCAAACAGAACCTAGAAACTGTTCATCATACCTGTGGGGACTTCTTATATGATAGAGGGGTGTTGCAACATTCTCAGAAAGGAATTTCATAAGTGAAGCCTGACCAATACATAATAAGAATGGATAATTTTACTCTGAATAACCTATGCGTCTTCCTGCAGAGCATGGAGAGAATTAAGGGGCCCCATCTTTGCATTCAGGTGGCTGCATTTCAAAGCCTCCTGGGCAGCCCACCTAGCTTTTCTGTAACTCACTTCATTCATTACGAAAATGGGAATGATACAAGGATAGTACTTGCCCTGGAGGCTTGGTAAGATTTAGTGAAGTACAGAAATCCCTCCACATCTAAGTTTCTGCATGTGCATATTCAACCAACTGTGGATGGAAAAAAATTGTATCTGCACTAAGCATGTACAGATTTTTGTCTTTATTACCTAAACAATACAAGGTAACAACTATTCACATGGTATTTGCATTGTATTAAGCATTAGGAATAGCCTAGAGAGGATTTAAAGTATACTTTGAGATGTGCAGAGGTGATGTGCAAATGCTATATCATTCTAGATAAGGAACGTGAGCGTCAGTGGATTTTCCTATCTCCAGTGGTGGTGTTGGGGTGTGTCTTAGAACCTGTGTCTGGGCCATACTGAAGAATGACCATAATCCATTTTAAGTGTTTAACCAAGTGCTCACCCTTAAGTGAATTCTCAATAAATAGCTTGCTTCTAAACTTGTTTAACGTCAAGTTTCCCAAGATAAGGACTAAATGTGATACAGGGGAAAAGGTATTTTAAAAATCACCATTTGCTACTTTTCTCTCAAGTGAGAGGATTTTGACTTTGAACAGTTTGAGAGTAGCAATTATGCCTATTCAACTTCATAAATTCAGTACCTACTACAAAGCTTGATAGTAACGAATGCTTAATAAATAAATAGTGTGTTGCACTGATTTGAATTAAGAAGGGAAGAGGAAGCAGTATTACTATACAAAGGGAAAAGAGTCAATGTGGGTGTTAGAAAATGCCACAGCTTTTCACACTGTGTGGAAAAAAACAAAGCCGTGTTTTAAAGGCCAAATTTAATGGATTCCCAAGGTTATGCTACTGGGAAATTATGTGACTATAGAACAGGAATTAGAATCAGCCATTTCAAAATGTAAAATACCATGGAAGATAAAGTCATAAACATAGTATACTCTAAGTGAATAGTCCAATTAGCCAAACACCAGGGAGAACTTAAATCAGAATGTAACTTTATATGAGCAGAACAAGGAGCAACCATTAATACTTAGAAGTAAAAGCAACCAAAAGGAAGTAGCATTTATGAGGCAATATGCCATCTCATTCAAACCTAATCACCAAAGAAATAGCCGTAGTGTAATGCACCCACATCATTCCTTTGTCAGACACTTAAATATCTATATCCATATTTTAAATAATCCAAATCAGTAAAAAAACAAAAACAAAAGAAATGAAAAAAACTATATTGTCCATCTTCAAAGAATAAGATCTATGCCCAAATAGCCCAGTGTTAAAGGAGATTGCTTAATTCTATAATATTGTTTGATAGGCACTGATTTGAAAGTTCATCAAAATGCAATGTCATGGAGGAATAGATGAGTTAATGGTGTCATCATTGCTAGATTGCTGAAGAAAATATATTTTCCTTGAAATCCACATCCGAACCATTGTTTCAGGTGACATTAAAAATTCCTAATTTTTCATTTTCTAGAAGTGTTATATAAATCTACATAAAACTTATGGCAATATTTTTCAAAATAGTTTGTCTTTTTTAAAAACTATACAGCCAAGTGGCTTAAATGTCAGGAGAATTATGATGGATATTTCTCTATCCTCTAAAAAAGAATATTTTCAATTCCATGACCAGGAAGAGAATCTAAAAAGCTCTGTTCACTTTACTTTTTCATTATCATTCTGTAAATGATCTACTGTAGTATATCAAAACCAGATCTTCCAAGCTATAACATTTCACCATCTGGTTAACCTTATCAGCAAAGCACTAGAAAATAAATACCACACATTAGAATTCCATCCATTCTGCAGAGTTATCCTGACCACAGAGTTGCCTAAAACTGAAATAAATTATTATGGAGACCAGAAATGGGCTACATTAACTGTGCATGATTAGATTCAACTGGAAGACAGGAACACATAACAAGCTCTAACATGTAACAATGGGGACAGTGGTACAATCATAGACTAGAAAATTCTGGTCGCTCAGCTCATCATTACCCAAACACATAAACATATTGAAAATACATCAAAGTAGAAATATGTTTAGGGTTTAAGAGGTTTTAAAATTAAGCATGCATCTCAATGTCATAGAACATTTTCATATTCTTTTCCAGTGTTTCTGGATCAAATCAGAAATGATACAAAACTTATTATGACCCTAGAATCATTACAAAACTAATACTCCTAGGAGTTAAAATAGGAGCTCATAAACATTGTGCAACTAAATTTAGAGTTAGGTCAAGAGTTCAAAGCACTACCCAAAGTATTGTTCTAGGATATCCACACTTTAGCTTGAAGAATTAATAAAATAACCACAGAAGATTTCACTAGTATCACATGAAGATAGCATTCAACATGCTATGTCCTTGTTATATCTGTTTGAATTAAGTCCAGGCAGGAGGTGGCTTTACAAATGAAATTGTGGCCCAAGAAAATTATTTGTGATTGAAAATATTCTGGAGATAGTGAACAATGAAAGTGCTAATATGCTAATCAATAAATATTCGTGTTGCTTGGAGAACATAATAAGGGTGACGAAGGTTATGTTTTGCTGGTAGTTCAAAACCACCTTTTCTTTCCTCTCTACACATACAAAATTAGTTTGGTGTTGCACCCACTGAGTATCCCATGTCAGTCCTCCCTCAGTTTTTCCCTGCATTCCCAGAGAATGCCAAGAACATCCAAAATGCATTACCATGCAAATGCCTTGGGTGCCTTTACTATACATTTATATTGCAAGGTAATCAATAAATTATTATTTCAATATTTATTGGAATCTCAGAATAAGAAAGAAGATAGATTACACAAATTCATCTTCTGTGATTAATGGATGTTCCAGCAGAAGGCATACACTGATGGAGGAGGTCAGTATGCAGACTATATTACTGAATATTTCAACCCAGGCTGTAAATATAGTATCTGTTTCTCTTAGGGACTGTCACACTGAGTGCAGTATAAAAGGCAATAAATTTCAACAGATTAATTAACTCTTTGGTTACTGGGGCTGTGTGTCACCTATCCTGGCACCTAATAAAAATTCCTTTAATGCCAAGACATAAAGAAGGGCCTCTTTGGAAATGAGTTATTAACAGCATTTCGTGAATAGATGGAGAAATTGTAGCCGAGCCATTTAAGTGTCATAAAGTGCAGAAAAGGCTGCTGGAGGCCTCTGAGGGACGCCAGGCAATACCATAACAATCAAATCTGAGATGGAAGAGGGATTGAGCTGTCCACTCAGAATTTTTATATTGTCAAAGAGCAGTGAGGAAATAATGTGATCAAGAAGTGAATTAACCTTGTGTGTGAAAGAAAGGGGATGATCTGATGGAAAAGGCAGTAAAGTAAAAATCACTCCATAATGCCTACATTGCAGGCGAGCCAAGAGGGGCCCCTAATGTCTGCAGGCTGTCAGAGAACGGATCCAGACCTCTAAGTACCATAAACCCATTACCTGCATTAGCCTATAATTGGAATACATTTATTCATGCTTTTTTAGTTCTTCAGGGTCTCCACGTTGTATACCCACAGAGTATTAATTCCTATAAATGCTCTACCTTTGCAGACTCCTGAAAACTGCTAGTCAGTCTTGGGGGGGAATTAACATTCAGTGAGAGGGAAATAAAGTGCTGCATGAATAGTACAAGACCGGTATTGATTTTCCATTTCATACTATGTAGTTTAATTCAGTACTTTAGCTGCCCCACCCAAGTATTCCTGGATACTTCTGATGAATATTCAGCTATCAAAATTTTTATATTTTTATAATTTTCAAAGAACGTGTTCCAACAAGCAGAAAATAATAAATATCAAATACTGATAGCTCATTTATTATTAATACTTGAATAACTATGATTGGAAATGTAAATTTCATTTTCTATCAAAGTTATACCTCAACATATGACACCTTTTATAAAGTTTTACACATAAAAGTCTAAAAAGAATTTAGAAATAACAATAATATTTAAATTAATAACCTTTCTGAAGACAGCACCTTTAGCTAAGTTATTGGAGAATCAAACCCCACAATCACCAGCAAATAGGTGCCCGGCACACAGAGGATCCACCATGAACCAGACACTGCTCTAAATGTTTCACATAGATTAACTCAGGTCACCTGGATGACAACCCCATGAAGCAGGTGCTATTTACAGATTGGAGCTGGGGCACTGAGATATTAAATAAATTCCCCAAGACCCCACAGCTCATTTGAAATCCCAAAAATCTGTTTTTAGGAATCTGAGTTCTTGGCTACTTGGCAAAAATCAAAATCACCTCACCAAAAGATTATTAATACATCCAACATACAACCTTTATTATCCACACAGTGAAGTTTACATTTGTACTCTAAAAATTAATCTTAAAATTGTTCACAAATAGGCATAAATGTATATGTTTTATTCTCAGGGACTTCACTCCTTCGGCTTTTCCTCCTTCCTCCTGCATTATCAAGTACTGTTTTCTTCCTTCTGACAGTGTTGCCATCAGCTCCCAGTTGTGTTCAGAGTCTTCTACCTTAACCTCCGTCCCTATGCTCTTACTTCCCCTTCTAGCAGCTCCCTCCCATCCATGGTCCATGGAAAACTACCCTGTGGAGTTGTATTCCAATGCTGCCCAGCTTCCCACTTCCTACTCAGTCATCAGCCTTTTTCACACACTCCTCCTCCCACAGAAAATGCTTTGCTAAATTCAAAGGTCACTTTTATGTCTTCATTTTGTTCCACCTTTGGCAAATAGAACACAACCACTCCCTCCTTGGAAATCACTCCCCTGGTGTCTTCCCTACCACCATTGCTTTCTGCCTTTCTTCCTGCCTCTGACCTTACTGGGTTTCCCTTTGCCAGCTTCTCCTTCTTTCCCCAGAGTTTAGGTGTGGAAGCTCCTCAGAGCCTGGCTGTGCTCCTCCCTTAGTCATTTCTCATCTGTTCCCCTGTGATCATCAACTACATGGATTCAAAAACCTTATTTTTGCTGATTATGTGTATATGTTAACCTCATCTTTTCATTCCCAATGTAAATATCCAACTGCTGCCTGACATCTCAACTTAGATATCTTATGGGTTTCTTAGATACAAAATGGACCCCTTAATTTCCCCCAAAACTCCTATGTGTAAGCCAGAAATCTAGGTCATCCTTGATTCTCCATTTCTTCTCATGCTCTGCGCCCAGTCCATCAGCATGTCCCCAAGTCCCTCAAAAGACATATATTTTACTCAATTCTGGCCACCAAACATGAGGGGAAGCCAGGCATGGTGGCACACAACCATAATCCTAGTGACTTGGGACACTGAGGTAGAAAACTGCAAATTGGAGGTCAGCCTCAACAACTTAGCAAGACACTGTCTCAAAAAAAAAAAAAAAAAAAAGGAGAGATTTTCCTTATCTGTAAAAAGACACACAAGAAGAAATGCCTCTTTTGCCCAGGAGATGAATGAAACTGCTGGCAATTCTGACAACTCTGTGGTTCTGTGAGGCAACATCACCATAACGATAAGAATATCACCTGGCAAAAAGATGGTGTTTGGGGCACAGTCTTAACCAGCACTGAAATTGCCCTACCTCTGCATTTATGATGTGAGACCATAACTCCTCATTGTTTCAAAATACTTTGAGTTGAGTCTCATGTTTGGGAGGCCAAAAGCCATCTAACAGCACATTTCTTGTTCATCAGCTCTCTGTATAAAAATCACCTCAAAATTTAGTGGCTTGCAACAATAAACTTGGTATCTTTCACTGTTCCTGAGGATCAAGAAGTCAGAAGTGGCTTATCTGGATAGTCTAGTTTGGGGTCTTCCATGAGGTTATGAAATCAAATGTTGACCAGGGTTGAAGGCTTAATTGGCAGGTGGACCTCTTGCCCAGATGGTTCACTTAGATGGTTCATTTGCATCAGAACTTGGTATCTGTTGTTGGTACAGCCTCGCTCAGTTCCTTTCCACAGGATTCTCCCCAGGCTTCTGATAGTCCCAAAACACAACATGGCCAATGACTTCTCAGAGTGAGTCCCCTGAAACTGAGTAAGCCAAGTGCAAATTGTTCGTTGTTATGACCTAGCCTCAGAAATCACAAGGAATCACTTCTGCCACCTTCTATTAATTAGAAGTGAATCGCTGATTCAAACCTAGATTTTGGAGGAGAGACTTAGGCCCCAACTTAGGAAAGATGTTGAAGACATGTTACAGCTGTAACATGTACCTTTCCCCCTTGCAGCCTAGTCTCAGTGTTCTTCCTTCAGTTCCCAGAATTTGCTAACTCCTTTCTACCTTCAATTCCTTCACGTGTGAAAATGCCTGCCTAGAAGATTCTTCCCCGACTGACTTTTCCTGAACACCTTTTTAAAGTGGCTTTCCCCAACCCATTATCTTCGTCATTGTCCCTTCTATGTTTCATGAGGGAAGGAATAGCTGTGGCTAGTTTTTCCATTATATCCAAAATTCCTAACACAGTGTCTTATAGACAACAGGCATTCAAAAATAGTTACTGAATGAACGTATAAGTAAACAAATAGAAGTACATATGTATTCATCCACAAAATGTTTTCAAAGAGCTGTAAAACCATTCAGTAAAACCAATCAGAAGAAAATGTCTAAGATGATAAGGTGCTTAAGAAGTTTAATATGGAAAATGACATTATAGCTATCTTTTAAATATTTAAAGGACTATCATTGGGAAAAGATTAAATTTATTCTTTATAATTCATGGAGTTGAATTAGAATGAATGGGTAAAAATCATGGGAAAACAGAGTTTAGCTGAATAAAAGAAAGACCTTCCTAATGATTAGAGTTATCTAAAAAAGTCAAACCAGGTCACTTACAAGAGAAAACTTATCATTGGAAATGTTCAAACATGCTTTAAAACAACCTGTCTTCAATATTGAAGAAATTCAAATAACTGGAAATGAATTGAACCACATGACCCTAGGTTCCCATTTTACATTCTAAAACTATATAAGCCTTAACAAAATACATGTTTAGTATTTTTATGAGACTAAATAAAGACAATAAACACCATAAGAAATGACTTCTTTCTATACTCTCATGCTTTTAGAAAATTTTTATTCTTCTGATTATAAAAGTGTATATATTTTAAAATCTAAATGTCATATACTAATTTTAAATATACTGATATAATATAGGCATTGATCGTGGAGCTAAAGAAACTTTTATTGAATGTTTCACTGTGAAACATATTTGCTAATCTCTTTTGTTTCTGGAAGTAATAAAGTATATAACTCTTAGTTTCCATCTGTGCATTAAATTGGTCTTTTAAAATTGCATAAAGGAAAATTATTCTTTAAACAAATAACAGAAATGTCCTTTGAAAGGTGAATAGAAAAACTAAACTCTGGAATATATCTATACTCTGGAATATTGTATAAGGACAAAAGGAAATGTACCAGCAAGTTACAAAAAGACATGGAAGGAACTTACATGTATACCACTGTAATATGCCAGTCTGGGAGGGCTACATACTGTATGATTCCACCTACCTAACCTTCTAGAAAACATAAAACTATGAAGACAGTCAAAAGAGTGGTGGGTGCCCAGCATTCAGGGGAAGGAAGGATAAATAAGAGGAATACTTAGAATTTTTAAAGCAACAAAATTATTCTGTGTGATACTGTACTGTTGGATACATGTCATTTTATATTTGTCCAAACTCATAATGCAAAAAATGACCCCTAATGTAAATTATATATTTAAATTAATAATGTATCAATATTGGCTCATCAATGATAATAAATGTAGCATGCTAAAAGCAAGACATTAATAAGAGTAACTTATCACTCTTATAAGATGGGTGTATGGAAACTCTTTGTACTGTCCAATCACTTTTTGTGTAAACCACACAAGCTCCATAAGCAATATATAAAAGATTGTGATAGATACATATAAAATGTTTAAAATAAGTATTAAGGTATTTAAATTGAAAGTGCAAAAATAGATTCAAAATTTGAAGGATTGTAGAATTTGGAGAAAGTGGAGAAAAGGTCATAATCTAAAGCAAATCAAACTTAGGCTCAAAAGGAGGAAAACTATTAGTGAGGGTCCTCCTGCACACTAAAAATAAACATTATAATATTCACATAGGACAGCATGTTAGTCAGCTTTCTGTTACTGTAGCAAAATTCCTGAGGTAACAGCTTAAAAAGAGTTAAGGTCTATTCTGGCTCATACTTTAGGGTATTTCAATCCATATTCAGTTGATACCGCTGCTTTGGGGCCTGAAGCAAAGCACATCATGGTAGGAGCTGCCCACCTGATGGTGGCAAAGAAGCAAAAAGAGACAGAAGAGGCCAGGGTCCCAATCTCATTCAAGAGCACATTCCCACATGACTAGATTTCCAGCTAGGCCCTGCCTCTCAAGGTTCTACCACCTCCATGTAGCACCACTGGCTGGGGACCAATGCTTCAATACTTGGGCCTCTGGGGGACTCTTACCCAAATCATAACAAATAGTGAAGCTATTGTCCTGCACTAAGCTTACAATTTATTGAAGCATTCAACAAATATGTATATGGGAAAGACACTGTGATAGGGTAATGAAGCGTCAAGATGTTCCCAGACATCAATCCTGCTCTGGGGACGCTTGCTGAATGGCATGTTTCACCACTCCTCACCATCAGAAAACTGGGAATTACATGATTTCATACAATAAACATGAGATCATAAACTAGTCAGGCCTCAGAAAGGATTTCTTATCCAACTGCTCAACATACCCAGCAAGCTTGCTCTTAATGGAGAAAACAGTTTCCCCTGGGTCTGTCTGCTTTGGCACAGAAATAGTACTCTGTAGGTCTGAAGTGTTTCATACATTTTTATTTTTGTTCTAATCATCCACTGGTATGTAAGAGATCCTTAATCATCTCCTTGGCCTATAAGCATGTTTGACAGGGCAATGTTCCTTCTTTCTATGGGGAACTGGATGGCCAAGAAGGAGCAGCCTAGCCACTCAGCAGTGGTAGGGAGTGGCAAGGCTGGAAAAAGAGCACTTGTGCGGAAGAGAGCTTCTGTGGGGTGGGAATCTTAAGGGAGTATCTGGTTCATATCTACATTGCAGGGGCCTCTTACACAGCAACATCCTAGAAAAATGGTCAATCTCATTCCTCAGCTCATGGGACAACTCATTTCATTGTCACTGAGGTCAGACGAATGATTTATTTTTTATCTCAGGTTTGTCTAGTTCTACCTTCCAGAGCTACATAAGTCTAATTCTCATTTAAATAATGGGCATTTAATTATTTGAGTACAATAATTGCATACTCATTTTTTAAAATTTTTCTCCATTAGGTTTCCAGATCCTAGAATAGCATAATTCTGTTTGGCATAAAAATTGTTTGGAAGTCTACATTTATACTGGCACAGTGGCTAAAACCTTTGTCATTTAAAATAATCAATTTCAAAGGAACAGTAGATTAGATGGAACATGCCATGATTACATGTATAGACCAAAAAATACACATAATATAAATATATGTGAATAAATACAAATAGACCAAAAAATACACATGGTATAAATATATGTGAATAAAATAAAAATTAAGAATAACAGCTTTTAAGTAAAATATAAACATACATAGAAAAACTTAAAAAGAAGCTGTACATTTTTTTACAGCCTGAGCTCATTTCAGCTGAATGTAGGGTTTTCTTTCAAGTATAAAACCTAAGAAATCTCCTCAGGTACAACATGAGATATAAAAGGTAGACACAAGATACATCTTATGCTACCACCTTAAGTTTTTAAAAAGGAAAAATAGATATACATGTACATTTCCCATGCATATAATACTGCTAAAAATATATTAATCTTCCAGTAACCCTGGTTGCTTTAGGAGGGAAACTAGGTGAATAAAGCCAGAAGTATGAGGTGTGCTTTGCAACTTTTGTATTTTTAACTGTGTTAATACATTTTGAAGTTATAAATAACATTAAAGCATAAGGAGAAAATAAAGGTTTAAAAGTAATTAAAGAATTCTACAAATGCCAAAAAACATGTCTAAAGCATTTCTTCTTCTAACCATTAGTACGATCATGGATTCCTAATTAAGCACAAGGGAAAATGAGATAATCCAAGGGTTGAATTCAAATTGCTCACTTTCTTCCAAAGTTCAGATCCAGACAATGATTCATCCCTGTATATACAGACAGATGGAGGAAGCAAAATAATGGAGGAAATTCAAATTTGGAAATTGCATTTATAAATATCATTATATTTAATTTTTCAAGACTATTCATATTTCATCCAGAATTAAATTGTATATGTAAGTTCTAGTTGGGGGTTTCAAAATAATTTTAAATAACAATATCATTGCTGATTTTAGCAATGCCAGTAACTAACATGTTCAGTGTTATGCTGGGATTAATAATCAGAATACTTTTTTAAATGTATGGCAAATTAACCTTCAGATTGTAGTGTTTGTTTCATGAACAGCTATTTAAAAAAAGTCATTTTCTTCCATTAAGGTTCAGAATGTGATCGAATGACTATAAAATGCTTCAATAAGTCACAAACCAATGGAATTATCACAGCTCAAGTGTCCACGAGAAGTCAAGTTATGCCAAGAATATGTTATCTGGTAAAATCCAATGATAAATTTAGAAATCAATCTCTCAACTAAATATATTACACACCGATTGTATCAAATACCTACCAAATATCAAGTTATAAGCACAAACCATCAAGAGTTGTTAAAGATACTCTATTCCAGAGATTCCTCACATATAAATCATTTAGCACAGGCACTGAGTAACCCCTAAATGCAAATATTACATTAGACAGTATACTGCTCAGATTTCCATCACCCATGACAAATTATCTGAGAAAATTAGCTTTTAATGAGGAAAGGTTTACTTGGTTCACAGTTTCATAGGTTTCAGTCCATGGTCACTGGGCCCTGCTGCTTTGGGCCTGTGGGAAGGCAGTGCATCATGGCAGGAGCACATGGTAGACTAGACTGCTCACCTCAGAATGGTCAGGAAGCAAATAGAGAGAGGAAGACCTGCATCCTAATATCTCCTTCAAGCGCTCATCCCCAGTGACCTAATTCCCAGCAAGTAGCCCTCCTCTCTTAAAGGTTCCACAACCTCTACAGCACCACAGGCTGGGGACCAAACGTTTAACACATGGGTCTCTGAGAAATAGTTATGATCTGATCCGTAACAGACCATGAGGATAAACAGAATGTGGTCACTGCCTCTACGAGCTCTTAGCCTCCTGAAGAAGATAGAACTACATAAACACTGCAAAACGCCATGATTGCTGCTATAAAAGGAGCAAAAAGAAAAAAAAAGTGGGCATAAGAATCATGGTAGCCTAGGAAGAAAAATGTTAATCTACTTGGAAAAAAGGAAAATAAGGAGAATAATCTTTAGAGGATGCCATCTTCTCACAGTTAATAGTTTGGAAATGGAAGACCTTTCATTTGAATTCAGATTTCTTGATTTCAATGTAGTATTTATTTTGTTATACTGTTCCACAATAACTTAATCAAAGATCATTTATACTATAACTAAAGCACACATGCATGTGAGATTTAGTTTAAATAGTATATTTAAGGAGTGTCTAACAATTACCTACTCCACAGAATAAAAAAGACCTTTTAAGCTCTAATATTGTACCCAAAGCACTAAACACTTCTACACATGCATAGTATAATATACATACATGTGTATGTATTTACACTTAGTTTCACACAGAAGTTAATAGATACCCATAGCTAGTAAAAAGCATTATTTCAAAAACAAAAGTCCAATTCAGCTTATTTACAAACACCAATATCAAAAGTTTATTAACTAAGCAGTTAGACTATGCTGCTGCAAAAATATTATCCCAGAAGGATGTAGATTGGAACCAAGGATGAATCTTGCCATTACGGCTCTCATTTAAAAGAATGTGTTTCACATCGTACAACCACAAAAATGGGAAATTATACTCCATGTATGTATGATATGTCAAAATACATTGTCGTGTATAACTAAAAAGAACAAATAAAAAATAAAAGAATGCATTTCAGGGGGCTTACCTTTCTTAATACAGGTAATTCAATACAAGACCAGATTGGCTACATAGGCAGTCAAAATATACTATCTTTCTCAAATGTAAAAGCAATTGAAACCTCTGATGCTATGTTTGATAGGTGAGAAGTAAAGTACAAAAGCACACCAAATGTCAATTCCCAACAGGTAGCAAAAGATCAAGTTTGGCACTGTAATAGGTAACTCTTACTCTTTCAAATAACTGAACGTTCTGTGGCAGTCCACCGGCTCTGAAGGAAGAAAAACACTGTTCTCGTGTCTCAGAGCCAATGAGACATCTAGCCATGCTAGATAATGTTCAATGGATACTGACATCTAAACAGTAATCAATGAGAAAATGCAGCTTGTACACAACTCCTGGTATTCTAAAAAAAATAAAATAAAAAGCAAGTGTGGGTTAAAAAGAACACTGTCTTCTACATCATGGAATGCTAAAGTGAAATTAACCAAAATGCTACTACTTTTCTCCTAGCCATATTAGTCCTGAGAGCTTTCTTTTTTGGATGATGCATCCAACAGACTGTTATTACAAGAAGACATCTGAAGTAATATTTCCCATTCTATATTAGCCCTATCACAGATTCAAAATGCCTAACATGTGAAAGCTGGACATTCTATTTCTAAAAGAAAAATTGCCTTACATTATTGCTAAGACCTAAATCACATCAAAATAATCACACAGTATGAACAGAAAAACAGCAGGAGCATGCGCGCACACACACACGCAAGCTTATTTTGTTAAAGACGATTATGATGCAATCAAATTCACGGCAGCTGAACCATGATCACAAATTATTTACTTGTGATTAAAACTGATTTGAAGAACTTGAGAGGTGGGGAAGAGATCTGTTAAGGGTTATTGGAAAAGAGACTTCAGCTAGTTGCTTTAAATTCAACTGTCATGTTAGCAATTTATGGACCTGATTATGTCTTCAAATTGAACCATCACCCAGTAACAACTCCAGTAGAAGGATACTAAATTTTTATGATATGGGATAATCAGATCGGCAACCAGACAGATAATATATACATGATTCAAAGAAGAAGCAATTCACAGTGAACTGTTAAGTCCAATTTTTTTGTAAAAAAAAAAAAATCGTTTCTAATAATAATTCAAAAAGTTGAGAAAACTTCACCACAGTTAACTCCATTCTTGCATTTTCTTACTCCTTTGTATAAGAACAAAAAGGATATGCACGAATATTTTAGGGAGACCTGTATATAGAAATGCATTGTAATACTTTTAATAAAATAAAGGAAACTAGAGTGCTCAATAATTAGTAACACAAATGACTCATGAAAATGTGAGCTAATATTTTTCCAGAGTTATTAATTTATCATTGTAGTTTTGCATTGCTTTTCAGGCCATTGCTTATATTTCAGTTTGACTTTAGCTTTTAAGAAGCAGTTATTTCCCTACCCAAATATCTGAAAAGATTAAAGCAAACAGCCACATCATATACCTCCCCAAAATTTATTTAATTGTATTTATTCAACTATAGAAATCTTTCATCTAGGGTAGAGACACAAAAGAAGTAGGTATCTCTATCTTTCTACCATCAACCAGTCCAATATTAGTTATAAACAAATCAAATAGAACAAAGTTTTTCATTTCTTCATTAATTCTTTTTCTTTGAAATGCAAAAATATAATGTATTTTTGAAGTAGTTTTTATGTAAACCATATGCATATAATATGTAGTATATTTTACATATAAATGTTATATTTATCCATATCATATTTTGTATGACTAATGACTCTATATATTATGCCATTAATCTCTTTTTTTTTTATTGGAACTAGGGATTGAACCCTAAAGCACTTAACCACTGAACCACATCCCAAGCCCTTTTCATATTTTATTTAGAGACAGGGCCTAAATTACTGAGGCTAGCTTTGAATTTGTGATCTTCCTGTCTCAACCTCCCAAGCCCAATGTCTCTGAAGAACTTCAGAATGTATTTCACACATTGATTTGAGATTTTTACTTTATTTTTAGTATTAAATATAGAAAAATTACCTTTAACTGCAATTATAACTACCCCAAAATTAGTGATTTCCATAGACTAGAATTATAATAAAACTTTTTGTTAATTCCATGTCAGTTTAAAAAGATCTAAAATTGCAAACTGTAATACAGTTCATAGCCAAATGAGCTTTGATACTAAGTATAAATATTTAGTTTATTCAATTATGAAAATTAATTGAAAATGTCATTTTCCATAAAAGTATTTTAGGTAAAATTTGTTGATGGACATTTTAATACTTCTCCTCTTAAGTACAAGAATGATTTGTTGAGCCCTGGGGTTGGTAAAAAGCAACCGTTTTTATTTCAAAGATGAAGAATCCCCATTAATCTGCTGCAGTAGTCTCTCCTAATTTACCAACATGGAGCCACTAGAAGTGTACAACTGAGGTCCTGGCTGAGCTACTATATCAAAGATCAAAAGTCTTTCATATCTCTGGAAGGTCATATCTACTTAATTCATCTGAAAATATTTTTAAAATCACTTTAAGACAGGAATTTAAATTTCACTTTACAAAAAATTATATGTCCTTTTAGTTGGGGAACAGTCAAAATTTGTGTCCAGGAAATATATAATCAAAAACAACTCTCTACAGGAACGATTTTCATCTTCCATGTGTCCTAAGATGCAAAATACAATCTTGAAGACAGTGCAGGCACATCTTTAAAGTACTGAATGAGAAACATCTGTCATCCTACAACTGAAAATTCAATGAAAATAACTTTCAAAAGGAAAGGCAAACTAAAGACCTCACAGCATATACAAAAGTGAACTCAAAATGGATCATGGTCCTAGATATAGAACCTAAACCTAGAAAATTTCTAAAGGAAAATGGAAAAATCTTTTTGACACATAATTAATCAAACATAAATTAGGTATGACACAAAAAATACAATCCATCAAAAGTATATTTATTAATTTTATAAATTTGTTAATTTATAATTAATTAAGACATCAAAATTTAGAAATTCTACTCTACAAAATACTATGAAGAGAATGATAAAATGTTGGCATGGAGGAAAACATTTGCAAGATGCATTTCTGATAAAAAGACCAGCATCTTGAACATATAAGGAACTCTCAAAATACAATAATAAGAAAACAAAAAATTTCTCTCTCCATGTGAGGTGATGGAGATGCTAATTTGTTTGACTGTAGTAATCATTTCAGCTATGTATATGTGTATGAAGGCATCTTTCTGTTTACACCTTAGACAATAAAAAAGAAAAAGAAATAAAATATTTGAATTTTTTTTAAATTTAAAAGAAATAAAAAATCCAATTTAAAAAAATCACTAAAAGATTTTAGCAAATGCTCCACCAAAGATCAGCACAAATCAAAAAAGCAAGTGAAAAGATACTCAATGTCAATAAGCATATGAAAGAAATGATTAATATGATTAGTCATTACAGGATTCCAAAATTAACCTCAGTAGGATGTTACTACTATTAAAATGGCTAAAATAACAATGAATGACCCCTGTAGTCTTCTTAGCAAGAGAACAAGTAAAATTCTCACCCATTGCTGGTGGGAATGTGAAATGATACAACAACTTTGGAAAATAAGTCAGCATTATCTTAAAAAATAAAATGTATGATAAAATCACTCCACTTCTAGGTGGAACCCAAGAGAAACAGGACCCAGGTCCTCACAAAGATTTGTGCATGAAAGCTCAAATGTAGCTTAGGGCAGAACAGCTAAAACCTTCAAACAACCCAAATGCCTATTAAAAAGTGAAATGGATAAACAAATTGTGTAATAAGTGCAAAGGAATATTATGCAACAGTAAAAAGAAATTTATTTTGTTAAACACAACAAGGATGACTTCCAAAATAATCTGAACAAAAAAATCTGATATGGCAAAAAGAATTTTGCTATCAGTAAGGTTACTAATCAGCTGATGATGAGTAAATCAAGATTATCCTTGTGGGCCTGAGTTAGTCACATGACACTTGATATGGGTCAAAGATCAGAGACAGACCAAGCTAAGGTTTTGAAGCAGTAGAAGGATTTGACAGCCATTGTTGGCTTTGTACATAGAGGAGGCCACTTGGCAAGAACAGCAGGTGTTCTCCAGATCCAGAGAGCAGCCTGTCAGCTGACAGCCAACAAGTAAACAGGGACCTCAATCCAATAACTGCAAACAACTGGATTCTGTTAACAACCTGAATGAAGTTGAAGATAGATACTGAGCTCTAGAAAAAAATGACAATCCTGGTCAAAACTCTGATTTCAGCTTTGGGACACCCTCAACAGAGAACCCATCCAGTGCACATTCAGGTTTCTAACCTCAAAAATAACTGGTGTTAAATTGCTAAGTTTTCAAGAATATATTTAGCACAATAGAAAACTAATACTGTGAGGAAAGAAGTACTATAGAAATATCAGTATTCATCAGGAAGTAATTTGCAGGATGTGTGAGAGTTGGGAGTAACAGATCTTGTTGGTCTCATGTGTCTTGCATTCCTGTATCAAGCAAGCCCACTCTGTCACCACAGTGGACCAGGACAAAAACACAAGACTACTCACTGATCATGTCCAAATGCAGAGACAACAAGAACACTGTCCAAACCACAAAACTCCACTGGCCAACCATCTCCCTATCTGGACTAATACATGTGACAGCTACTTCTTGACTAGTTGTAACTTTATTCTTCTCTCTTTAGAGTGAAGAATTCTGAAGAGTCCCAAACTTAGGAAGATCTATGTTCCTGACAAGACAATCCCAGAGCAAACCCCACTTCCTAAACCTTTCTACCAAGTCACCAGACAAGAGCCCTAATCCTGTCCTTGCTAATACTCTCTTACAGAGGTGCATCACAGTTCCCCCAGAGGGTGCTTTCTCTCTCACTGCAAGGATTCAATTAATAGAGCATTCTTCAAGCACAGGCAGTATCCATGAACCCTCCACCAAAATACTTTCTCAAGACTTTGCTTGTTGGCATGGGGAGGCTGGAGTGAACCGCTGGGAAAGTCAACAGCCTTGGGAAAAGCCCTCATCCAAGGGGAGGGAGTTAAAGGATAAATAGCCAAGCTACCTTGACCTCAAGGATGTACATTCTATTCTCTCAGAGGTTCCCAGCAGGATGGAGCCCCATTGCCCACAATGGCATTCTCCTCAATAGCTCACCCTTTTAAATTTCCTTCCTTTTCCTGACTCACTTGTGTTCTGCTTTACCAGTGTTTCCAGGAATCACTTCCCAAACACCCAACTTTCACAATATGCTGCTGGGGAAAGAGAACCTAATACAATGGTTGAAGTTGATATCCAGATGGAGTCAGGGGCAAGTATGCAGTTACTGTGGTAGGCAGAATAAAAGCCCCTCAAAGTATCCACATTCTGAAATGCACTTGAAATACGAAGTACACACTGGGTTGCTATTATGACTTTGTATAAAAAATGACTTTGTATGAAAAAGAACTTAAGATATCTCATTAATAAGTGCTACATTGATTACACGTTGAAATGATATTTTCCCTGTACTAAGTTCAGTAAAATATGCCATTAAAATTGTTTTGTTCTACCTTTTTAATACAGCTAACAGAAAATTTAAAATAGCCCATGTGACATACATTGTGTTTCTTTGAGGTAATACTGCTCTAAGAAGTAAGAACTTCATGCAAACCAGAGAAACCCTCTGTGGAAGACAGTTTAAGAATACTCTCCTAAGAAGTTAATCAAATTACTTTTTTAAAAAATTGTCCCAAAAGGTATTCCCAAATCAGGTGTTAAACAAGTAAAATATTTCTTCATCTTATTACATATGCTATATCAAGAATTTTGTGCCACACAAATTATCAATGCTGGGAAAGAAGGCAAGCTGGGGCCCCGTTCCAGTGGCCCAGTCTGTGAACCACCATTCTCTTAGGAGAGATCAAAGATAAAATTGTAGCCCTGGAAGTTAACCACCCTACAGGGAACCTTAACCTATATCATGGCCTCTCAGTGTAGCACCCACAGCATCCTATGGTTCATTCCCTTACCACTAAAATTAATCACATTGTAGTTTCTTGCATAATTATCTTCACCACATGACCATGAGGTTTGGAGGGCATGAATCTATGTTTGTCTGCTTCATCAACATGTCTACAGGAGAATGAGAAAAAAAGAACAAAGAGCCAAACTAAGGTGGCTTTAATATCAGACAGGGTCACAGCACAGGATTCCCCCAAACATTCTGAAAAGTGTAAAGAATGACTCCCAACATCCTCCCCTGGGGGACAGAAGGCAGGAACAGTTGTCCATAGATGTCCATCCCACCAAAAGATGACTGCCTAAAGGCATTTACTCCCCTAAACCTTCTAAGGGGCAGGCTGCATGTGTGTGTGTGCACTGGGAGGTAGAGACAATGAGTCCCTTTAGGCCTCTGTAGCATCAGAGAAACAGAAAGCAAAGAATTCAGAATGCAGGCCTGAAGAGAGGTCCAGAGGAGAACGAAAGGATACAATCTCCACAGAGGTTAGTAGGCTCAGCTAGATAGCCTACTATCACCTGTCATCCGGAAGCCACAGCTGATAGTCATCTTTTTCGTCTTCCACCCTCGATTCCAAACTGATTTCACCTTTGACCTGATTATATGGCCATATCTTGGTGGTGTGACTGAAACTTCTGATCCTTCAGTTACTCGGCCATTGTCAGCCATCACTACTGCAATTACCATTTACCATTTATACTGAGCATGGAAATATCAAGACACTTCAGCAAATCCCCCACCTTTGGAGACATATATCTTCCTTGCCCTCTGTATGTACGATCTTTTTATGTAGCAAGTCTTCAGAAAAATCTGGATCTCTTATCTACCTGCCTGTCCTCTATCAGAAGCACTCAGATAACAGGCTGTAGACATAACTTCTGTTTCTATGATTCCTACTTCCTGGTAGAAGAGTTATTCCAGACACCAGAATCTCTAACCTAGTAGAGAAATGGGAGGCACAAATTCTCTACTGAGTTACTGGGAAGCATTGTGAAAAAGGGCAACAATATTTCTACTTCTTGGTTCCCAGGCTCATATATTCTATCGGTGGGCAGAAGACCCATATCTATCACATACTTATGTGAATATAAGTATACTAGAAAATGGTACCACAACCTTCTTAGGGTATTTGATCTAAGCAATGATTCTTGCTGATGTTCGTTAGACCATGCTAATGTTCCATCAGGCATCTGCCTATAGATGGCCCAATGTGCCCAGTGGTCCAACTGCCTTACCATAATGTCTTCTTTAATCAGCAGCAATATATCAGAAAATCATATGTCTGTAAGTCCATCAGAGAGTAGTGCTGGCAGAGGCCGTGTGATCAGAGAGAATTCTTATCATGAGAGATACGAATTCCATGAGGACTTACTACTTTTGGGCTTTCAATCCTGATGAAATTGTGCCTCCTGACCAGAACAACAATCTCTATAATAAACTCTAGTATTGCCTTTCTTCTCTGTCTTCCTCTTCTTTTTATCTACCATGTTTTATCAGATGATCTTCCTAACACTACCTGCACACAGATTCTTGCCTCAAATTCTTATTAGATGAAAAATAAGGGATATTATAGACTCTCTCAAAATTAGATGCCCTCAAATTTTGCACTCTGATTCACTGCAGGTTTTATCTCCCACTCTGTCACACATGTATCTTCCTAAGATGTCTAGCACTTACTTCTTGTTCTCTAGATCCAACATGTATATCAAGACCACAGAGAACCAATAAGGCAATCTGCAACATTCCATGACAATCAAGGTTCCTGCAGGACTAAATCATAAGAGGAAAGTTATCCCAACCCTAGAGAAAGCCAGTGAATGTGTACTACTGCTATTCTAAAAAGGAGCCAACAGTTCTTGTTCTGCTTTACTGACAAGAACATTATCTAGATCAATAAACACATAACAAATAAAGAGACCTTGCTTTCAATTTAGTAAAAATGCCACATCTTGCCCAGCAGCTGCTACTGGGCTGCCACAGGGCTAAATTACAGTAGTCCAGACTGGGAGATGTATTGGAGAACTCTGTTGAAGATACCTGCAGTGGCATTTCAGGGTTCTTCTTTCAAGGGACCTGCTTCACCCTCAATTAATGGGTCTGAGTGTAGGGCCATTTTTACTGAAGCAGCTGACGTTAGCCTTCTGTTCACCAGTTCTGTTTCTTTTTCTGATAAGGCAAACTATCAGATGTGATGTGCTTAGGCTCTCCATCTGCCTCCCCCTCAAGTAACCTGGTTGTCCCTTGCCTCTGCTGCTTTCCATAGTAATTATATCCCCTTACTTCTGTGGGCTAAAAATATTCCAATAGATGACTGCTATTTTGGAATTCTATCACCTGTATCTCTCCTACTAAAATTAGGGAGCCCATGGAAGTATCTCCTTATGTTCCATCTTCATCCTCAATCCGTCACAGATAAGAGCCTTAGTAACTGTAATGTCACAGCATACCAGGGGGTACCACCACCTTATTTACCACCAACAGAGTTCAAGTAACCAAGTTCCAGAGCTCTGAGGGTCTGTATTATCAGTCATCTTACATAAACTTTTTAGCTAGGTATTCCCCAAAAGTATAACCTAAGAAAACCTACTTGAATGAAGACAGGTTATTTTTGGAGATAATCCTAGTAAGAAACAATGAAATAGGGAAATCGTATACACTATGATATAAGACTGTGTTCCTGAAGTTACTGTTATGGACAACCAGAACATAATTTCATTATGATTCCTTGACATATTCACAGAATAGCCTACAAAATTGTTTAGCTAAAGGATATAAAACAGTATCATTCATCCAACAGCTATGATTGCCCCTTGCTTGAAGGGCCTCAGATGTGTTAAGTTACCAACACTTCAAAGCTGTGCATGGCATAGGCCAAGAGCTGCTGATGCCATCTACAAAGTCAGAAGAACCTTCAGACAGAAAACAGTGGTCTGGTAAACTCAAGAGTAGCTACTGGGAGAAATGCATGGAAGCTTGCAGGACATTGTCTCCCCAATCCCAACCAAGGCAGAAATCAGAGGTGATGGTCAAAATATTCAAACTGGGGCACTAAAGGAAGAGAGTGAGAAAGCAAGCCCCAAGGCTGTCCCTGAGAGGGCAGTGTTCCATTCAGGAGGAACAGTAGACAACAAAGCACTGGAGCTTGGTGTACTTGGAGAGGGTTAGATGGGCTCTGAAGAGTAGCTTGGGCATGACTCACCACAAACAAGTGATAAATCAAGGTAAGGGTTGTGAACTTCAAGTAAACTTGTTAGTCATCAAAGGGTTCTGAGTAGAGGAGTAGCACATCCTGTCACA
Organism: Glaucomys volans; assembly: GCA_020662805.1. NCBI lineage: Eukaryota > Metazoa > Chordata > Mammalia > Rodentia > Sciuridae > Glaucomys > Glaucomys volans. The sequence goes on from JAJEJO010004363.1 coordinate 420,751, forward strand.
GATTCTAAAAAGATCACTCCAGCTATTGAGTGGAACTAAGCTGTAAAGAAACAAATGGGAAGTAGAAAGCCCTGTTTGAAGGCTCCTGTGATGATACCTCTTATACCGTAAGTCTTATACTACCATTTACTTTCTCACATGTTTCTCATAACTCACTGGGGGCAGAGAGCTCATACTTGTAATTTGTGGATTATGTACCTGACTTGGATGTATGCTCATTCATAAGTAATTATTATACAAGTAGCTAACAGTAACATTAAATCTATATTATTCAGTTATAACATGACATCATTGAAAGCCTTTGTCATTTACAATCTCTTTTTTAGGAAATCTAAGTTTTCTAGAGTATTTGTTTGGACATTTGTAAACTGCTGATAACACTGGCCTAAGATTAGTAAGTATTAAACTGAAAATGCCTACCCAGACCCTTTCTCTCACACCTCTTCGAGCAAGTTATCTGCCTTGCTGTAATATAATATGAACCCTCACTCTCAACACAAAACACAAATTGTTTCGGCAAAATGCCTGAGGAATTTTAAAAGTTTCCACAACTACCTGAATTCTGACATCTATATTTATCCAATTCATCCCTTTCCTGGCACAGGAGGCAGTCTCCCAAATACCGTCCCTCTTAGTTATGGTAATTTTTTTTTTTTTTAACATCATTGGCACCTAAAAACCACTCATCACCCATTCCGTCTTGGTTTTACTTCATTACATCTCAGTGATTACAGATGTAGCCTTACGTTTCAAGAGTTAAGGGGCACTGTGGAAACAATGCTGGTAAACGTGACAGGTTCCAATTAACAGCCTTGCGGTAGCTACATGCTGAACTGTAAGATCAGAACCCAAGTTCTGCTTCAGTCCACCTCCATCAAGAAGGCAGGGACGTGTCGGGCGCAAAGAGCAGAGCAAGGTGCTGCGACGCTGCTTCATCTCACTGAGCTCAGGCGGGGTGAGGCGGGAACCCAAGGACTTTAAATCCGGGTCCGACATTCTCCACGTGGCCGCCTTCTCAAATCTCAGTTCAGGGCCACCTGGAGGTGGAAGTCGCCTCCCTGCGGAGCACCCAGAGGGCTAGGCATCCTGGGGATACCCGAGCCGGCAAGCCAGGAACAGCAGGGCACGGATGCGTCCTCGAAGGAACAGCTACAGCTTGGTCCTCTCTCCGCCGCCGAGCGCCTCAGGCGCTCCGGAGCCCACGGAGCAAGCGCAAGAGGCGCCTGCGCCCGCCGACGTCCGCCCCGGGCCGTGGAGGGGGCGGGGTCACGCTCCTGCGCACGCGCGCAGGGACACATAAGCGGAAGTGGCGCGTGGGCGCCGGTGATGAGAGTGCCTTCCGGGGAGGCGGCCGCGGCGGTGGCAAGTCCAGAAGTAGGAGAGGAGGCTGAGGAAGAGGAGGTGATGGCGACCGACCTGGGGAGGGGGCGACGCTCCGTCTGGCCGAGGCGCCGCCCGGGCTAGGGTCACGCAGGTGACATGCCGGTTTGGGGGTGGGCGTGCCCCCGGCGCCCTTCCGGTCTTTGGGACCCAGAACCCCTGTCCCCGAAAGACCGTAGACATTGTGGGTCTTCCGCATCCTGAACGAGCTTTCCAGGAGCAGATGAGGTCGGGATGGCAGGAGCGAGTGACTTTCTCTTTAAAAACGAACAGAAACTCCCTGGCAAGGTTTCCAGGGAGAAGCAAGTGCTTCTCTCAGACCCTTTTCCCCCTCGGGCTTCGAGGACGTCTTCAGGCCACTGTGGACTCCCTTGGGAGGAGACCAGCTTCGGGGGTCTCTAGGCTGTTCCCCTTGGGGGCTCTGGAGCACTGTCAGGCTCCTGCTTTCCCCAGAACCATTTGCAGTTAAGAATCACTTCCGGCTTCTGTGTTTTGAGGGGACTCCACGGTTCCCTGATGCCCTTTTCCCTTGCCCTGGAAGGTGACTCTTCTTGCCCGGCTGTTAAGTTTATGTCACTAGAAGTTTTGCAAGTTCCTCCAGTCTTTGTGACTGAATTTGCTACCTCGTCTGTTTTTCTTTCAAAGGATATTGAAAGTAGAAGGTGAAATTATTTGGTGTGCTCACAGCATTTTTAAAATATCGGGCATCTGCATATCTTGTACAGTAGGTTCCCCTATAGCTAGAAAATTAAACGGGTTTTGAAAAAAAACGTGACAGTTTGAAACTTGGAAGAGGATGCAGCTACCATTTGAAAATAATTTAGATAGTGTTGTTTGTACCTTATTAATACCTAAAATCCTAATTTTAGCATTCTTCCTTGGGAAAAAGAGTAACTTAAGTTGGCACTGTTCCTCCAACTTTGTATAAAGTGGGTAGGAAGAAATGAGACGGAATCTTGTTTTTCGGTACTCTGTAAGCTGTGATTGATATCCAGAGTGCAGTTAATCAAGGGGTAATTGCATTTTTATTTCTAGTTTTGAGTGTGGCAAAGCATGTTTTGTCATGTTTCTCAGGTTACTTGCACAGTAGCAGCAGATTTTCCTTACATTCTACGTTTTTGTAGTGGGCGTCATTCCGATTAGAAAACAGATTAAGAAATAACTAATTTTGACTTCAGTGGGTCATTATAAATCAACACTGTCACTTTATAATTTTGAAATGTCCAATATGTGCTGGAGATGTTACCTTTTAATTCCATTTTAGCTGTTATTTGTACCTTCAAGGAACTGAAGGTATGTATCTGTTTTGAGTTTAGGAAGAGACCTCAGGCAGTGATTCACACTTGTGATTTTCTTTTCTGTTTTAGTTTCATGGGTCATTGTGAAGTTCTAAGGCAAAGCCAAATATTGAGTGCTGTATTTGAAAATGAGTTTTAATCCCTGCTTGATTCTTTTCCTCCTGCATCACAATAACAGGCTCAGTTTCTTTAGATGATAGTTAATATCATCAGTCCTTAATATTTGAAATGGAAGGGAGATGGCAAACGTTGAGAACCACAGTTTCTTGCTATAAGAGGCCTTCATAGGTCTGATCAGCGGCGTGCAGATTGATAACACAAAACTGCATTCCTAAGGCAAAACGTTAAAGGGCAGATTTGTTGGTATACTAATGCCTCAAGTAAGCAAGGGAAATAAATTTATTTCCATATTCACTTCAGATATTTTGTGAGAAATTCAAGAGAGGTGTTGGTATTTTTGCACATTTTGAAAGGATAGTGCTGGAGGAATTTAACTGCATGTGTCCTAGATCTGCAGTTCTGTGGTTGTAAAGAAGTGTGTTGGGAGAACTAAAGCAGTGGAAAGGAGCAGAATACTGTTGATTTGATGACGATTACTAAAGTACAAGAGTGCCCTTCATTTAATATCTGATATTTTTGTTATGTGCTTGAATGACATGTGAAGGCAACATCATCTCTTGCCTTAAGGAACTCATTTTTTGTAGGAAAAGTACACACAAAAAGTCATGCCATTATGATTTAGACATTTGCAAATTACATATTTATATTTTACATGTACATAAACTGTGCTGTAAAAATCTAGACCTGCAATTACTTTTTAATGTGCAGGTCTTAAAGCTGCAGCATAGTCAGATTTCATGGTCAGCAGTGTGAAAGAGAAAAGGAAATTACACACAAGCTAATCTGGACAAGAGATAACAGCTATTTGATGGTAGGGTCAAATATTTTAGATATGCCTGTGGATGTAGAATCAATAGGAATCTTTGCAAAATGTAAGTGTGAGGAACAGAAAAGAATCTTAAGGTAACTCCCAGATTTGAGCTTGCATTTCGTACTAACATTACATGAGATTGAAAATACAGGAAAAAGAGAAGGTTTGTTTGAGGGGAAAATAATGAGTTCAGATTTGGACATTTTTAATATACAGTGACAGTAGAATTTCCCTGAGATATCAAAGAATCATTTGGAAATAGATCTGGGTCAGAAATACAGATCCATATTTCTAGTTGCAAGTGAATCAACTTCAGCACAAGAGACCACACCAGTAATATTTCTAAGGAATTGAATTATGATCACTGTTTTAGTCAGCTTATTTGCTGCTGTGACTAAAAAAAAAATCCAACCAGAACAATTGTAGAGGAGGAGGGTTTATTTAGGGCTCAGGGCTTCAGAGGTCCAAAGAATGCCAGCTCCATTCCTCAGGGCTCTAGGCGAGGTAGAACATCGTGGTGGAAGAATGTGGCAGAAGGAAGCAACTCATATGGTGATGAGGAAGCAAAAAGAGATTCCACTCCTCATATATAAATATGTACCCCAAAACCACAGCCCCAATGAACCACTTCCTCCAACCACACCCCACCTGCCACCAGTTACCACTCAGTTAATCCCATCAGGGACTAATTCTCTGATTAGATTAATGCTATGGCCCAATCATTTCTCCAAACCCTGCATTGTCTCACATGTGAGCTTTTGGGGGACACCACATCTAAACCGTAACAATCACTGACATACATGTACTGTCCTACTATATAATGAGCAATTTTACATTTATTTCATGTAGTCCCAGCAAAAATCCTATGGTAACCTTATTTTTAACCCAGCCACTTCTCCTACCCACCCTTGTTCCCTTCTGAGAGGTACAGAACCTAAAGCTCAGAAAGGTTAAATGATTTGCCTGAGATTTCTCAGCTAATGTATAGCAAAGCCCAGTCTTGAATTCAGATCTATATAAATTTGAAAGCACTGTGCTATACTGCTTTCTTGAAATATTAGCTACATTTGTATAGCTAGTTGTATTCGTGTGCTTGGCATTTTGCTAAATTACACTCATCACAGAAGAAGATGACTTTGAGAGAATTTACCTTCTGGAGAAGTATTTTGATATCAACAAAAGCAGCAATGAGATTTTGTATGAACCTTGTTGTAAATACATAATCATTACTTGTATTTTTCTCAAGACTTTCCATATTCTGTAAGATTTTCAGCTTTTCCCATAAAGCTTGCCAACACCACAGTTTGTTTCAAGCAGTGGGTGAATGATTATAAGCTGAAGTTTGAGAGTATCAAGAGGAAGGACCAATTTATTTGCTTTATCCCATTATTGGATGCAGAGACAACTAGAATGTGAGTCTTCTCTTTTATTCTGTCTCCTCCCAACTGGGGGAGTTAGGGAGGATGTCCCAAAGAAGACATTAAAGTTAAACTTCAAAACCTGACCCAGAAAAAGGAGATCAGGTAAAATGACATCACAACAGAGGGTGAGAATATTTGAAAGGCCTCAATGTTTTTCAAGAATGAAATATTGGTGGTTTAGGCTTTATTGAAAGAAGTGAGAGAAAGGAAGCTTACAAGCTTATGTTCTGCCAAGTGTTTTTAAGTGATGCTCTTTGTCCATGCTTAGACATAGCAGATAGTTGTTAAAATATTTGTTCTACATTCAAGCACAGGTTTGATGAAATATTTAGTGAAGATAATATATTTTTATTATGTTTTTATTTGTGCATTATAATTATGCATAACAATGGTGTTCATTGTGACATTCATACTTGCATATAAAAATACCTACTGCACTTCATTTTCTAGTACTTCCTGTTTCCCTCCCCTACCCAACCACTTCCTCTACTGGTCTTTCTTCTATTTGTTTATTTTATTTTTTTTACGTTGTGCATTATAATTACACATAAAATCAGGATTCATTTGAGAAAGTACTTTAAGCATAGTTCATAAAGACTATCACATCTCAAGGTTATTTTACAAGACAGCATAAAAAGTCTTAACTGAGATAGCAGGGACTGAAACATGGTGTGGGAAGCAACAACAAAGTAGAAGGAAGAAAAAATAAGTATAGGAAAAGAAACAGCAAAACTTTGTAAAACAATACATTCTTTGTTTAGAAACATAGCAGGGACCCTATAAAATAAAGTGTTTTGATGACTGAAGTGTTCTCAGTTACAAGTTGTATTCAGAGCCTCAGCCCTCATTTGAGTTAGGGCCTAGTTCATTTCTGTTTACTAACTGGGAATGATCATGAAGAGGCAACACTAATTCTTACTATTTTAAATTGACGGTTTCTATTAAAAGTAATCCAAAGTGAAACTTGCTGTCAAAATTATACTTATCTCCTCAGCCCTTAGTGTATAAATTTTCATTCTCACTGGAATTATTGTAGTCTTTTCTAGAAGAATAGTGTTTCTTCATCAGTGTGTTCTAATCTTTAATTGTCATGGATTTGTGAGTCTCCTCAACCTTAACATGGAATTCATGTTTCAGTTCGTTGAAATCCAGAAAGAAATTGGCAGTCTTTCATGGTGCCTCATGTTTTTTTTTTTCTTCTTTCACAGACTGACAAAGATGATACATTTTCCAGCCTTTTACACCCTGGAGACTTTCAAAATTAAAATGATCTCCAAAAGAAAAATATATATATTTTATTTTAGCCTAAGAGATGCTATTACTAAAACATATTATTCATTCTACAGTCTCTGATAAATTACCTTTTTAAGCAACTTACAGTTGGGTGACTTTTAAAATGTTACTGGCAAATAGATTTTACAGTTGTTTTTGTATTGAAAGAAACACCACCTATTCTTTACTGTTCTCCAAGTAAAAATTGACTTTAATGTCAAGAATGTTGTGCACACACTGTTGAGGCTTTAAAAGTTATATATTTACTAGATATAAAAACATAACATCCTGCTTAGTTCTTTGACAAAACAGGTTAGCTTTTGGTTTGTTGCTGTGGAAATGACTGTGGTCTTATTCAATTTAGTAATGCAGTTGCTCTTTATCAAATGTAAATAAATTGGCAGTTAGGTGTGTTGCCTTTGGTTGTTTAGAAGCTGGAATTGAGTTAAGATATTAACATCCACATAACTAGCCTCATCTACACAATTTTAGAGTTTGGATTAGTTTTGGGAGCATAATACTTTATGATATAAACGTTTTACTTTAATTGTATATTTCCTTTTCTAGGACTTGGCACAGCACACAGAAGAAGGATTAAAGGAAAAAGAGCAAACCCACAAAGCTAACTCTAGAAGTCCTGAATGCAGCAAAATAAGAACAATGGACCTCAAGTTCAACAACTCCAGGAAATACATCTCTATCACTGTGCCATCCAAAACCCAAACAATGTCACCACACATTAAGTCAGTTGATGACATTATAGTACTTGGCATAAATCTCAGCAAATTTAACAAACTTACTCAGTTTTTCATATGTGTTGCTGGAGTTTTTGTATTTTACCTAATTTATGGATATTTACAGGTAAATAGTTATTTGTAATATGTTAATTATTTATAGCAGTTAATTTCAGTATAAGCACTTATTAAAAGTTTTGTCTGTGATATTTTTACTAACAGTTTAACAATTGATTTATAAATTTGAAATTTTTGTAGAGAAATGCAAAGGACTTCTTAAAAGGGCTTCTGTGGGCTGGGGATATAGCTCAGTTGGTAGAGTGCCTGCCTCGCAAGCACAAAGCCCTGGGTTCAATCCCTAGCCCTGCAAAAAAACTGGGACGGCAGGAGGTGGGGGTGTCTTCTGAAAACAGATCAAATTTTCAGAGTTAAATATTTTCAGTGGGGAAGAAAGACCACTATCTTGAAAATTTTAAATTATGAAAATAGATTTTTAAATATTCAACAAAATGTGGGTCGTTGTAGCCATGTGTTAGTTTCGAAAGAGAAGAACACTTCTAATATCGGTTGATACTTAGGAACACAGTTTTCCAATAAAACTGAATTATAGAACAATTTATTCTTGATTCTTTGAGCTCAGTGATAAAAGATTTTTACAAAAATAAATCACGATATTGTTTTTTCTAAGCGTGTCCTTTTAGTCCTGTAATAGTCAAATCCTTTTTTAAGTACTTCTCATTTTTATTTTTATTTTCTCTAATTTAACTTTGCTAGAATCATTATCTGTAATTTTTGTTTACACAGAACACTTCTAAAATTGCAATAGTTTGTTTCATATTTGTATTATATTTTGGGATAGTACTTTACATTTGGCCAGCAGCCGATTTCTAACCTTCAGAAACATGGGCTGGATGAGTGAGGATCCAGGCTAGTAAAAACCACAGGATGTTGTAATGGGAATCAGTGTTATTAATGACCATTTAATTAATGAACGTTTTCATCCTTTAGCAACTTAGATTTTTAATACATTCAACAAGGTGAGAGAAGCTTTGTAATACAAGGAAAGGAAAGTAATGTTTTTTCTTAAAACAATATTTCTGGCATACATTAGTACTAATAAATTAGGGTGATTTTAAAAATATTATTCTTTTTCATTGTTTTATAGAGATGAATTACAGAGGTAAATATAAATAAAGAAGTAGAATTTTGACTTATTTAGTTAGCTTACAAGAATGCCATGTAGAATATTAATGTAAAACAAAATAGACATTAAAAATATTAATATTTACAATTGATTTCCTACTTGATTAACTCAAGATATAATGGATAACAGTTAAAAATAGAGATTGGAATTTCTTGTTGAAATTTTTTTTTCCTTCAGCATTCCACTCTTAAAAATAGCATGGCACCAAAGGTAACTTGCAAAGGAAAATGAATTAGAAATTTACCTTACAAATTTCATTAGATGCATTTTTTCATATTTGATTATGAATAAACTATTTTTGTTGCTAACCAGTATGTGCAAAGTTTTAAATTAGAAAAACCACTGCAAATTACAATTGTAGTTTTACCACTTTTTCTTTGTGAAAGTGGCATTGCTCCTAACTTTTATGTATAATCAGATATCAAAATAGTTCAAGGAAAAATGGCTGGAGTTTACTAATATAAGTGATAGATACACACATCCACACATAAGGTTTATTGGTTTATTCATTTAAAATTGAGCCCGATATCTTCAGCAGAATAAGTCTTAATGACTTGTTAAAATGACATATTAATAAATGATATAAATGTTACCTTATGATAATATCGTGTTTAAGGAAAAGTTTTACATAATCTATGGCACAAGAATTTTGAAAAATATTATTGATTTGAACTATGTTTCTATAGAAAACAGCCCTAAGATGATACACTTCTAGTGAAATATGCACTTTTTAATAAGTTCTTGAGTCAGTCACCTTTTTCATTGTTTTGGGCAACTTTTAATTGTGGTGTCTTATGTTTCGCTTAAATAAAGAAGCATAGCATCTTGTTCCTTTATATTTTCTGCTGATTTCATACCTGGGTCTATAATGTCAGTTATTTTGAGAGAACTAACTTCTAACCTTTCTTAAGGTATATAATGAGTCTTATACTTTGCTGGGGGTGGGGGCTGTGACTTGATTTCTTTTAAAATGTTGTGTTAGAATTTAACATGAGTAAGTTGGTCCATCTACTTGAACTTAACAGTATCCATATGTCTTTTGACAGGAATTAATATTTTCAGTGGAGGGTTTTAAGTCCTATGGCTGGTACCTTACTTTAGTGCAATTTGCATTTTACTCCATATTTGGCCTAATAGAACTTCAGCTTATTCAGGATAAAAGGAGAAGGTATGTAGCTTGGTTTTTTGTTAGTTAAGTTCACTAGTATTAGTTGAATCTTCTATACAAAAAATTTAACTTGTTAAATATGCATGAAGTTTTTATTTCCTATTGTTACCTAATCATGAATCAGCTTACTAAAATTAATGTTTTCTTTGTACACTGAAAAGACTGAGGCCTCTCTTTGAGTGTAGTATTACAAAATTAAATACATACTGTGTTCAACTTGGGATAAAGTATACCTTTTTGAACAGAGGTACATGTATTTTTATAAAGGTCACTGAAATAGGTATAATTACAGGAAGGTTTTAGAGCAACTGACATGGAGTGAAATGTCTTTTTTTGTAGTGAATTTTCAAATGTGAAGTTAATATTTTGTGGGATATATCCAACTAATGTGGCCATGTATTATCCAATAGCTAATATTTTTATTCTTAAACACTAGAGAAACATACTTCATTACTCCATGTTAAAACTAAAGTGGTTGGTTTGATAATATCTTTCAAATTAACAACCATCTAGAATTGAAAAATATCTTGATATATTTTGATGGCATATTTAACAATATTCAAGAAAACAGTCTGGTTATAAATAGAAGGTGGTTAGGAATTCTGAATGTGAAACTTTGATAAATGTAGGAAGAGTGATTATTTCTTTATTATCACACCCTAATATTAATTTCATATATCTGTTGGGCAGTTTAAATACAATAAAGATTATAATATGAGCATTCTGTCTCCTTTCATGTAAATGTTTAATCCTTTAGTAAATTTTTTAATTTCAAAGTTTTTTTGCATGATTTTGAAGTTTGTGTGATGGTAACTGTACAAGTTTAAATAATTCTATGATAAAAGATTCTTCACGGAAGAATCTGTGACACGTGTTTCTTCACAGGATCTAATTTTGCCTGCCAAACTCTTTATTGCCAATAAATTGTTGCAGTAGTTATAATAAAAATATTTGAATTTCTCAGAATCTTATCCTCCTTATTTTCTTTCTCTAAAATTATAACATATTAGTCATAAGTAATAGAATAAAAAGCAATGAAATATATCTGTCAAGACTACTCTATAGGGGCTGGGGATATAGCTCAGTTGGTAGAGTGCCTGCCTCACAAGCACAAAGCCCTGGGTTCAATCCCCAGCACCGCAAAAAAAAAAAAAAAAAGACTAATATATAAGGAAACCTGAAGTTTTGTTACCTATTGCCAACTACTTGGCCCCTGTTTGCTTTTGAGGTAAAAAAAAGACACTGATGCCATCTTTGTTAAGTGAAAAGTGACAAAGGTGATAATAAATCCTGTCAGATTTCAGAAGGAAACCTTTCCCATTAGTTAGCTACCTAGATGAGAGGGGAGTGGGCCATGTTTATCTCAACCTTTAAGCCACATGACCATAATGTTTTTTAAAATAAGACAATTTATTTATGATTTAAACATAAGTGAAAGACTCTGGAAGAATTTATAGACTTAAATGTAATTCTGAATTGAAATCTTTTCCTTCTGAGGCATATTAAATATAAAAAATTGTCATTAAAGATATGACACAATGAAAATATGTCCAACCACGTATTACTTATGATTAACATAAAGCCAATTCTGACTTTATTTAGTGGTAGTGTTCTTTAGACCTTTAATTAGCTAAACTGTTTGCTTAGGGGGTCCCCCCCCCATGTTTATGTAAATGTAAATAGCTATATATAGGAAAGAACAGGATTTGAAGTTAGAAAACATGGGTTTGAATTTTGGCACTACTTCTTATTAGCTCTGGCAAACCCCCAGAAGGTCCCTGAATTTCTCAGTTTTATTGAGGATCAGATGTGATGATGTGTGCTAATGCATATCATAAACTGTAATACTCCAAATGTGCTACTTATTATTTTTCACCAAAGATTACCTTGTAATTCCACTTTTAATTTTGATTTTTAACAAAGGAGATCTGTCAAATCAGTTTTGAGGGGTTTTTTGTTGTTATGGTTTTGCACCCACTTCTAAAGAAGTAATTGAGGTATTAAACAAAATACAATGAGAATTCTATAGGCAAGCTGGTAAAATCCAACTTCTTATTTTACAAATGAGAAAACAAAGACTTAGAAGCTTGCTGAGATTTTCATGAGATATGGTTAGTTGTTGTCAGTTGGAACTTAAATTTAGGTCCCCTGAGTTTCAGGCTGGTTTTTTTTTCTACCTGTGCTATACTTCTTTTCTGATCTTTCTTTGTAATTTTTCTGATTTGAACTTTTATTTTTTGGCCACCACTGCTTTTGCAATTGTCTGAGGAAATTTGACAGTTAGGATTATATCATTATAAGGGAAAGTTTTGCCATACTTCTTCACTGATTAGGACAATGAGGTTTAGGAACAGTAAAAATGTCTTTGTGTACTCTTTTGTATATGGGCATACCAAGTTATTTCCAGTGGATTTAAATGTTGACTACTGTATTAGGACTTTCATAGGAAAGGCTTCAAAATTGAAATGTAGATGTGATAAACTTCAATTAAATTTTCCCAGTTAATTATTTTACCTTATATCTGACCATATAAATAATATGAAGGAATGTTGTTGCCTGGATTTAAACATAAACACATTTCAAAATGGAAATTACATTTAAGTGTGTAGCATCATCAAATTACGAATAGCACCTCATTGTGTTTATAATAACACCAGTGTACAACATTATTATTTTAGACCATTAAATATCTAGTCAGTGTGAGTATAGGGTTAAAATAATAACTTGATGCCAAATTAAGAATCTCCTTTAGGAAATCCAGATAGAGCCGAAATTAAAAGATTTGAGATCAGAGAGAGTCAGATACTTTATTTTAAACTTGATTATTGTGACATTTTATAGAACACAGAGTTGATTTATAAGATAGTGAAACAAAAATGATGTCTAGAATTTTAAAGTTAATGCACTTTTTTCTAGAGAAATTCTGCTTAGGTTATGCAACCAGAATAGATAGATAAATTTTTCCTAATGCTAGATGGAAACATTAGGAAACAACAACAGTTTAGAAGTTAAATTTTTGTTGAAATTATTTTAGGTGCCTTTTACATTATAGAGGCCAATATGTTTTTAAACCATTCTCTTTTTTCTAAATTTCATCAAGATTGTTTTTATCTGTAGCTAGGAATGCTGTTTAAAACCCTTTGATTGATGCTTATACCTTCAGTAAGAACTTTTTACTTTTTAGTTGAGAATTCTCATTTATGATTAATTATATAAAGGCAAATTGTTATTTATACCAGTGTTCTTTTAAAGTATTTCAATTTTAAGAGTAGTGATATTTTTACTGATATTTACAGAAATATTAACCAGAAATTAGAAAAGCAATTAGAATTTTCACATTGTAAACACATTATCTTAAAGTAGTATGAATTGGGTCCCAAAATGAAGATTTTAAAAATTGTCTTTTACAGAATACCAGGAAAAACCTACATGATAATAGCTTTTCTAACTGTGGGTACTATGGGGTTATCAAACACTTCCTTGGGCTACCTGAATTATCCCACCCAAGTCATCTTCAAGTGCTGCAAATTGATTCCTGTTATGCTAGGAGGAGTTTTTATTCAAGGTATAGTAATGATATATTTTCATACTATTTGAAAACAGTAGGACATGTTTTGGCATCTAGCATTAGGAAAACAGTAAACATCTATCATATTTTAGTGAGCATCTAGGTATCCTAACAGTTATGAGGGGTATCTTATAAAAAAGTAAGGTATTCTAGAAACATGGATACTGCACTGATATACCTCAGTATTTGGAATCAATAATTGGGACTTAAGAAAAGAATTTTACTTTGAAATTTAGCACATTTCTAGCAATACTATATTCACATATGAAGGTCTAGCTCAGAAGTACCTGGAAAGTTCCTTTTCTCAATTCTTTTATTCTTCTATTCTTCAGAGTCCACACTCCACCTCCATTGTACAGTGGGTAATTGTCATATTAAAATAGGGCTTAATCTGAGTGGATTGCTAACCCTGCTGACTTACTAATATCTTAGAGCTCCAGCTAAATTGAAACTGAAAATATGAGGAGAGGAGGATCCATAGCAGCTAGCAGCATATCAAGTTGTTCTTCCTGTTCACTGTCATGAAGAATGTTCATGTTTCAGTAATCAAGTGTTTCTGTATCACTAAGTGTCATATACAGCAACATTTCATTTTATACCTTAGATGCCTTCCCAAAATAAGCCTTTTACAATGAAAGTGTGTATTATAGCAGTATATCATCACAGGGTAGTGGTTCACGTGGGAAAAATTTACTTCAATCCCTATTAAAAATCACATTTAGGCAATCTCTGTTGGGTCCCCTCTCACCCTCCTGGAGGTTTCTCTTTTCTTCTCATTTGAATAAATTCAACTCTTTTATACTTTAAAAACTAAAATCACACTTAACAACCTCACGAGGCACATATAATGTTACCTATAATCCTTAAAAAATGTTATATGACATTTAAATATGAATATTTCATGGTATTTATAAACCACAAGAAAATGTGTACCTTTTAATATGCAGTCATTAAAAGCCTTTATTTCTACAGAAAAATATTAATGCTTTCAAATGAATGTTATTCTTGTCAGTTTTCACCAAAATACAGTCATGTAGCACGTTAGATGTTTCGGTCAACAGTGGACCACATATAGGAAGGTGTTCCCATAAAATAATATTGCCCAGGGACATCATAGCTGTCGTAGACTGTGTAAGTATACTCTGTGATGTTCACACAACAACGTAATCACCTAAAGATGGATTTCTCAGAAGGTATCCTTGCCATTAAACAATGTATGGTTATGTGTGTTTTATTTACTATGATAACATGAAGTAGGATTCCATTTCTAACTTAAAGACATGTTGTGCCCATTGATCATTTAGTCGTCAGAAGTCCTTCTATGACTGTCTCATTCCTTGATCTAAGTGTTCTCCATATTTTTGGCATTGGATGTGAAAAACAGATCCCAGCTCTACTTGGTTAAGCACATAGATCTAACATAAGGTGGGCTTACCTTTGTTTTATATAGGAAAGCGTTATAATGTTGCAGATGTCTCTGCTGCTGTATGTATGAGCCTTGGCCTGATCTGGTTTACCCTTGCTGACAGCACAATTGCACCTAACTTCAACCTGACAGGTAAGGAATTTGTATTTCTAGATTTTATAGGCATTTTGGTTGAGAGTAGGAATTTCTAAAATTTCATAAGGATTTTATGTGATTGTATAACATCTGTGAGTCTCATATCTAACATAAGGCCTTTAGGTTTTTATAGGTTGTAGTAAAAATATCACAACTCTGGAAAGTAAGTTATTTTAGTACCTTTTATTTTAACATACTGAGGCTGCCCAAAGTCTTTGATTATCAAATGTAGGTTAGATTAATTTTTACATGCTAAATTAGAACTGGGTACATGATCAATGGAGGAAACATAGTAGTCATTGCTTTTGATCTCATTAAAAAAGAAAAAAAAAAACAGGGCTGAGGATACAGCTCAGTTCATTGGGCACTTACCTAGCGGCATGAGTCCTGGATTCAATCCCCAGCACCACAAAACAAAAAACTTTGAAACTTGTGCATTTATCATCATGGTTTGTGCTAAAAGGGAAAGGTATGCTGTACTTTAATATGAAACTATATGATGTAAATATGAATATTATCTCAAAGTGCTTAAATTTTCTACCAAAAGGTTTTCTCTTTGGTGTACTATGTAAAATTTTATAAATTAAAGATTTCTCAAAAGCAGAAAAACTTTCATAGGATGTGCAGAAATATGAATAAAAAATGTGTTCTTATTCTAGTTTGCCTTTCAGATAAATGTTTTGTGGTATTATTGGGGTTTATTATATATACAGTACTCCCCTTAAATTATTGAAGAAATTTTACTACTAATAATAATTTCGTATCATCCCATCTCCTAACTTGACAGATACACTGTTTAAAGTGTCTAGGTCTTCGAAGAAGCTCAGAGAAGAGCAAAAAAGTAATGATATAACCAAGTACAATGTGAAATTATTTCTGAGAAAAATAATAAACTTTCACATAATGAAAAAATTTATGTATTTTCCTAAGAATCAAAACTTATGAGTTGTCAAGTTTTCCTCAGTACCCTCGCTAGCCAGGCTGAGTGAATGGATTTCAATGTAAAGAGTTCTGCCTCAGAATACCCACAAGGGTCTGGTAGGACTTACTCCGTCTGCTCTTTAAACTTGATTATAAGCACTCACAGCTCAGTTTCAGAGAATGCTTAAGTTGCAACTGTTCTTACGGTCTGTATTTTTTCAGGAATGCTTAATTTTCACAAATCAGAAACTCCAAAGATTATACCTGACATCAGCGGGAATTGATTTTTTTTTTTTTTTTTACTTAGGAAAAAGGCAGTGTTGAAGAAGGTACAGAATTTGCAAGAGAGTAGTAGATTTAAAGTGAAGTATTTAAAAATACAACAACCTTACAAGACCTCTTTAATCTTCACCAGTAAAACAAAATAATGATAAATTGCCTCACACAGAGCTAGTGGGAAGGTGGACTAAGATGAGGGAGTAATGGATGTGAAGCACATTCAGCAAGAAGCAGGAAGAGTGGCTCCTATGGCTCCAGAAGTTCTCACTGTACGTTGGGTGCTGTCCCTTCCTAAGTTCCAGCTGCATATTTTGGAAGAGAATTAGACCTCAGCCATACCTCATGAAGAATAATTGATGAGCACTGATCCCTACTCTGATCTTTGTAGAATGTATTATCTAAAGATGTGATAAAGTGGCTATTAAAGACATAAATGGAACTTTAAATGGAATAGTGTGTGTATATATATCCAGACTTGCTCAAATAAAAATTTCCTTTAAAATATTCCCCTTAGGATATGGTTGAGGTGTTTTCATGTTGTGGCCATTATTCAGAACATGGGGGTTATCTTAGGACATACCTTTAAGGATCCTCAAAAATCCCATGTCTTTCAATATTTGAAACCAGTAAAGCAGCATTCAGAGTCAAGTTGGATGAATAAAAATGTATGATTAGGCAATAAATAATAAAGCTAGAACTTCCTTAATACAATAATTTTTTTCAAATATATAATCGAAGGTGAGAGTAAAGCTCTTATTTAATATTGAAACACAATAATGATAACAGTATTAACTCATTATTAATGTGACTTTTTGTTTGTTTTAATATCTTTACCTGTGTGCTTATTGCAGCTAATTACGGATAAGAATATTCAGCTTTATAGAGCAAGTGTGGTTGAAGACCTGCTTTTGCTTTTTAGGCTATTTAACTTCTGCTAGAACTTGATTTTGGTCCATGTGTTTAAATAAGGAGACTGTTTCTTTTATACCTTCTTGAAGGTGTGATGCTTATTTCCCTGGCACTGTGTGCAGATGCTGTCATTGGAAATGTTCAAGAGAAAGCTATGAAACTGCACAATGCTTCTAATTCTGAAATGGTAAATACTTGAGTGCTTTTTCCTTCATGGCAGACAGATGAAAAATGGCAATGTGCTTACTTTTATGAAATAGAATATCAAGGACATGCTTTGCATTTTTAAACTAGTTTATCATTGTTTTCCTAAAGTAATGGGTCAGACGTTATAGGAAGGTAAAAGAAAAACTACCACTGCTGTTGCTAACAGCTGCCTATGTATTCAGTGCTTTTCTCTTTGATTTATAGTTTTTTTAATCCATTCAGAGAACCCTTTGTCATGTCATTTTACTCCCTGCTTTGTATTTGGTGTTATTTTCCATGTAAAAGTTTATAATTTTTATATGATCCAATTTATCTTTGACATCTGGCTAGGGATTTTCCTAACCTCAAGAGTTTAAATATTTTACCCATGTTGTCTAGTATTATGACTTCCTTTTTTTTGTTAAATCCTAATCCAATCCAAGACTCTAAAAATATTTTTCTTTCATGACTACTCTTTTGTTCCAGTTACATTTATCAAATAAGGCCACTTTTTTAGCTTATTTTGAATGCCTTCTTTATAATATCATTTTAATGTACAGTTGGATTCACTTGAATTTAGTTCTTCACCAGTACAAACAACAGCAGCTTTACCATGCATGTACCATCTGTTAGGACTAGCCAGCATCGTTCCTTTTCTTTTTCAGAACATTACTATCAATAGTAATTCTTGTCCATACTCTCCCCGCCCAAAGAAAAACTAGAAATCCCATTGGTATTGTGATTGGTATGGCATTGAATTATAAATTAATTTAGGGAGAATGACATCAGTATACTTGATTCTTTCAGTCCAGGAATAAGGTATGACTTTCCTTTTGTTCAAGTGTTTTTTTGTTTTGTTTTGTTTTTGGTTTTTTTTTAATGTCTGTTAGAACTTAACGTTTCCATCATATAAATTCAATACAGTTGGACTGGTTTTGTATATAGTAGAGGGAGTGTGTGTATATGTGCATGAGTGTGTACATATTAATCTTACAATCAACAGTCTTCATAGACAGAATACATCACATTAAGGATATAGAAGAATATTCTTTCCTGTTACTTTCTCAGCACAGCCTGGTGCATCTTTAAGTACATCCTAGTAATACAGTAAATTTATTCTTCATCAGTAATTTTCTTGATCATCATCATCACTACTCTTTATAAATAAGGAAAGGTTGACCTAAGAGGGAATTATGGAACTGTATGTGGTTAGAAAGTTAATAAAATATAGTGGTTAACATGGTAAGCTCTGAACTAAGATAGCGTCAGTTCATATTCTAACTTTGCTACCTCACATGTGAGAAAACACATCTCTAAGTTTTAGTATCTTCATTGGAAAATTGTTCAGAAGCACTGGACTAAGAACACCCATCTGTGGAGGAATTAACTGTTTATGAGGGCTGTAATGAACAAAGATAAAATTGTAGGAAAATAGGATAGTAAGCAATAGATTATGTCATAACTGCTTATTTTCAACATATATTAATATATTTTGCAAACTTAATGTTTGGGATTTTTTTCCTGTCCTATAAGTAACTTTAAGGGTTTCATTTTGATTGTGTAATTCTTAGAATGCTGACGTTAAAATCTGGTTTGTGTTCAGTAATTAAACCAAGCAGAAAAATGAACAATTGTGTATGTGTATAGGATAGCATTAATGCTATTATTTGGTACATAAAATAAGTTGTATGCTTATAATCCATTAGGATCAACCATCATTTCCAAGAGAGTTGGGCCAAATGGAAATGATACTACTACAAAGGTTTTGTTTTGCAAACTTAAGTAGATTAACTGAACTCTAGAACCTCAATTTTCTATTTTAATTTGATAGTGCTTTTTCTCACTTTATTCTAGGTTTTATATTCATATTCAATTGGTTTTGTGTACATTTTATTGGGATTGACATGCACTAGTGGATTAGGCCCTGCAGTAACATTTTGTTCAAAGGTAAATACTAATCGCATTTTTTTAAATAAAGGTCTTCCGTTAAATAGTTTTTTCTATGTTCTTAATTCCCCTGATTTAGAAAGGCTATTGTTGGTATAATTTGATAATTCCTCTAATAAAATACTGCAGATCAGAAATGAAGTAATAGGTATTTAAATTTATTTATCCTTGCTATACCCTATAAGTTAATTTTTAAGCAGTTCATACTGTAGAAATTGAGGATTTTTAATTTCATCATTATTTTTCCATTAAATTGAAACTAAATAATCTTTGCTTGACTGCAGTGTTGAGTGGCTTATTATTGCTTAAGAAGTTAATTAAAATCTGTGGTTTTATTTCATTTGTAATACCTCAGGGTTTGTTTTGTATTTTTTTAACAGGCTTTTTTATTTATTGCAGAATCCAGTTCAGACCTACGGTTATGCATTCCTTTTTTCCCTTACTGGATACTTTGGAATTTCTTTTGTTCTGGCTTTGATTAAAATGTTTGGTGCACTTGTTGCTGTAACAGGTAAGAGGGATTTATTTGCTTAGATTATGAAGTAAGCATTTATGTTTTCTCTGATGCTATTTTCCAAAAGACAAGAAAGTTGTTCTATTACACTAGTTTGTTCTTTGACTTGTGGGATTTTTTTTTTTTTAATTATTATTCTAAAGAAAATATTTCATCTTAATTTAATGTTTTCAATTTTAAAAGTTTTTTTTTTCTTTTTGTGGTGCTGGGGATCAAACCTATGGACTTAGTGGGCCAGGCAAGCACTTTTCCCACTGAGCAACACCCCAGGCCCTCAAGGCTTAATTTTAAAGTAAAACGTATATGTTTATTCAAATAGTAACTTTTAAATACATTAAAAGAATTTGCTGTAAAAGTATAATGGGATGAATACCTTCAAAGAAAATATTACCTTTATACACTTTTAACTTACTACTGAAATTCCATTTTCCTTGCATTTCAAATATGGTTTCATTTTAATCCCAGCTTTTAAACCTTTCATTTGTACATTTTCTAGTACAACACAGTTAAATTTTCACTCATAATAGTTATGCACCTGTTTGGTGCCAGGACTTTGCTTGGCACTCTAGAGGAGTGAAGCTAGTATTTGTTGTTTTAGAGGAGTGTCTAGCCACATGAGGGGAGCCAGTAACTGGATGTGCTTGTTATTTGCCAGAACCAAAATTCAGCCCTTATCTTGACAGTGTAGGCAGTTTTGTTTTTTCCTGTTTTGTGAAATCCAGAGTTGGACATAAATAATTCCTAGTACACACATAGCCCTATTGAGAAAATATTCTGAATATCTTACATACATTAATTATTTTAAATTTCCTACAATCCTAAAAATGTAGGCACTATTTTCATTCCATTTTACACATGGATAAACAGAGGCATAGGGGAGTTGACTTGTCTAATACTTAACTAGAGACAGGGTTCCAACCAAAGCCATCTGGCTCCATGCCTATGCTCTTTACCATATTCTGCACTGCCTCCTGAGCACAGGTAACTCCATGGTTATCAGTAATCCAGTTGTCTTCTACCTTCTGGGCCATCTTCTTCCTCCCTCCAGGCAGTGGGATGGAGTAAGGGAAGATGAAAGGCACACCCTTCTCTTTATGGAAACTGCTTTTAAAAATTGCAAACAATACTTCTGCTCAAGTTTAACTGGCCACAGCCTAGTCACTTGACCATATGTAGGAGAGGCTAGAATGTATACACTCTGCTAAAAGTGGGGTTTCCTACCAAAAATAGATACTGGAAATAAGGCCCTGACACGTTTCCATAAGTTTCTTCATTTTGAATATTGAGTGCCAGGGAGCTGTGGAGTCTGGAGATACAAGGATGAATAAGATAAGAAACTTAAAGCACATGGGCAGACAGCAGCTGACTCTGTGACATGGAGGAAAGGCTCTCATACAGATGTGTACAGTTCCTGCCTCTGCCTGGGATAGGGGAGAAAGGTTTCAGCCTTATGGGACACTTCCAGGTGTGATCCCCAGAAAGACAGGGAAGAGTTAATATAGACATGTAAAGAGATTATAAAAATTATTTAGTCTTATCCAAAGATCGCCATTTTTTAAATATTAGTATATCCTTTTCTGTTTTGAACAAATAGGCCCGCTCTACCTAATCATGTCCTCCTTAGGAGAGAAAGCCTTTCTATTCTACTCAACTAAGTCTTTAAGGGGTGGTGTGGCTCCACAGCACCAGAGTGTCTGTTGAGTACTTCCTACGGTTGTACTTTAATGTTTCACTGTATTAATTGTTCGTGGTTCCCTACAGAGCTGTAAACATAGCAGCAGGAACAGTGCCTGGTTATTTGGTTTTTACTTTGCGTTGCTCCTGGCACCTCACATAGATTCTGGCATGTGGTTGGCTATCAATGTTTGTTGAATACAGTTGACTTCCAGAATGTTACCATGGTAAGAGGCACCTTCTAAATCAATATTTTGCTCCTACAGTGACAACAGGAAGAAAAGCAATGACCATTGTACTTTCGTTCATATTCTTTGCTAAACCATTCACATTTCAGTAAGTACTTTTTAAATGCAACAGATTTCTCTGTTTTTAGATATCATTTCACATTTCCTCTTAAACAGCCTTATTTTCAACTTTTTTAAACTTTTTTTTGCAGAAACTGTATTGATTTTTTATATTAATGTGGGTTTTTTTCCTGTTATGCTCTACAGAATTCTTTTCACTTTGACCCCTTATCTATTTGATGTGTCTTCTGATATTTCAGAAATGTTTACAATTTGTTATTTCAAATTTGTCATTTTGTATACTTAAATTGCCAAAGCAGAGCCCCGTCCAAGTGTGACCCTGTTTCCTATATAAATAAATGTTAGTGATGTGTGTACTGTGGAGATTAAGGGATTCCCCCATGCCCTATTGCAAATATATAAATTATATATTTACAGTACATGCTTTTAAAAACTACTTGTTTATTGATGGCCTCTTTCTACAAAGGATTTGAAGTAGAGAAGCACTCTACAAGTTGTGTCCCTAGTGACTTAGTTTGTGGCTTTTGTGAAAGTGCTTACTGTTTTCTTTATTGACTGATATTTGTTTGAAAGTAGTGTCATTGAAACTTACCAATATATAACTTTAAAGGTAACCCTAAAATAAGCTTCCATCAGTGTTTAACAGATCACTCATTGTCTGTAAATTGCTTCTCTTTTCTGCATGTCCTTGGTGTACATTATGATAATTAAATTATGCTGAGGGACATGTCCCTTTTTATCCTTTTGTATTCTGTGCAACTGGAATAGCTAGTTGGACTGTGGAGTTGAATTCCCAAGATGGCCTTAGTAGATTTATATATCCAATATTTTAAGCGTAGTCTTAAGACTTTGGTAGCAGTTGTACTCTAAATATGCTATTGTCTACAAAGTTCAAATGATCCTCATTTTATATGGTACTTTATATTTTTATTATGAAAGATATGGAATTATAGCTAATCAGGTAAAAGCATACTATTCGTATTTTCATGGTGTTATCACAGGCATCAACACCAAAAATTTTATTTAATTGAAGATATCATAGACTGATTATCAAGTTCTTTTAACAAAAATTCTTACCTTGTTAATTTTAATATTCTTTTTTCCTTATTTCTTTCACTTAGGTATGTGTGGTCTGGTTTACTAGTTGTTCTTGGCATATTTCTCAATGTTTACAGCAAAAATATGGATAAAATAAGACTACCCTCACTACATAATCTGATAAACAAGTCAGTCATTGTAAGAAAGTCAAGGACGTTGGCACAAACTGTATAGGTACTGATTTTTCCTGTTTAGAATTTTAAGGGAACAATCACTAATCAACTTTCCAAAAGGATTGTGGGGGGAAAAAAAAAAGGATCTGAAGGCATGCTGTCCGCTTCTGGATGGATTGCATATGAGTAGTTTTGTGGTATCAGCAGTTCTTCAGAGCATTTGTTTAACTGACTTCTGACACAGTGAAGAGCCACGTCTAGCACACCTTGCAATAAAATTTCTACATGAAGGACTATTCCCTAGCAGTTTCTTGAGAATTTCACTGGAAATGGACCATGATACAAGACTATTTGGATATCATTATGAATATCAAAAACATTGATATGTAATAGCACATTGTTTTGTCTTCATTCCATTTTGGTGGTATTTAAATTGATTCTCTGTTATAAGAGTAACTGATGATTTAAAGTCTGGAGAGAATAACATTCATTATAAATAAAATTATCTTGTGATTTTTTTAAAGGAATGTGGTAATTGAATTTTGTTATAAGGACAGAAATGAAAGTTGTATTAAGGCTTTAACATGAGCTTTAAAACCTTGGTTTTTCTTTCACGAGAATATCTTCAGAGAATTCGTGCGTTAAGTTCTACGTAGGATGTAGGCAAGATAGTAAAAGCAGTCCTCATGTTAAGTATGCATCACAAGAATATTTTGCTACTCTTTACAAAAGAAGTACTAAATGAATGATTTAGATTTTTTTACTTGAAAGTAATCAATGTCTTACATTTTTATAAAATAATGAAATTATTCTAGTTTAGCTTATAAAAGTAAAATTTAATTGGGAAATTTAAAGATGAAGTACCATAGATTGAAGAAGCACAAATAGATTTGGCAAACTTGGGAAATACTTTCTCTCAGTCCATTCAGGCTGCTATAATAAAATACCATAAACCAGATAACTTAAAACACTCAGAAATTCTCACAATTCTGGATGCTGGGCACGCTAAGATCAAGGTCCTAGCTGATTTGATATCTGATGAGGGCTGCTTCCTGATTTCTTCGATGGTGCTGCCTTGCTGTGTCCTCCCTCACAAGGTAGGTGCTAATCCCTACACCAAGGCTCTGCCCTCATGGCTTAATCACCTCCCAAGAGTCCACCTCTTAATATTATCACATTGCAGGTAGGATTTTAGCAACATGAATTTGGAGTGACATAAACTTTCAGACCATAGCAATGTCATTCACATAGTTTTGAGTCTAAAGATTTTGGCTCTTTCATGCATTAATTTTTGGAATTGCTTCCACTATTAAAGAAATCTATTTACCTTCATTTTCAATAGAGTCTATAGTGATGGAAGTATTTAGCACAAGGAATTCTGCTTCGTTTTCATGTGTCCCATTTGTTAAATACTGTGGGAATTATTTTGAAGTTTACATAATTTTTTTAGTTGTTGATGGACATGGTATCTTTATTTTATTTATTCATTTTTTTAATGTGGTGCTGAGGCTCCAACCCAGTGCCTCACACATGCGAGGCAAGCACTCTACCACTGAGCCACAACTGCAGCCCCCATTTTTAAGTTTTCATTCTTAAATTGAACCAGCCAACTCCTGTGGATCGCTGTATTAAGATTTAACCCCAAGATAAGCTGACCTGGCCAGAATTCTCATTAAGACCATGTTGTACAGTGAGGGATTTGACTGGCCATTATCCCTGGTTCCTGGAAGACAACATCTAAATCCTTGCAATTCCTCAAATGATCGGAATGTTGCTTA
Source organism: Glaucomys volans (assembly GCA_020662805.1). Classification (NCBI taxonomy): domain Eukaryota; kingdom Metazoa; phylum Chordata; class Mammalia; order Rodentia; family Sciuridae; genus Glaucomys; species Glaucomys volans. The sequence continues at coordinate 445,015 of JAJEJO010004363.1, forward strand.
TTCATGATGGGCCCCTAAATAGCTTCAGGGTTGAAGCTGGCTGTGCTATAAAGACTAATGATATGACTGTAGAGTTGGGGCTTTGAGCCCCAACCTCCAAGGAAAGGAGGGAAGTTGAATGAAGTTGAATCACATGGCAAATGTTTTTCCCATGAATCGTGTGGGCCACATAGTGAATCTCCTATAAAATCTCTATAGTAAGGTTTAAGTGAGTTTCATTAGTTCACAAGGCACATTGATGTGCCCCGTGAACGACATTTAGAACATCAGAACTAAGTGTTTGCCTCCCTCGTAGACTGTGCCCTATAGTCTTCTTGCACAAATCAAAGAATTTACAATAAAACTGAAAGAAAGTTCAACACTTTCATGAGTTCTAGTGAATTAAACCTCAGGGGATAGTGGGAATCCCTAAATTTGTAGCCAGTTGTTCTCAAGTATGCATGGTCTGGGAACCCCAAGTCTTGTCTGAAATGAGGGCAATCTTGTGGACATTGCCCCATTTCCCTATGATGGGAGATGTTTGAAAAATTCAGTATTAATTACTTCCAGCATAAATGTTAGCTTGTGGTAAATCTTCCCAAAATTAAGATGAGCCTATAATCCCCTCCCAACCATGATCTGTTGTTGGAGTTTCAAAACATGTAGTTAAAATACTCTTTATGCCACTTTGTAATGACATTATGAAGACATGGTTCTTTCAGAATGAACAGTGGGTTTTTTGTTGTTTGGTACCAGGGATTGAAACGAGGGACACTGAATCATAAACCCAGCCCTTTTTTATATTTTATTTAGAGATAGGGACTTGCTAAGTTGCTTACATCCTTGCTAAATTGGTGAGGCTGACTTTGAACTCCTAATCCTCCTGTCTCAGTCTCCCAGCCACTGGGATTACAGGCAAGTGCCACCTTACCCAGCTTGAACAAACAGCATTACAGAGAGTTTCAGAAGTAGGCCTTAATACTTAAGGGATTCTTCTGATGCTTTAATCACAAAATATCTTTTATTAAATATTTAAATCTTACGATGCCCCCAAATTTTCTAAAACATAATTAGAGCATTTTAAGCAGTTGTAACACATTTGACAAGATTTAAATAGATGAAATAACTAAATGCGGAAAATTATTCATAATAGAAAATAAGACTGGAGTCTGATTGTTTAAGATCTTATTGTAGTTCTCTTATATTTCTCCCAGTGTCATTTACAGCAATAAATACATCAGTTCAAGTGGAGTCTATTTCATTTCTGACAGAGCAGTACATAAGCATTTAGGAATTGATTTGGACATCTGGGAACTGATTTTTTTCATATATTTGGAAAAATTCATTAATGTATATCTTAATTTTAATTGCAAAGAATAGTTTTGAATCTGTAACCAGAGAAGATTTATAAAAACAAGTAATCTTTACTCTCTAACTCAAGTGTAATTGATAATTTTGGTCTGCAATATCTATGCTAAGCAATACAAAATCAAAATCTCAGGTGGTTGGATGTTTGTCAGTAAGTCAAGGGAAATGATTGAACTGTCTGTTTTTTTTTTTTAATTTTGATTCATTGAACACAAATGGAGTACAGCTATTGTTTCTCTGGTTGTACACAAAGTAGAGTCATACCATCTGTGCATTCATACATGTACACAGGGCAATGGTGTCTGTCACACATTCTGTTATTATTCTTACCCTCCCCACCCCGACCCCACCCCTCCCTTCCCTCTATGCTATCTATCCTTCCTCCCTTCTTGCCACCCTTCCCCCGGCATTATGCATCATCATTCATTTATCAGAGAGACCATTCGGCCTTTGGATTTTTGGGATTGGCTGATCTCACTTAGCATAACAGTTTCCAACATCATCCATTTACCTAAAAATGCCATAATTTTATTCTTCTTTATGGCTGAGTAATATTCCATTGTGTATATATACCTCAGTTTCTTTATCCATTCATCTACTGAAGGGCATCTAGGTTGATTTCATAATCTAGCTATTGTGAATTGAGCAGCTATGAACATTGATGTGGCTGTATCACTGTAGCCATCTGATTTTAAGTCCTTTGGGTATAGGCCAAGGAGTGGGATAGCAGGGTCAAATGGTGGATCCATTCCAAGTTTTCTAAGGAATCTCCACACTGCTTTCCAGAGTGGCTGCACCAACTTGCACTCCCACCAGCAATGTATGAGTGTACCCTTTTCCCCACATCCTCGCCAACACCTGTTGTTGCCTGTATTCTTAATAAGACATTCTAATTGGGGTAAGATGAAATCTTAAGGTGGTTTTGATTTGCATTTCTCTTATAATGAGGGATGTTGAACATTTTTTCATAAATCTGTTGATTGCTTGTAGATCTTCCTCTGTAAAATATCTGTTCATTTCCTTGGCCCATTTATTGATTGGGTCATTAATGTTCTTGGTGTAAAGATTTTTGAGTACTTGGTAGATTCTGGAGATTAGTGCTCTATCTGAAGTGTGTGTAGAAAAGATTTTCTCCCACTCTGAAGGCTCTCTCTTCACATTGCTGATTGGTTCCTTTGCTAAGAAAAAGCTTTTTAGTTTGACTCTATCCCAATCGTTGATTCCAGCTTTTATTTCTTGCACTTTGGGAGTTATGTTAAGGAAATCTGGTCGTAGGCCAATGTGATGAAGATTTGGACCTATTTTTTCTTCTATTAGCTGCAGAGTCTCTGGTCTAATTTTTAGGTCCTTGATCCACTTTGAGTTGAGTTTTGTACAGGGTGAGAGATATGGATTTAGTTTCATTTTGCTGCATATGGATTTCCAGTTTTCCCAGCACCATTTGTTGAAGAGGCTGTCTTTTCTCCATTGTATGTTTTTGGCTCCTTTGTCAAGTATGAGATACCTGTATTTTTGTGGGTTTGTCTTGTGTCCTCTATTCTGTACCATTGATCTTCCTGTCTATTTTGGTACCAATATCATGCTGTTTTTGTCACTATTGCTCTGTAGTATAGTTGAAGGTCTGGTATTGTGAAACCCCCTGCTTCGCTCTTCTTGCTAAGGATTGCTTTAGCTATTCTGGGTCTCTTATTCCTTCAAATGAATTTCATGATTGCTTGCTCTATTTCTATGAGGTCCATCATTGGGATTTTAATTGGAATTGCATTGAATTTGTATAGCATTTTTGGAAGTATGGCCATTTTGACAATATTAATTCTGCCTATCCAAGAACATGGGAGATCTTTCCATCTTCTCAGATGCTCTTTAACTTCTTTCTTTAGTGTTCTGTAGTTCTCATTGTAGAAGTCTTTCACTTCTTTTGTTAGATTGATTCCCAAGTATTTTATTTTATTTGAGGTTATTGTGAATGGGGTAGTTTTCCTAATTTCTCTCTCAGAGATGCATCACTTACAAATAAAAATGCATTAGATTTATGAGCATTAATTTTATATCCTGCTACTTTACTGAATTCATTTATGAGTTCCAGAAGTTTTCTGGTGGAATTCTTAGGGTCTTCTAAATAGAGAA